>OY856409.1:1523492671-1524092671 GCA_963693085.1 Alisma plantago-aquatica
CTTATTTGTCTTTTTTATTTGGCTTTGATCTTCTTTCACTGTCCATTTGGAGCCTACTTACCATTTTGATTTCTTTCGATCATGAACAGTCAACACAGACAGGCGACATTCAAGCAAGGGAATATATTGATAAACAACAAAATCCCAGCCAAGAAAGGGGGCGAAGCATTTTTAGAAACCAAAAGATATTTGCTTTTGTGACAAGTTATTCCATATATTTGACAAATTAATCCAAACACAACAATGTAACTAAGACTGCTGGAGAATTGAACCAACGTATGAGTCTGGAGGAATGATAAAGAAAGAAAAGGAAAATGTTTGAATGTTCCAGTATATACCTAGATTCCGGACAGTGTTCCTCCATCTCGTTGGCTTGAGATTTGGACATGTGAATCAAGGACGAAAGAATCTTGACGTCATTTTATACAGACTGGAGTATTTTCTTGGTGTTAATCATGTTCCATGAAATGAGATGCAACTCCGTCATGTCTTTGGTGACCCTCTATCGTTGTTTAGCCGCCGCACTCTGCAAGAGATGTTTGTCTTGGCAGTGGACGTACCAGTGCCACCGCCAACATGATCTAGTAGAACGGACGGTGTCTGCTCTGTTGGTGGGCACACTACTTCGAGCATTACTGTGGTGCAAGTAGGAACAAGCGGAAGTTGTATTTGAGGGAAGTAGAAGACCGGAAGAACCAGGCTCGACATTACTATGGTGCAATGGGTATTGGGATGAGTGGATGAGATGTGCAGAATAACAGTTGCGGAAATGTTTATAGGTGTAGTATCAGACGAGAGCCATGATGCAATCGCCTGCAATGCAAGACGTGGGTGGTATGAGGAGGAGCATTTCGTTTTTGACCGCAAAGAGAAGAGGCCCACGCAGTACTGGACAGTTTTGTTAATTCAAAAATGATAAAAATGACTGGAAAATTCTGAGAAGAGAGAGAGTTAAGGAGAGGCCAGTAATTTAAAATGCTGCAATTTGATTGGCTGACAGTTTTCAAACAGTTTAAAAATGGCAAAGTGGTAATTAGTGAAACAAACTCGCTCTTTTATAGTGTATATATATATATATATATATATATATATATATATATATATATATATATATATATATATATATATATATATATATATACTATAAAAAGAGGGAGTTTTTTGTTTAAATTACATTCTATGCCATTTTCTGTTTTGAAAAAATGATCCAACCAATCAGAAACAAGGATTCAAAATCCTTACATCCTCCTTAACCCGTTCTCTTCTCACATTTTTTCTCAGATATTTTATCTTCTTTTTTTCTCCTAATTTCTCTCTCCTTTCAAAACCACGGTAACCACCTTCAACTCTACACATCCTCCAAACTCTTCGCCCCACAACTTCTTCACGTTCTCCAATCCCATCTCTCTTTCTTAAACATCTTTTTTTGGTTGGCATTAATAAGACGAGCACGATCATAGGAGTATTCAGTTTTCAAACCAATTTAGCAGACGATTGTATTTTCTGCCATTATGTCAACTGCCCCGTCAAAGACGCTTGAATCATGGAAAGTTAATTTTTGTAAAATTTTGTTAGATTTTTTAATATTTTATTAGATTTTAACTCGTCATTGTTATAACAAAACAACTAAATTATTTTCCTTCAAACTAGGTAAGTGTCGCCTACCACTATACAGAGTCTTATAAAGCATGCATTATACATGTTAAGTGTTGAATTGGAATTTTCTTGTCATTTAAATTTAACCAATATATGGATTGTTGTTTTAAATTGATTAAATTACCGCCATTGCTACTTATCATATCGGAAAAATATTATCTACAAACCTAACACTACTCCCATCCCTCCATGATATTTTTTACTTGATAACCACCACTACTAGGACAAACCAGAAGTTGGAACAAAATGACTTTACACGTGTCATCTCTCTTTCTTAAACAACTTTTTTTTGTTGGCATTAATAAGAGGAGCACTATCATGGGAGTATTCAATTTTCAAACCAATTTAGCAGACGATTGTGTTTTTCACCATTATGTCAACTGATCCGTCAAAGATGCTTGAATCATGGGAAGTTAGTTTTTGTAAAATTTTGTTAGATCTTTTAATGCTTTACTAGGCTTTAATTCACCGTCGTTGCAACAAAACAACTAAATTAGTTTTCCTTCAAACTAGGTAACTGTCGCCTACCACTACATATAGTCTTATAAAGTATGTATTATACATGTTACGTGTTGAACTGGAATTTCCTTGCTAGAATAACTGAACCAACATATGGATTGTTGTTTTAAACTAATTCAATTACCGCCATTGATACTTATCATCTCAGAAAAACATTATGTATAAACCCTAAAGAAAACCCACACACTACTCCCGTCACTCCATGATGGTTTTTACCTGATAACGACCACTACTTGGACACAGTAGAAGTTGGAACAAATTGACTTTACGCGTGCATGGGCACGTGTGTGTTTCCTAGTGTGTGTGTGTCTATATATATATATATATGTATGTATATATATATATATATATATATATATATATATATATATATATATATATATATATATATATATATATAGAGAGAGAGAGAGAGAGAGAGGTTAGGAAGTGTGTACCGGCCAGTACATGCAAATTATGTGTACCGACTATGAAAATGACATATGTAGACTATATTTGTTCAATCCAACCTTATGGATTGAATCAAAATTTAATTGATTAGATGTGTTAAAAAAATCACAGCCATACCTCATGTAAATCATGAGATATAACAATATATCATTCAACGGTTTTTGCAATTTCTGCAACATACCGTTGATTAGAAAATATGTATTTTCTTTCATTTGATGATCTAGGAACTTTAGTTTGAAGTGATTTTTGATACACATCTTATCCAAGGGGTATGCATCACATTCATAAGGTTAGATTGCTTTTTATAATTTTGTAATAATCATAAATGAAGATGGGTACATATAAGCCACATGTACTCAGGTACACAATTCTTTTAGCCATATATATATATATATATATATATATATATATATATATATATATATATATATATATATATATATATGTGTGTGTGTGTGTGTGTGTGTGTGTATATGTATGTATATATATATATATATATATATATATATATATTCCACTTCTAAGCATCACAACTCGTTTCCATCCTCTGCCCTCATTGTTCTCACCTCATTTTTGTGGATGATCTGATGATCTTCTCCAAGAATTCAGCTTAAGACGCAACTGGGATTAAAAGACTCTTGGATGAGTTTGGTAAGATGTTTGGGCTTCATATAAATAAAGATAACAACATCATCTTTGCTGGGGCAGATAATCAAAACATGGACTTAGCTAGTACTTTGGATATGCAATTTGGAGTTTATGAAGATTCCAAGTACTTGGGTCTACCTTTGTTATGAAACTGAGGAAAAAACAATGTGAACAAATTGTGGACAAAATTAAGAAGAAACTTGAGAGCTGGAAATTGAAGCTTCTTTCTCTCGCTGGTAGAGTTGAGCTGGTCAGGTCAACTCTGTCTACCATGCATTTGTTTTGGGTCATGGTCTTCCCTGTGCCAAAATCTGTCTTGGACGAGATTGACAAGTTGTGTTGTGACTTTGTCTGGGGCCACTCGGATAACAAGAAGAATCTTCACCTAGTGAAATGGAGTTTTGTTACTCTTCCAAAGGAGGAAGAAGGCTTGGGTATTAGGAAGAGTAAAGAGGTGGCAGAGGCTTGCTTGATTCATAATGCTTGGGACATAGCTAGGAAAAAAGATTCGTTGTGGGTAAAGTGGATTAGTGAGAAATACTTAAGAAAAGAGACCATGTGGAGTTGTTCTGGTTCCTCCAAATTTTCCTGGATGTTCAATTAGATTTTGAGATGCAGAGAGTCTCTCATCTGCCGTATGGATTTCAAGATCGGATCTGGCCAAAACTTCTCAGTTTGGAAGGATCCTTGGTGTAAAGGTAAATTCCTCCATGATGTGATAGATAGAAACATCTCTATTAGAGCAGGGCTGTCTCAAGATGCCAATCTTAGCAGCAGCATCTGATATAGAAAGTGGGTGATTAAAAACTCTTGATGTTCTGCTATTCTGTTAGATGCCATTAAAGATATTGATATATGTAAAGAGGATGAAGAGGATCTATACTTGTTCTTGGGAAACAAAAATACATACCTCAAATCTATTTGGGACAATATTTGAGAGAAATCTGACATCATACCTAAGTTTAAATGGTTGTGGAAAAGCAAAAGCCACTTAAACATTAAGCTTTATGTCTGGAAGGCTATGCATAATAAGCTCCCTACTAACAATTACTCAAGGAGGAGAGGGATTTTGGTTGTTTTGGTGTGTATTCTTTGTATGAAAGACTTTGAAGATTCTCAGCACATTTGTTTTGACTGTGATTACACATTAGCGCTGTGGAACAAAGCTCTGAGTATTGGTTGGGTTTCAGTTGTTCCTAAAAATTGGGATGATGTCACTACACTCAAGCAGAGAGATGATAGAGTATGTATTCCCCTTATATTATATCACGCATGGTTGGAAAGAAACAGAAGAATTCATGAGAATCACATTAGATCTCATGAAGCTATTTGGAGTACTATCGAATATGGATTCAAGTTGCTGCAATTTTCTGAGTAGCAGATCGTTGGCTGGTGTTGGCCTGACCTGCAGCTGGAGTGTTGATCTGGTTACATTTCTTCTTGTTGAGGGAGCACTATCCGGTTCTTTCTTCTGATGTTTGCTTTTTGTTCTCTGCATGGTTCCTCTTTCTCTCTTGGTTTTCTGGCTTGGTGACTAAGCTCGAATCCATTTGGCCAGTCTTTATTCTTTGTTATTCCCTGTGTCGGTGGTTTATGGTTGGCTGGTGGGAGTCTG
This sequence comes from Alisma plantago-aquatica, assembly GCA_963693085.1. Taxonomy (NCBI): domain Eukaryota; kingdom Viridiplantae; phylum Streptophyta; class Magnoliopsida; order Alismatales; family Alismataceae; genus Alisma; species Alisma plantago-aquatica. Next base: position 1,523,497,560 of record OY856409.1, read on the forward strand.
GTAGTTGAGGGTTGACATCTTGGAGCTATGCATGTTATTTGATGAATGACTCGAGAGGAGTTTAGTTGCTCAAAGGGTGTCAACCTTTTTGTTCTTTGAGCTGGTTTTTGTTATGTCTGTCATACTTTGGCCGAACTTCAGACGTTTTGAAGGTTGAAGACAGTTATGAAAGAGTTGGGCCATGGTTGATTGCCGTATTCCTTTGCCTTTTCTCTGTCACTTTCGTTTCTTACCTCTCATATTCGTTATTCTTTGAGCCCTGCTATGTACAACTCTCACTCTTTTTCTTTAACTACCCGCAATTTTGGGGTAGTATGCATTGTACATATACAAAAATCAAAAATAAAAAAAGCACAAGAGTTTTACCGACCAAAAAAATATTAAGGAAAAAAACCAATTTAGCACACTTTTATGAAAATATTTACCAAAATAGCACACTTTGTAAAATATTTCTCAAAATAGCACACTTTGTGTGAAACCCGTCACTTTTAGTGGCATTTTTATATGTGAGATTGAAAAGCGCCACAACAATTGGTGTGTCTACTTTTAAATAAAAAATTGAAAAAAAAATTTAAAAAATGGAAAAACGCCACATGAAGTAGTGCTTTCAATGCCACATGAAGTTGCGCTTTCCATTTGCACTCAATATTGAGTGCAAATGAAAAGCGCCACTTCATGTGACGTTTTTTCATTTTATTTATTTTTTTTCAAAATTTTTTATTTAAAAGTAGACACGCCATTTATTGTGACGTTTTTTAATTTTAGTTACAAAAGGCTCCACACAAAGTGGCATTTTCAGACCAAAGTGTGGTACTTTGGAAAATATTTTGTAAAGTGTGCTATGTTGGTAAATATTTTTGTAAAAGTGTCCTAAATTAGTTTTTTTTTTCAAAAATTAAATGGATGCTTTAACGATAGCGATTAATTGTAACACGCTGGAACAGCGTGTGCGGGACAGCAAACCTAAACCCGTCCGCACCCGCTCCATGCTCCGCTCTTATCGCGTTTGCTGTTGGACTCCTCCAAGGTCTGGACTCTGCACTTGCCGTATCCCTTCTCCTCGTTAAAATCTCAAGAGGTGCTATGCAGTGCAAAGGATGTTTCCTTGTTTTATTCCCTTCGTTGTGATCCGACTATGGCAGAAACTAGCAATGTCGTCGCTGCTTGAACGGGCAATGTTGGACGCTGCTTGGCGATATTAAGAATGTAGTACATGCTGTACTAGATCGTCGTCATGTCCTCGTCCTCGTCCTCCATGTTGCGCTACTGGTTGACGGTCATCCCTAGCTATGTGACGGGCCAATTGAAGCACCACATAACGTTTGATTTGGGGTGTTCCCGGAGGCAATCCCAACACGGAGTATATATCGTGTGTTGTTATGTCCCTACGGTAGTATATGGTGGCAAGAAGGAAGTGTAGAGGGGGTTCGTCACATTTTGCTTTTGTAATCAGCACACGCAATCCTTGTTTATATATCCACCTTCTTATGAAACAAAGACACAGCTGACACCTCAAATTATTGGATCGGGGCGCAAAAATTCTGGTTATATGATCTTACGATCCTGGATCATTATTGCATTAGAAACATGCAGTACCAAAACCTCATCTTCTTGATGATTCTCAATCAGTGTGGACAATTATATCTCTCTATAGGATAGGTTATGGACAATATCTGCAGTCATCTCTACTTCCGGCAAATCTATGGTTTGCCCACCCTTGCGTGAAGGCAGAGGCATGCTACGAATCTGCATGGCGCTATCTTGGTATATATATATTACCCTGTGATTTCGTGCGAAGGTGTGAGCAACTTCTGTTACTTGAACACCGTGAAAATCTTGATAATGACTGACTTCGGGCTATCTATGATCGAGGCTAACATGGAATAGTAACATATAAGTTATTAGCAATATTAAGAGTGCAGCTTTGACAACCTAAATTAGTTCTTTTCGCGAAAAGACAGCACTTGCACTGTTTGACAAAATCAGTTATAAATTGTTAAACATCCTTACGTCTGCTGCTGAATAAAAGGATGTCCTAGGATGGGCAGACATGGATGTGCTTTTGGGGGCTTACCTCATGTTTTCTTTCAACCCACTTTCATAGATGCTAATCTGACTCTTGCTTATGAGTAAGGATATCGAACAGTGATGTTGGACGCGTCTAATTGACAAGACTACCTGCTCATGGTATCTCCTGTTCAACATGACACACTCAGAAATTTGAAGGTAATCAGATCAATTCGCATTCCAGATTTTCTTCTAAATCGTGGCAATGCATTTTTTCTCTTGATATAATGCAGAATTTTTATTCTTTCTTATTTCTACAAGTGATTCTACCATGCAATTAATTGTTACAATAGATGCTTCCTAAATGTAACCGGTGGCTGAATTATGATTGAAGCAGGTCAGTTTAATCCGCGTTGAAATGATCACGCGTGTTAAGGATTAGTGTGCCATCATTGGTAATAATAATAATCATCATCATCAACTAAGTCTCAAACCCAACTATGTTGGGGTTGGCTACATGGATCCTTCTTTTCCATTCAGCTCTATCATGGGTAATATTCTGGTTGAGATGTAGAGATTCAAAATATCTCTTTATAAGTTCTTCCCTTGTTAATTTAGGCCTTCCTCTTCTTCTATTAATTGTGCTTGCCTCAATGGTATTACTTCGTATCGGCGTATAAGTCGGTATGTGTTGCACATGTCCATACCATCTGAGTCGGCCCTCGCACAACTTGTCCCCAATGCTCGCCACCCCCACTATTACAACCCCAATTTTTTGGTTCTTTTGGTGAGAAATGTAACTTCTCCTATTAAAGATATTTGAACAAATAATGATATAATTATTTTGAATAAAAGGATTTCGTTTACAATAGCCTTGTTGGTTGTTTTGTGGGCTTTATTGGCTATTGGGTCCAATAACAAGGATAAGATAAAAGAAACTCCATTATTAATAAGAAATGGAGAAAAGAAAGATGTAGAAACCTCTAGAAGGAAAAAGAATATAATCCAAAGGTGGATTTTGTGCCTCTTGGGTTCCAAGAAGTCCAAAGTTGCAAAGTAATGCAACAAGAAAAGAAAAGATCAATTAAATATTTATTTATTAAGAAAGAAATTGAAAATAATGATAAAATGCAGGAAATAAATGGAAAGAGGTATACTTGAGTTATTTTTGGTGGATTTTCGTATCCATAAGGTTCCTAATATTAAAAGGAATTTCAATAAGGAAAGTAAAAAGAGAGATAAAGAGAAATCCTCAAAAAGAGATATTTTAATAAAGAAATAGTAAGATAATAAGAAATGATGGATATAGATGAATCTAGAAGGATAATGAGTGTCCACTAAAAAAGAATTTCGAAATATTAGATTTTCTTGGGGTCCAAGGAGACCCAATGAAGAAAAATAAAGAGAAAATACCAATAATACGAAATAAGAGGATAATGTGATGCATAATTAATGAATTTGGTGGCATTGTTAAAAGGAGATATTTTCTACTAAAAGAAAATAGAAATTCATACCAATGGATTAAAAGGCAAGTATAAAGAGAAAAAGAGAGAGGATTTTTTAATTCCTAAATATCCAAAAAAAGTATATTTTATCAAGGAGATAAATAGGAGAGAGAAGATTGTTTCTCAATAAAGAAATAGGATTCCTATTGGGAAAAGGCTTTGTTTCTTTGTGGGCAAGCATGCTAGGGCATGGCTAGCCTCCTCTATAAAAGGATAGAGCCCATGGCTAAGCCTAAGGAGAGTTCCACGCATCTATCTTCTTCTTCTTCTTGTTCTTTCCATGCTAACCCTAGTCGTGATGGGTAGACACACCCTGGAGTAATTGAGGGTCATAGAGTGGTCTTGTTGGAGGCTTGATGCACCCACACTGTCGGAAGGAAGCTTGGTAGTCATCGCTTTGCTCTAGCCATGACGCAATAGCCAATGGATGGCTGTAAGGCCGTCCGTATGGGCAGACCTGGCCAGCGCGAGCCAGCTGCTTTGGCCGCGAGATCATGGCCTCCGCAGGTGCAGTGGAGGGTGGAGGAGGTAGTGGGACCTTCACGGGTGTCGAGGAGCCAAGGATGGAGGGAGGAAACCCTCCCCCGAGCCGCTGCAGGCGGCAGCGTTAGGTTATTGCGAGGAAGAAGAAACACGGGTGGCCGTTGGATAGAAATGCCCCTCTGCGGGCTGAAGCGTCGATAACTTAAGCAGGGACAAAATGGTCTTTTAGTTATGTTTGAATCGGCCGCGGCTACGTGCATGAGTGGAATGTTGTAACGTCCCCGGATTTTCACCTTCTCAAAACCCCATGGAGATGAGAAGACAAAATCCGAACACGTTAGGCAATTGTTTCAGAGAGCGATGCGGAAGCATAATACACATACATGAACATTCAAACATAGGCATACACCATAACATTCTCAACATTTAACACATTTATATTACAACAAGAAACTATAATTGCATATTGAAAGAGAATTTTTACACAAGTCTAAACATGTATGCTAACTAGGATATACACAATAGATACAACTTGGACAACTGTTCACTTCCTGTCTTTTATTCCATGCTAGCTCTGAACCTAAAACATACGTGAAATAGCGAATCAACACACAAGGTGTTGTGCACGTGGGTAGAAAGATACATACTAATATGCTTGCATAATTAAAGTAACTTGAGAAAGAAAGAGTAAAAGAAAATATTGTTTAAAGCGATAATCAGGTAAACACATATTTTGGATGTCTTTTGATGCATTTGTACTACTAAGTGGTGTCGCATTTCATTTTTCCCCGCCCCTTGGGCTATGGGGACCGAGTGCCGACCTTATATTTAGAGGGGAGAGAGAGATGTCGCACTTCATTTTTTCCCGCCCCTTGGGCTATGGGGACCGAGTGCCGACCTTATATTTAGAGGAAGAGAGAGAGAGGATTGAGGGAGAGAGAGAGCATATATCCACTCAGTTAATACAAACCATCTATATTCCTTTTTTTATGTTCTTTAATGTTTTGCGGAGCATATACTACTAATACACATCTAAGAATTTATATGCAAACACAAGCATCCAAAGTACATCACATCATTATGCATCCACGAGAACTAGTCATATACTTAATAAAATCCACATACCTGAGTTCAAAGATTCTTTAGACATCCATGATCATCTAAAACTTTGTTCATGACCTGATTAAGAACAATTAATCGTCATTAATAATTATTCATCGTATTATAGGTATTTCAGGTCCAAAATAGGGTTTTGGGCAAATCTAGGTTCAAACTGATCCAAACTTGTGTTTGATATTTTTCTACTCACCAAGATGTCATTTTAGAGGTCTGGTTCAGATTTCATAATTTTCTGATACTCGGTCTATTATCTAGAGTTAAAAGGAGGTTACAAACATGAAATTGGGTTTTGATGAGAAATGACCTATTATTTTGACATAATAGTCAAATCTGATTTCATATTTGGTTTATAAATCATACTAGGGTTCAGTAATATTTTTCTCAGATTTAATTTCCATGATATGCTAATTAAACCAACAATATGATCTCAAAATAAGCATTATCATCTACATTAAATATCATTATTATTTGTTCATCAAATGTCTAATCTAAGGGTCTAGTAATGTAGAGGACATTTTTCTGAGTCTAGGGGTATTTTTAGGGGATTTATTGGGCACTGGAGCTATTTTCTATGTATTATACAAGATATAGACATATTCTGGAATTTTAGGAGGTATTTACCTTTCTTGGAAAAGAATGGGTCGCTAGATCCCCTTCTAGGTGCCCTAGATGGGTCGCCACCTGTCCCAGGGACTGGAGCGGTTCATCCTTCTAATTTGCCATGAACTGGCCGTCTCTGGATGGGTTTCCCTATTGAGCCAGCCCATCTTCCTCCTCCCCTCACGATGCACGGTGTCAGTCTGCACGAATGCCAGTGTCGTCGTGGCCTGGGTTCATGGTGGGGAACCTCGCGATCTGCTAGCGTCAGACTCGAAGATGGACGAGCACTCCGGCTATACCTCGACTCTCTAGGGAATCCGTCGACGCCTTGTCTACCCAGACATACTCAAGGACCCGATCTGCTAGGTGGATGGATCCCCAGCCTGTGGGGTGCCCTGTTTGCTCTGCAAAACAGAGCTGTGTGCCCCTTCCGCTTTGGTGGGATCGTGCTGGCCGTCCGGCCACCCTAGGCTCCCTGAAGAAGGGTATACATATGCAGGCACCTCCCTCAGCACAGTCGCCTCTGTGATCTGTTCCTGATCTTGAGGAGGCTGATCGAGAAATGAATGAATCGTCAAAGCAGGAAGTTGTGTGTGAATTCCCCGACTCTAGGGTTCTTCTTCCTCACATAAACTGACCGCCTTTGGAGTATCTTTCATGTTGAGGTAGCTCCAGTCCTCTACAGTCCTTATTCTTCTTGTGTGGGGAGTGGATTTGATGGCGAGCTCACGCCGTTCTTTACCAACAGCAGATCGCAGTGAGTTTTTGAGGTTGAAGAGGACTCTTGGTATCAGTTGGGAAGCTCAGTGTGGTGCTCCCTGGTCCGCCTACTCTACAACAACAAGGGTGGAGAAAATGACATAAGGAGAGGGGTTTGTTCTCTCCACTCAAGACTGAAACCCCCATTTCTGTCAAGGAAGTGTAGATGGGGTGGCTGAGGAGAGACTGGTATCTTGTATCCATCCGTCAACAACTCAGATAGAGTGCGGAGATTCAAGAGGTGCGTAAGGTTCAACCATCACTCCCACAATCTATGGTTATGAGGGGTGGGCAACTGGGTTGTTTCCCCGACCCCCGTGGAATCTGGATCTAGGAGATGAGGTCTCTATTGTCTGGTCAGCAGTGGTTAGTTGGTTACGGCCTGGACTGGGCCATGCTTGCTAACCCTAGGTCACGTGGGATATCAATGTCACGCCCAACATCATTCTCAGAAACCATAGTTTTCCATTCATATATATATGTCATTTATTTTATGAAAATCAAACCTCAATAATTTTATATAGGAGAGTGTTTTGACTCTAAAATTTTATACATAGGTTCACAACATCCTGGAGTGCATTCTCCTCAAATTTGAAGACTAAATACAGAGACTGGCTAGTTAATTAGTAACCACAAATAACCTAGTGTATTGGAATATTATGGTCGATGCAATGACCAACTAGTCTCCAAAAGATTCAAACAACCTAAGATAACTTTATTTTGCCACATAAGACATCAAGATCCATAAACAAGCCATTCTAATCCATCTATGCCCTCAATTATATGGTTGGTCTCATAAATACACAAATCATTTAACCAATTCCATTCATCTTATTTGAACACAAATAATGTTCTAATCATTAGTTGGGTATCTGGTTCATTCTTTGAGTGAGAAGAGTCATTAATTGGATAACCAATTCGTCTATTTGGTATCAATCCTCTAAATGACACACATAGTCTTAAAATACTATTTTGGGTATCATAATCCTAAAATTGGGGTCATCACAGACGTGGCAACCTCCCATTGGCTCAAGTAAGTTTATTTTGCAAAAATCGAATCTTTTTATTGGTAGCTCAGATGAATGCACATAAAATATGAAAGTTGCTCAGAAAAATGAGAGGCATCTACTAATAATATTTTTAGAAGCTAATTCCTATTGCAATTCGAAAAGTAGTGGAAGTTATCAACTTTAATGCTTTAATGATTAAGAAACCCTAATTTGATATGATTAATGTATTTATAAGGGTTTTATGGATGATTAAAGTTTATATTAACCTGCTAATAATAAAAAGATACATTAAGATAAAAAAGGATGAACTTTGCACGTAATTAGTTTAATTTAGAGTTCCATGTACATGAACGAGCTTTAATGGACCTTGAAACCCTATGTTAGTCATTGTGACTCTTAATGGCTTTAATTTTTCAAATTCATGAATAAAGCTGAGATACGATAGTTCAAAGCTATTTTGAGTATAAAAGTTCCTAATTGTGGATAAATACCCTTAATATGGAAATTAGGGTTTTTCTAATGGATAAAGATGGAATCTATGATAAATAGAGTTCATGTGTGAATTAGATCATAATGAACAATGTGTTGTTAATTTGGAAGGAACCAAAGATGATAATTAGGCATAATGATCTTTTCATGAATTAAAAGGATAAAAATGGTAGTTTTAATGTAAAAGTGTTAATGGAACTAATTGATGATTAATGGTGTCTTTAATCTGAAATTAAGTTTATATGTTGTTAAAAGATAACCTTAATATCTTTCGTGAAGAATAGATGAGATAATTAGGGTTTGTGAGTAATTGTATAAAATTAGGGTTCAAAATAGTATAAATGAAGTGAAACCCTAATTGCAATGGAAACCCTAAAAGTGGACTAGAAACCCTAGGAAGCGAGCTAGGTTTAATAGATCTTGATAGAATGATCAATGATAGGAAATTGTATGCATATTTTAGGATCTCTTTGTGTGATTGCTTGCCTATTGGATTTCTTGCATTGATTGGATTAATTATGTCTCAAATCAGCCTGACAGGTATGTGGTTAATTATGGTTAATCACATTAGTTTCCCGAAGAGTTTCCCAGATGATTCATCGCGTTGAATGCAATTTATCAGTTTGGATGCTCATACTTGCAAATCATAAAGTCACTATAATTATCACAATAATAATAGAAGTGTGTATTCTTGCACCTACATGTCACCCTGATGGATGATGCCAAAGGTCAAGCCCAGGAGGGAAGACCAATGGGCACCATGATTGGTGACCCCAGAAACCAAGCTCGAGATGGAGAAGGTGGTTCTTATAGAATTACTAATGGGCACTATGAGAGGTGACCCCAAGCACCAAGTTCGGAATTGAGAAGGTGGCCTTCAGTCATTGGCAAAAGAGAAACCCTAAGGTGGGTATGCCAGGGTTAGGGAAAAAGCGATGGAGAATGTCACACTGAAAGCGTTATTTAACTTGATTGTAATATTTAGATTGTTAGCCATATTTGTGAAAGTTTGGTTGTCCCCACATACCAGCATATTCATTTATGTTGACCGATGTTTTGCTTGTTGGCATTTTAGGTATAAGATTGAAAAGGACAAATAGTAAAGTGACATATGTGGAATTAAATAAGAATTAAAGTACAAAGGAGGATTAGTTAGAATAGACTCCAGATGCGGATACAAGTAGATATCTAAGTTTTTGAAAAAGGTATGCAAAGTTTTATTTTATTACAGCCTTTTAGTATAATTTGGTATAATTTGATAATTATTATTGATTATTTGTCGAACCTTTTAACTGAAAATTGGGATAACGGCTCTGACCTCTTGGTCTCCCTTAATTGGGGGTTACTGGGAGGCGGGGTTGTTACATTTGGTATCAGAGCATAGGTTCCTCATATAATCTTTAATAATTATTAAATTTTACAAACTCTGTAGAATACAAGGGAGTTATTAGAGGATCTTCCGAAAGACAGAGGTGTCTAGAAAAGGATCATGTCCGGGGGATGACAAGATTTTCCTTCACACCGCTAGTCGGAATACGAGGACTCCCATATTAGTGTGACTGCCTAGCCAATGTCTTAGGATTTGACTCAAAATAAGATGCCTTTAGCACTCTCTCATCTTGTTCATCCCTCCTCAACTCAAATGTTGTTAAGGACCTTAAGGATTAGGGTTTTCTCTCTTTTCCTCACCCTCTTGAGGTATGGGTAAGGTTGATAAGGTCTAAGGAATCCTCCACCAAATTAATGAAAAGCATATAAATAAGATGTCATGGACATAAGCTTAATAGATTAAGCATAAACTAAAGAATAGATACATGCTTAGGTCGTATGACATGAGTTTTCATGCCCTTAGGAGAGACCTGAGGTTAGACCTCCTTGTCAGGAGGATGAGTGGAGAAAGTTAGTCTTTAAACTAGAGATCGGGCACATCCTCTGAGGATGATGCTAACCCTAACCCTAAGTGGTGGTTAGAGAGAGATGACATGATGAGTTAGATGTCATGATAGACCAGGTGCGTGGACATGCTTTTGGATTCCCATGATGTTATGAGCCATGTGAGGTTGGATGACCTAGTACCTTTGGCGACTCAACCCTGGGAAGGGTCGTGCATGTTAGAGTGAAGGATAGCTCCTTCAATGATGAGGTTAGTGAAGAACCTATGGAAACCCCATGAGCTTATATGAGCATGGCAAAGTATGCACCTAGAGTATGTCAGTTGTGCAGGCAGTAGGTTGAAACCTTGGCCAGGAGAGTATGATGGATAGCTTATGAGATTAGCATAAAGGACTATGGATAATCTTGAGCAAACATAAGTTTGAACATAGGCTTCACCCAGGTAGGGATATGCTTGTGAGCTTGATCCACCATCATGGAGAGAGGACCTTTAGTAATAAGGCTGGTTGTGGAGTAGCTCTAGAGAGAGAGAGAGCAAGACCCAAGAAAGAAGGTTGGAAGCTTACACTCTGAGATATGAGGAACAGTGGGAGTTGAGGATGATGCGACCTAAGTGGATGATAGTGGTTGCCTCATTGCTTGATCCCTGGAGACTGATGGTATTTTGGTTGTCTTTAGAGGAACCAAACCCTAGAGAGAATATGAGGCTTATGGTACATATGTGCCTATGGTATAGGTGTTTACCTTCTGAGATGGGAAGAAGAGTTCCTTAGACCCTGAAGAGGTTTAGTAATAGGTTGTGAGGCCTTATACCTTGTTGGTTGTCCTTGAGGAGGACTCCACTATGAAGTGTTACTCGAGTAGAAGGATCATGGGAAGTGCATGTCATACCTTGTACATGTTTGGTTCGTGGTTGAAAGGTTGGGCATGCCGTGGGACATCTAAAAAGTGAACCTAGGGATCCTATGCCTAAGAGGGGAAGTGGTGTACCCGATGCTCATGATGAGATTTGAGTTTCTCTAGAGTTGAGCATGGCACTCCTCATGTTTAGAGGAAAGGGAACCCCTTAAGATGAAGGTATGTTTGATGAACCCCTCACAGCTAATTTGGTGACATGGGAAGGTATGATGTTGATCCAATGTTGAGGAATGAGAACAAGTATGACCTAGCATGGTTTAATAAGTGGTCTTCCCGTTAGCTACATGCTTTAGTATCTTAATAGGATTAAGCATGCTCATGTGGATGTAAATCCTAGACATAAGGACATTTGTGAACCTTCTTATCAAGGTGTAGTTTCCTCCCATCCTGTGAGAGGGACCCTTTAGTAAGGTGTATACCAGTTTTGTTGGTTTTGAGGTAACCTAAAGAGGTCTCATAGGATCTTGAGAGGCTAAGTGAAGAGTACGTGGTAAGAGAATGAACCTGTAGACCCATATACAACCATCTCTAAGTGCATGTGGATGTGTTACCATGGAGGTAACCGGTATGGGGCCTGTCCAAGGTAGGCAGGTCGCCATGACCCTTATGAAAGGATGAAAGACAGCCCATGAATGCAAAGAGAGATGATGGAGACTTGGGTAAGGTTCTAAGTTGGACATGTACTATGTTATAATCCTAAGTCTATCCTAGGGTCATGTAGGGATAAGACCGATGAAAGTAGGATTTGCCTAATTCCCTAGTTGCACATGACCATAGGGTCGGGAGGCAACAACTATTATTGTATGAGGGACATGGGTTAGGATATTGATCACCTTCATGAACTCATGGGACCCAAAGGGCAAATGAGGAGGGCACTCTCTGGATGCATAAGGGAAGAGGGATTACCCTAAAAGTGTCGGCACCCTACAAACCTAGAGGAGATGACCAAGGATTGTGTGGTGGCCCAATAGGTTCGAGGTCAGTTTCCATGGAAGTAACTTTGATATCGAGATGATCGTGATGTAGAGACATATGTTGCACATTTCAACTTAGATTTGAAGGTGTACTGGCAAGGTGGGATGTACCATCTCTACTCTTGGAATGAGAAGAACTTTGTATTTGGACTACAACCAAATGCTTATTTCCTCTTGTTATGGGAGTGAGAGATAGGACAATACACGTGCCATGCATAAAGAATAAAGATGATGTGAGTTGAAATGTTGTTATGAGGTATGAGGACACAGATGATAACATACCCTTGTGGAGTAAATGATATGTAGATGGTTTACAAACATCAAGAGAACTAAGGTAGTCATCTTATGAGGATGTTTTATCATGAGCTATGTCGAATTTGCAAGTTATACAAGGTTGAATTTGATCACCATGAGGATGAGCTCAGAGTGTTCTTGATGAAGATTAGACTTAGAATCTAAGATGAGATGATAAGTGAAATACACAAAGGTGTATGTCTTCAACATTACCTAACACTTAAGGATGTGAAGTGGTAATGGATGTTATGGTTGCGATGCAGCTGCCTGGTTTAGCTAGAGGCTAGAAGAGGCTGTTAGGTTAGCCCTAAGTTTGAGAAAGAAGATATGTTTGGCTAACACTCAGATGTAACGAGATATGTTGAACAAGTTAGTAGGGGTTTGGTTAGCCATCCTAGGCCTTGATGCAATAAAAGGATGGTTATAGAGCCTCAGATACACTTCTCTGGAAAAGAAGGCAATGAAACCCTGATTAGAGTGGTTTAGGGTTTCTGAGGAATCAAACTTCAAGAATCATGACATACGGGAGATCATGACTTTTAGTTTATCATACACCGTGGTACTACAAAGATAGTAAGTGACAGTAGTACTTTGGATGCCTAAGATAAAGTTGCATGTGGTATGTTGCCATGCATGACAGGAGGTGAAGGACGAACACCAGTAACCAAGTGTATTGTTATAGAGGATAAAGAGTCTCTGAGAGGGAATGGGAGTTCATCACTATGGATGTTATGGTAAGTCTCCCCTAGACCAAGGAAGGTCAAGATGCAATATGGGTTATGGTAGATCTCCTTACCTAGATGACATGAGAAAGAAAGAATACTCAAGGGAAGGATCTGGTTGAACTACATATGAGAGAGAGATGGTTCAACTACACCATGATGCGAGTTCAAAAGTTCTTGAGTATAACCTAAAGATACACTTCCATGAGGTGGAAGTAGATACATGAAGAACTCGATGTTAGTACAGTTAATCACCCCTAACTAATAGTATGATCCAGACTAGAGGGTTTGATGAGAGCATGTGTGCTCATTCAGGGTGATACATAGAGACAGTTCTTGTCCTCTGAAAGATGTGATGATAACCATCATAACCAGTATCGGGATGTAAAGAAGCTCTGTATGGAAGGTTGTGTCGGTCACCACTTCATTAAGATGATGTTGGTGAAGGGGCCTCGCGAAGGTCAGAAAAGGACCACAGTGTGTGCAGATGAAGTCACTTTGATCGTGAAATGGTTGAGAGAGAGCCCAGGGGTGACATGAGTTGTGAGCTGATGCAAAGCAGACTGACATGCAGTTCACTGTGGGAGAGTATGTGATGTGAAAATCCGACCCATCTAAGTTATAGCAAAGAGAGCTGAGTCCCATTTGCATGGTCCATTTGAGAAGTATTGGTGGAGATGGTTGTGTTTAGCCTTACCCATCAGGATAACATGATGTATAATGTGTTCCATGAGTCTAATCTAGAGCTCTATGTGATGTACCCAAACCATGTGTTGAGCCCTGAACCTATTCAACTTTATGAGAGGCTGAAATGTCCTGAGTCACCTATGAGGGTACAAGATGCCAAGGTGAAAGAACTCAGAGAAAAGAATATGTGATGATAAAGGTTCTTTGGAAGCGCCATGGATAAGGTAAATCCACATAGGGGCCAATGATGGACATGGAAAGGTCTTATCCTGAATTGTTTGATTGCTTGTTGGAATTTTGAGGACAAAATTCCTATAAGAGGGGAAGGATGTTACAACCCCAATTTTTGGGTTCTTTTGGTGAGAAATGTAATTTCTCCTATTAAAGATATCTGAACAAATAATGATATAATTTTTTTTGAATAAAAGGATTTCGTTTACAATAGGCTTGTTGGTTATTTTGTGGGCTTTATTGGCTATTGGGCCCAATAAAAAGGATAAGACAAAAGAAACTCTATTATTAATAAGAAATGGAGAAAAGAAAGATATAGAAACCTCTAGAAGGCAAAAGAATATAATCCAAAGGTGGATTTTGTGCCTCTTGGGTTCCTTGGGTTCCAAGGAGTCTAAAGTTGCAAAGATAATGCAACAAGAAAAGAAAAGATCAATTAAATATTTCTTTATTTAGAAAGAAATTGAAAACAATGATAAAATGTGGGAAATAAATGGAAAGAGGTATAATTGAGTTATTTTTGGTAGATTTTTGTATCCATAAGGTTCCTAATGTTAAAAGGAATTTAAATAAGGAAAATAAAAAGAGAGATAAAGAGAAATCTTCAAAAAGAGATATTTTAATAAAGAAATAGTAAGATAATAAGAAATTATGGATATAGATGCATCTAGAAGGATAATGAGTGTCCACTAAAAAGGATTTCGAAATATTAAAGTTTCTTGGGATCCAAGGAACCCCAATGAATATAAATAAAAAAATACCAATAATGCAAAATAAGAGGATAATGTGATGCATAATAAATGAATTTGGTGGCATTGTTAAAAAGGAGGTATTTTCTACTAAAAGAAAATAGAAATTCGTGTCTATGGATTAAAAGGCAAGTACAAAGAGAATAAGAGAGAGGATTTTCGAATTCCTAAATATCCAAAAAAAGTATAGTTTATCAAGGAGATAAATAGGAGAGAGAAGATTGTTTCTCAATAAAGAAGTATGATTCATATTGGGAAAAGCCTTTGTTTCATTGTGGGCAAGCATGTTGGGGCATCGCTACCCTCCTCTATAAAAGGATAGAGCCCACGGCTAAGCCCAAGGAGAGTTCCACGCATCTCTCTTCTTCTTCTTCTTGTTCTTTCTGTTCAAACCCTAGCCATGATGGGTAGAGACACCCTGGAGTAATTGAGAGTCGTGGAGTGGTCTTGTTGGAGGCTCGATGCATCCACACCGCCGGAAGGAAGCTTGGCGGTCATCGCTTTGCTCTATCCATGACGCAACAGTCAATGGATGGTTGCAAGGCTGTCACATGGGCACACCTGGCCAGCGCGAGCCAGCTGCTTTGGCTGCGAGATCATGGCCTCCACAGGTGTGGTGGAGGGCAGCAGAGGCAGTGGGACCTTTGCGGGTGCCGAGGAGCCAAGGATGGAGGGAAGAAACCCTCCCCCGAGCCGCTACAGGCGGCATCGTTAGGTTATCGTGAGGAAGAAGAAGCATGGGTGTCCGTTGCACAGAAATGCCCCTCTATGGGCTGAAGCGTTGATAACTTAAGCAGGGACAAAATGGTCTTTTAGTTATGTTTGAATCAGCCGCGGCTACGTGCATGAGTGGAATGACGTGGCAGCCTCCCATTGGCTCAAGTTTATTTTGCAAAAATCGTATCTTTTTATTGGTAGTTCAGATGAATGCACATAAAATATGAAAGTTGCTCAGAAAAATGAGAGGAATCCGTTAAAAATAGTTTTTGAAGCTTATTCCTCTTGCAATTCGAAAATTAGTGGAAATTATCAACTTTAATGCTTTAATTATTAAGAAACCCTAATTTGAGATGATTAATGTATTTAGAAGGGTTTTATAGATGATTAAAGTTGATATTAACCTATTAATCATAAAAAGAATCGTTAAGATAAAAAGGATGAACTTTGCACGTAATTAGTTTAATTTAGAGTTCCATGTACACAAACGAGCTTTAATGGGCCTTGAAACCCTAATGTTAGTCATTGTGACTGTTAATGAGTTTAATTGTTCAAATTCATGAATAAAGTTGAGATATGATAGTTCAAAGCTATTTTGAGTATAAAACTTCCTAATTGTGGATAAATACCATTAATATGGAAATTAGGGTTTTTCTAATGGATAAAGATGGAATTAACGATAAATAGAGTTCATGTGTGAATTTGATCATAATTAACTATGTGTTGTTAATCCGGAAGGAACCAAAGATGATAATTAGGCATAATGATCTTGTCATGAATTAAAAGGATAAAAATGGTAGTTTTAATGTAAAAGAGGCTTAATGGACTTAATTGATGATTAATGGTGCCTTCAATCCGAAATTAAGGTTATATATTGTTAAAAGATAACCTTAATATCTTTCGTGAAGAATAGATGAGATAATAAGGGTTTGTGAGTAATCGTATAAAATTAGGGTTTAAAATAGTATAAATGAAGTGAAACCCTAATTGCAATGGAAACCCTAAAAGTGGACTAGAAACCCTAGGAAGCGAGCTAGGTTTAATAGATCTCGATGTCATGATCAATGATAGGAAATTATATGCATATTTAGAATCTCTTTGTGTGCTTGCTTGCCTATTGGATTTCTTGCATTGATTGGATTAATTCTGTCTCAAATTAGTCTGACAGGTATGTGGTTAGTTATGGTTAGTCGCATTAGCTTCCCAAATAGTTTCCCAAATGATTCATCGCATTGAATGCAACTTATCAGTTTGGATGTTCATACTTTCAAATCATAAAGTCACTATGATTATCACAATAATAATAGAAGTGTATATTCCCACACCTACATGCCACCCTGATGGATGATGCCAAAGGTCAAGCCCAAGAGGGAAGACCAATGGGCACCATGAGTGGTGACCCCAGAGACCAAGCTCGGGATTGATAAGGTGGTCTTTATAGAATGACTAATGGGCACTATGAGAGTTGACCCCAGGCACCAAGCTCAGGATTGAGAAGGTGGCCTTCAGTCATTGGCAAAAGAGAAACCCTAAGGTGGGTATGCCAGGGTTAGGGAAAAAGCGGTGGAGAATGTCACAATGAAAGCATAATTTGGCTTGTTAATTAACTTGATTGTGATATTTAGATTGTTAGCCATATTTGCAAAATTTTGGTTGTCCCCACATACCAACATATTCATTTATGCTGACCGATGTTTTGTTTGTCGGCGCTTCAGGTACAAGATTTAAAAGGACAAATAGTAAAGTGGCATATGTGGAATTAAATAAGAATTAAAGTACAAAGGAGGATTAGTTAGAATAGACTCCAGATGTGGATAGAAGTAGATATCTATTTTTTTGAAAAAGGTATGTAAAGTTTTATTTTATTGCAGCCTTTCAGTATAGTTTCGTAGAATTTGATAATTATTATTGATTATTTGTCAAGTCTTTGATCCAGAATTGGGATAACAGCTCTGACCTCTTGGTCTCCCTTAATTGGGGGTTACCGGGAGGCGAGGTCGTTACACCCACTTTATTCCTGATATAGTCATTTCTCAAGCGATCTTTTCTTATCTTCCCACACATCCATCTCAACATACACATTTCAGCCACGTTCATCTTGTTGAGTCCTTGTTTCTTCACCGCCCAACATTCGCTCCCATAGAGCATAGTTGGTCATATAGCAGTTTTATAAAACTTGCTTTTTACTCTGAGATGGATCTTCCAATCACATAATACTCCAGTTGCATTCCTCCATTTCAACCATCCTGCAGTGATCCTATGACAAACGTCATTTTGGACATCTCCATATGTTTGAATGATAGAGCCCAAGTAACGAAATTTATTACATTTTTATATCTACTCCATCCAACTTGGCTCCACCATTCACACTGCGAGATTGGCTGAAATTGCAATGCATATACTCAGTTTTGCCCCTACTAATCATTAAACCATTTGATTTCAGTGCCCTTCTCTAAATTTCAATTTTATCATTCAAACCATCTTTAGTTTCATTAATCAATACAATATCAACAACATATAACATACACCAAGGAATATCATCTTGAACATTCTTTGCCAACTCATTCATAACAAGAACAAACAGATATGGACTGAGTGTGGATTCTTGGTGTACCCCAAATGTGATGGGAAATGTTGGTGTCTCACCTCTAAGAGTCTTCACACTTACAGTAGAGCCATCATTGGCAATAAGAACAACAAAAAAATAAACAAATCTTGTTTACAATCAGTATTGGTTTGTGTACATAACAAATATTTTAGATTGTTTGTATATATGCATATGGGTTGGTTGTATTATATTTTTGCGGTGACATATAAGTATGCATAGTTATTGATGCATACGTATACTTAAGACAACAATCATCTTCATATACATATTTTTATGCGTACGAGTATTTTGAATAACGTTGAGATATTATATGTTAATAGGAGTTGTTAATATTATACAATACTAAATTATTGTTGTCATTTCAGTTGAGAAACGCACTCACATAAGGCCACCTCAAACTCTCCGAAGTAGTAAGATCTGGCGGGGCTCGACTCACAATACAACCCACACGAGTGCCACAACCAATATTCTGGAATGCTATCACAATGTTAGTCATGACCTTTGCGTCTTCCATATAGTTTTATTCCTGAAAACAGCATATAGACAACTACGTCATTAATATCAACATAATGATGTATCGTAACACAAAAGTAACTAGCATATTAGGTTGTCTAAATTTCAAGTTATATTAATTTTCTTATTACCAGTACAATAGATTAATTTATATATTATGTACAAAAGAACGTAATACTTTTGAGAAAGTAGACTACCGGTGCAGTGATTAAGTGTTCATAATACTTGTAAAAGAACCATCACGCCGATCTTCTTCTTTAAATACTTATATGCATACTTGAAAAAGATGTGGTATATCACATGTTGGTTTGGTCCAGTGATATTTATCATCTCTCAAATTTTCGGAAAATATATCAATGCGTTTTCAATCTTCCCGTCTTGACATCGAGTGGAGCAAAGGCCCAACCATTCTGAATGTCCAACTAGCCCAATCCTTAAAGTATTATTTCACTGATAGGAGAATTACATCTGTGATAAAAGAAATTTTTGACAAAATAGAAAATCATTACAAATTCCTCACCATGTGGGCTCTATTTCTCATATTCATTATCGAACTCAAACTTTTCAAGGACATTATGTGAAGTATTTTAAGAAATATATATATTTTTGTCACTCAAATATTCATGATTATCACTTTGCTTCATTTATTTTTTCATAATTTGACCTTCATGTAAATTTATTTTGGCAAATAAATATAATTTTTGTTTTTCTTTTCTTACTACTTTCATTCGTCAAAAAGGCTACACATTAGAAAATATATTCTTGATCGACATTTTGGTATCGATTTATGTTGTCGTATCCTAATCTTTGTAGTTTGGCAAACATTAGAAACATAATAATTTTTTTTGCTTCATCCTAATAGGCATCATAATTTGCGTCGACAATTATTTGTTCTCTACAATATCGATCCTCATATTCTTCTTTGTTATGATGAGATGGGTACTTCTTTGTATTTTTCCCTATGTATCTATGACATTTTTTATTTTAATAAGTTATTTTAATTTTATATTATCAAGTAATGGCAAAAAATAGGTTTTCTATTATGAATAATTCATTTATGTAGGAGTCCAAAAAGATTAGAACTTTATGCAAAAATGTGATGGTATTTTAGCCCTTTGAATCTCAAAAAAAGTGATGGTATTATGCAAATTAAGTATGTAAATAAGGTAAAAAGGTTCTTGTTGGTGGGGGAATACTAACCGAAAGAGGTCTATATTTTAATGATCAAATGCTAATTACCAAAATGAGTTTTAAATGGACAAATATAGTATAGGATTCATACTCCCAATTCGATTCGTTCATAAATTACCAAATGTTTGGTTAGGGAACGTTAGCCCTCCAAGATTTCTGTTGGATGCAACATTGTTATTATCTCTCTATTGACAACATAACTAAAGTTGCACAAGTACATAATTTGTCAATGTAATAGAAACATAGTCATTTATTAATAATCGTTATATTTCCATGAATGTGACATGATTTTTTCACACAAAATAGCTCTATTTTAATAATATTTTAACATATACCAAGTATTGGGCTAGATGATTCCACATGTGTATCAATTTTATATATACATAATCTTTGTGCAAAGCTGAATTGTTGCCAATATATGGGTACATATATCGATTTGTTTTTATACTTTGAAAAGTTAGTTATGTAGACTTTATTTTATCACATGCCTTAGGTCATTACTTGTTATGTGTTACACCTATTGTGTCTTTATTTTTTTCTGATAATAATTGACTTCATGTAGTTCTATTTGTGCTCCTATTTTCTCACACATCCATCTCATAGATAATTTTAAAATTTATTGCAATGTAGCTAAATATAATTTTTGTTGGATATATGGAGAATAATTAGATTGATAAGGTTTATGAGCTAACATGTCAAGTATATGTGGTGATGAATATTCAATAAGTAAGCTACTACTATAAGGTGACATCTCATGTTTGAGATAAGTTGGTCCAAATCTCATTAACAACACCTTGTTATTTTCTTGCTTGTTAATAAAATTTTGGAGAATTCATACAGTGTTGAATTTCTTGTCATTCAGTTAAAGATAAAAAGCCTTTGAAGGATTCAATTCCAAAAAATACTATAATTTACTATGATTTTGCTAAGCCTTTGTAAACATATATTACATAATAAATATGCTTAATTAAACTATCATGATATAATATTTAAAGTAGGAGGAGAATAAATATATCATATACTATCCTTTCAATCCTATTAAACTATCATGCAATGATGTTTTTGTGCCTCACGTCCAAGTCAAGCTCATTGGGTAATACCTTATCCCCAAAATGATATAATTAAGCTTCCATCTAACATGTTGTAGCCAAAGTTCATTATGCTATAAGTAGAACCACACAAGGTAACGTATGCTAGTAAGGTTGCTGCTCCCTTGCTAAAGGCATGGGCTCCCAAACAAAGGGACCGATTTCAAAATACATGTTATGTGCCTTGGAAACAAATTATCCTATCGCGTAGGATGGCCCACTCTATGATTTAAATGCACCCACCAGTGCGTGGATAGTCGAGTGTGGGGGGTTACACTATCAGGGAGGGGTCACTGAAGTGACTCTTCCTCAGGGTGGCTCCCACATCATCCAAAAAACCAAAAATAACTTATAAAAGGTACTAAAATCAAAGTACCAAAACACAAATTACGTTCAATTTATAAAATAAAAATATGGACGCATTCATGTTGAACCAAGATGACACCTCATTCTACTTGTTCCACATATATTTTGTTGTATGGAAATGATATATAAATCTATTATTTAGGCATGTAAGTGAATTGACAAATATATTGGATGAATCCATTCAAGTTTGATATTTCCCGTATGTGTTTGCTATGCGTTTGTGATAAAAATATAAATGGAACAGGTACAAGAATGAAACCTTTTTTGGAGAAATTGGAGGGATAACACATGATATTGGTAACATCACAAAACCTACGAGGTGCAATATTGAGGTAAACCAAGAATAGTTTCTAGGGTTTAAAACTAAACTTATATTGTTGGAAGTGCTTCGAATAAACCAATTAGTCATCCCTAGATCATCCTATAAAGACTCCTTTATTTTTCTTCAAGGTAACTAATTGAAAACTAAAGGATCATGACAACCTTTACAGGTTGCCCCCACGTCCTTTGCCTAGCCATAGCCTAGATAGCTGGCGGGTGGTAAATACAATGCTTAATTGGGGCTCGAACTCGGGATCCCCCCGGAGGGGGACACCATGCCTACCACCTTAGCTACGTTGGTCGGGTAAACTAAGTATTCATGCAAAATGGTCTGGATTCATCAAGGCAACATTTAAGCAAGTAATGCCTTCACCATTAAACGTCACCCTTGATTGTGGAAATGAATAAAAACAAATTTCCAAGTGATTTTCTTATTCCAATATTTTTTATGATCACATTGACAACAAAATGCATGAATAAGTGTATTTATTTAATATCCTAGATTATATAATTTTTGGAATGAGTAGGAGGGAGCGACGATTGCGGTAAAACCTTAGGTGTGAGCCCGGGTAGAGCGGACGTCGGTGCGGATCTTGGTGGTAGTAGAAAATATTCAAATAAGAACTTTGAAGGTTGAATGGGGATAGGTTTCATATGAGTCACACTTGAACATGGGTTAGTCGATCTTAAGGGACGGGGGAATCCTGTTAGAGAGTGCGTCCATGCACAAGCTCTGAAAGGGAATCAGGTTAAAATTTCCGAATTGGGATGTGGCGGTTGATGGCAATGTTAGGAAGTCTAGAGACATCAACAAAGGCCCCAGGAAGAGTTATATTTTCTGTTTAACAGCCTACCCACCCTGGAAACGGCTCAACCAGAGGTAGGGTCCAACAGCTGGAAGAGCGCCGCACATCGTGTGGCCTCCTGTGCGCCCTTGGCGGCCCTTGAAAATTCAGAGGACCAAGTGCCGCCCAAGCCCGGTCGTACTCATAAAAAAAAGGTATAATTTTTAAAATTATCAACCACAAAATTGATCTTGAGTTTCAAAAGAAAACTAAGACTATCCTAATATTTATTAGTTTCAATATAAATGCATTTAAATCTTATTCAGACAAATAAATCATATATAATTTAAAGAAACATCGTTTGTAGGAAATGTGTTGATGTTAATAAATGCATGACACATGCGATAGTTATAAATTTAATCATGTATAATTCTAAATTGAACATTGTAATTTATTAAGATAACAACTCACATGAAATCCTACAACATGTTTTTTTCTTTATAAAATTATTATACATAAGTACACGTACAAAGCACATGTATTTACTTGTGTGTGTGTACATATATATATATATATATATAGGGGGAGAGAGAGAGAGAGTCAGGCTAGAATACACTTGAGTGTACATATCGCACGAATACACTCAAGTGTGTTTGCATATCAAGACTATTTTGTTAAAATTTTAACCATTGATCTTCACTATCATACTATAACTAGGCTATTTTGAGCCCATTTGGATGAGTGTAAGTCACTCATCCAAGGGCAACAAAATTGACTTGCGAAACATATTTGAAATGCATAATTTTTGCGGTCTTTATAATATGACCTATAAATTTCCAAATGTGCTCAAATTTTGCGTATGAGCTATTCACAAGATGTTAAAGAAGATCAACAGATTATATTTTTGAAAAAAAGTATTGCATCATGAAAAACTACTTGAGTGTATTAAGCTCTGAATACACTCGAGTGTATTCTAGCCTGACTCTCTCTCTGTATATATATATATATATATATATATATATATATATATATATATATATATATATATATATATATATATATATATATATATATATATATGTATGTATGTATATGTATATGTATATGTATATATGTCTGTATACACGTATATATACTAGGTTAGAGACCAAACATGACCTTACACGTAGGACAATTACATGTTGATACATAACTCCTCTAAGTATCAGTTTGTTTGCAAGCCTTGTGTCTTCATGGATATCCTCGATGGAACTTGCCTATATGTAATGCCCACACCCACTACCCATGTCTCTAATAGAGATTTATGGTATGATGATTGCCCCACAAACCACAACTGGCCTGGGCTATATGCTTTATCCTCATTAACACACACTCATTAGGGAAAACTTCTTGACAGGTCAACTAGTCCAGTACCATTACGGTTTGAGCACCATTAACTATAGAATTATTAGTGATGATCTCTTGAAAAGTAGGTACACATTGATGCTAGAGGTAGTCGAACCATGTGTTTTAATTTCATTTTATCCCAGGACTGATATCATGGGATGTTACAATCTCCCCCACTTAAACTTTAGATGTCCTCATCAAGTATAAACTGTATGGACTCATAGTCTTCCCAATTTTTATGCAAACCCAACATAACCATGTATACCCCGTTGTTGATCACAGCTACCAGCGCAAGGGTGGCTCCATCACCATAGATAACTCTTTCCAACATACATGGTAGCACAACTCAAGACTGTAATTCCATGTACCCATGTTGGCCCTACCTACTAGAGCAGGTTTAGTCTCTAATACCATTTGTAATGCTCGAGCCCACCATCCAAGGCTCTAATAGAGTTTTAGGGATGATGACTAGTCGCACAGATTATCACTAGCCTCGAGTGCATGCTTTGTCCTTAATTATACACAACCCATGATCAAGTTCTCATCAGGTCATCCAACCTATTGCTACTCTGGGGTGAGCACACGTAACTTCATAGTTCTTAGTCAAGAGCTCCATGAAAATAAGGTGCACCTTGGTGGTATAGGTATTCCAACTATTCGTTTGAATATCATTTTGCATGAGAAATTAAATCATGGTATGTTACAATTTCTTCCACTTAGACTCCCAACTTCCTTGTCTAGGCTCAACTATATGGCCTCATAATCTTTTCCAATTTTAGTACAGGCCAACATAGACATGTATACTCAACTCCTGATCATGACTACTAGTGTAGGGGTGGATCCATCACCATGGATAGTCCTTTCCAACATGCATGGTCCGCACATATCAAGATTGGCATGCCACATAACCATCTGGACCCCATGTACTAGAGGGGGTTTAGGCTGTAATACCATTTGTAATGTTCGGGCCCACACAAAGGCACTAGTGGAGTTTTAGGAATGATGATTGGCCCCCAAAGACCACTACTGGACTCAACTGAGCACTTTGTCCTCACTCATGCACAATCTGAGATTAAGTTCCTGACATGTCACCCATTGTATTACTATTCTTCGACAAGCACACTTATTCACAAGGTTCTTAGTGATAAGCTCCCCAAAAAGGAAGTGCAATGTGGAAATATAGCTAGTGTAATCATGCCTTTTAAGATCATTTTATCTGAGGCCTTAAATCCTCAGATGATACACTATAGGCCCCAATTATTTAACGCCTTATGGTGAGGATTTATTAAGCCAACATCATGGAAGTTGAATTCAATGATGTCTATGACTATGCTTGACATCAGTCGCATGTATTGTGAATGAGTTATTTTGACTTTACCATTCAATTATATGTTTGATGGCATATTTCAAGGCAAGGAACATGTCTAGTTTGTGACCTTGATCTGATGTAAATTGAAATCGAATTAAAATTGTAGTTCTTTGGATGCAAATTTGGTAATTCTTTGATGTCTATGTTGGCTAAATGGACATCTGTAAATCCCTTTGTTTTGATAATGACAAACATTTCATTCTTGTTAATCTAACGTGCTACTTGAGTGTTGCAGGAATAAGGTGGATGACAAAGCAATTAGGGAAATCCATATGCTTATATATTTATATTTTCATGAAATGTAATCACTTTGTAAAAACTTGTACAAATATATAATGTACAAGTACTTAGATTTCATGTAAATCAAGAGTTAGATTCTCCCTATCTAAACATCACATTTAGATAGATCATCCCCTTCAAATAAGTTCACATATGCACACTCATACACACACTTAGTGCTTTAATTAAAAAAATTGAAACAGGGTCACTCTCAGTCGACTAACTCCTCGACCGAGACACTCTCGGTCGACAATCTTCTCGACTGAGAAAGACCCAAGTAGCCGTTAGACACATCTGACAAGGTAGTTGGCAGTTGGAGATAAACGTTGCAAAACACTTGATTCAGAGAGCCTGTCGGTCGACAAAAGTTCGACCGAGTAGGTGTCTCGGTCGACCATTTCTCGACCGAGATGGACTCTGACAGCAACTGCAGAATTAATTAATTAGTCGTTGCTAAAGCAACAAACTGGTACCTAACGGCTAGTTAAGCACTTAGAAACCCCTAGAAGGTGTCTAGAATGTCCTTAAGCACATGTAGGACATTCCTATAAATAGGACATGCCTTAGGACACCTAAACTCACTTGTTACACTTGAGAAATCTTTTAGCATACTTTGAGCAACCTGTTTGTGAGCAAATTGAGCATAGTGACAATTGGCTACTTCTTCTCTTAGCTCAAAATTCGTGTCCTATAGGCTAGCATCTCCTATCCACTACATTTACATTTCCATACACTTTGGTTAGGAGATCTACACGATTGATCTAGGCATATCAAGCCTTGTGCTACAAAAGGATAAGTTGTAATTTCTATTTCCTTTCTTGTTCTCTATTATTGTTTGTACTCTCCTTGCTACTCCTAGGTTGGAGGCTGCGGATTGGAGAGGTTGAAGATCTTCTTGGTGAAGAAGGGGACCTTGAGCTACTTCAAGAAGGCTGGTGCAACGGGAGGTTACTTCTAGAGAGGAAGGCTACTTCAAGGGGGAGCTTGGAGTTACTTCAAGAAGGCTACCTCAAGTTGGTGCATCTACTTCAAGTGAAGGCTGTTCAAGGGGTGTAAGAAAGTATTGTATTTTGTGTAAATCCTTGTGAAGGTAATAAAATTAATACTTTCAAAATCCCGGTTGGGTAAGCAACCGGGTAGTGGACTGACAACCTTAGTATTTGCTAAGGTTGGAACCACTCTAAACACTTGTCTCCTTCTTCTATTTTCAATTGTGGTTGTTTGAGTTAAATAATTGTTAAAATATTTAAAAACTCTATTCACCCCCCCTCTAGTGTTTTTCAATTGGTATCAGAGCAGGCTTCAAGGAACCTTAACAAAGTCTTGAAGAATGGGTGACGGGGTGCTTAACAACCTTAACCTTGAAGGAACACTTGTTGCTAGACCTCCGGCATTTTATGGAACAAACTACACATATTGGAAGAGAAGGATGCAGTTCTACTTCCAAGGCATCAATTGGGACTTATGGAGGATGGTGTCAACCCCATACGAGCTTCCTCAAACACAATATGCAGAGTGGGATGCAAACACGGTAAAGTTGGCTCAAATGAATGCCAAAGCTGTAACCATTTTATATTGTTCAATTTCTGTAGGAGAATTTAATAGGATATCAAACTGTGACACAGCCTATGACATCTGGCATAGACTGTCCATAACTTATGAAGGTACAGTTCAAGTCAAGAATTCTAAGATTAGCATGCTTAAACAAAAGTTTGAACACTTCCGTATGGATCCAAATGAATCTATTAGTGAAATGTTTGCAAAATTCTCTTCTATTGTTAATGGTTTAAATGCCCTAGGAAAAACTGTTCTTGAAGAAGATCAGGTATAGAAAATCCTTCGATCACTTCCTCCTAAATACAAGCCAAAGGTGACAGCCATTGAAGAAGCTAATGACCTTACTCGACTGAAAATGGAGCAACTCATTGGCAATCTAGAAGCTCATGAAGCAACCCTAGAAGAGGAAGAAAGAAGAAAACGTGAACTTCAGCAAGAAAAGAAGAAGGATGTGGCTCTAAAATCTTCAAAGATAATCACACCAGAAAGTGAGGAGTCGAGTGAAGAAGAAGGAGAAGAAGCATTGATTGTCAATGGTAAGAAATATAGAAGATTTAAATCTAACAAAATTTCTAGTTCTTCTTCTTCTCCTCTTAGGTGCTTTGAGTGTGGAAAGAAAGGACACTTCAAAAATGAATGTCCTAAAGCAAAGAAAGGAAAGAAAAGCTCACACAAGAAGAGGGGAGAAAAAGCCTATAAAGCTGCATGGGACGAGTCAAGTGAAAGTGAAAGCGGGGAAGAAAAGGTGGAATGTCTAATGGCAAGAGAATATGATGAAGACTCTCAAGAGGTAAGCCTACTTGATCTTCCTAAAGAAGAGTTAATTACTAGTTTACAAGAAACTCATGATAAGTATGTTGATGTCAAGAAGAAACTAAAGAAGGTTATCAAAACAAATGATGAGCTATATGCTAAATTAAATGATCTCTCTTCTGAAAAGAACAACATTGATCTTGAGAATTTGTCTTTAAAAACATCTTTAAATGATTGCACTAACAAGCTACTCACTCTAGAAACAAATGTTGATCTTCTCTCTCAAGAAAAGACTGAATTGTTAGCTAAACTAAAAGATTTTCAGACTCAACCAATTCTGTGTAACCATCTAGACTATGACAATATTGTAAAAGAAAGAGACTCCCTATTATTTGATTTAGATCAAGCTAGAAAAGATTTACACAAGAAGATGGATGACATTGCTAAGCTACAAAGAAACCTACATGAGTTAAGAAGAAAAGATATCCTTGACAACATCCTAAAAGCCTCCTCTAGTTTCAATGGAAGAAAAGGTTTGGGATATGATCCAAAGAAAAATCAACCCAAAAGAACTCGGACTATGTTTGTACCTAAGAACACAATTCCTAGAAAGAGAAATGAAGTTGACTCTATTACTTGTCATTTTTTGTCTACGTCTTGGACATTATTCATTTTCATGCCCGTATAAGACCAAGGATTCCTACTTAGTTTGGGTCCCAAAATCCCAAACTTAGTATAGTAGAATGCAATTCAGTTGAGATATGATCAAATGCTTAATTTTGCAATTCATATTGTACTATCTCAACTTAATAAAAGGTTTTATGTATTATAATAATTTTCTGAACTGTTGTACTGAAACAGAAACTTAGTCGGTCGAAGTATTGTCGACCGAAAATATAATCGGTTGAACTTTTGTCGACCGACCAGATGCCTGTGACAAATCAAAATCAAACAACAACTATATCAGTCGAAAATTGGTCAACCGGCTGAATTTCTGTCTTTAATTTGCAATACAGCAACCTTCTCAATCGACGATTAGTCGACCGAGAAAGATGTCGGTCGAACAATTGTCGACCGACTGAAGTTCTGAATCAGAATTTTTATACAGTCTCTACTTAAATGCTTCTAACCATATCGGACCATCACATGGGTACCAAAACCTACATTCTAATGTAGGATTGGGTGGTTGACAGTGAATGTTCCAAACACATGACCGGAAACAAGGATGCATTTCAAACTTTTGAAGAAAAGAAGAGTGGAACAGTCACTTTTGGAGATAACGGTAAAGGTAAAATTGTTGGAATAGGTAACATTGGTACAAACCTCGAAATAAAGAATGTTCTACTTGTTGATGGTTTGCACCATAACTTAATAAGTGTGAGTCAATTATGTGATAGTGGCTATGATGTTTTATTTAACAAAACCTGCTGCAAATTATCAATAGAAAACACTACAAATGTCGTCTATGAAGGAAAAAGAGTTGGAAATCTTTATATTCTTAGACCTAACTCTATGAAATCTGCAGTAGGAAAATGCTTGCTTGCAAATGAAAATACTTTACAATTATGGCATAAAAAGCTAGGACATGCTAGTTCTCATGTTATCAAAAAGTTAGTGAAATATGATCTTGTTCGTGGTTTGCCTACTTTATCCTATGATCAAGTTGAAAATTGTGAGCCATGTACATTGGGAAAGCAAACAAAAACCTCTTTTAAACCTAAACATGAACTTAGCACCAGTAGATCTTTAGAATTAATTCACATGGATTTATTTGGACCTATGAGGACACAATCTATCAGTGGCAAAAGATATTGTTTTGTTATTGTTGATGATTATAGTATATATACATGGGTACATTTTATTGCAACCAAAGATGATACTATTCATGCTTTTATAAAATTTTGCTCTATGATTGAAAATCTATTACAAAGCAAAATATGTACCATTAGAAGTGATCATGGTGGAGAATTTGAAAATCATGTATTTGAAGAATTTTGCACATCTCAAGGGTACACTCACAATTTTTCTGCTCCACGCACTCCACAACAAAATGGCATAGTTGAAAGGAAAAATCGATCAGTACAAGAAATGGCTAGAACTATGATGCTCGAACATAACACCCCCAAAACCTTTTGGGCTGAAGCTGTAAACAGCGCATGCTATGTGTTAAATAGAGTAACTGTTCACTCTCATTTGAAGAAAACTTCGTATGAAATAATACATTCTAAGAAACCTAGAGTTGACTATTTTCATACCTTTGGATCTACATGTTATATCTTAAATACCAAAGACGATAGAGATAAGTTTGATTCTAAATCACACAAAGCATTCTTTTTGGGATATTCTACCTCTAGCAAAGCATTTAGAGTCTACAACACTATCTCTAGAAAAGTTGAGGAATCTATTCATGTCTCTTTTCATGAAGAGTCCAAATCAGAAAATCTAGAACTAATTGATCTTACTAATCAATTCGAAAACTTAAACATACCAAATGACAGTGAGAAAGATACTACAAACAATAACCAAGCTGAAACACAACCTATACCTAGACTTATTAAGGATCATCCTCAAGAATTAATTATTGGAAATCCAAATGATAAAGTAAATACTCGGTCTTCCTTTAAGGATGTTACAAATATGGTTTTTGTTTCTATCATTGAACCTAAGAAGATATCTAAAGCTCTTAAAGATGATTATTGGATAATAGCAATGCAAGAAGAACTAAACCAATTCACTAAAAATGATGTATGTGATTTAGTTCCTAAACCACAAGATAAAACCATCATTGGAACTAAATGGGTTTTTAGGAATAAACTAAATGAGGCAGGAGAAGTAATAAGGAATAAATATCGGTTAGTAGCACAAGGATATAATCAACAAGAAGGAATAGATTTTGATGAAACATATGCACCAGTAGCTAGACTTGAAGCTATAAGAATGTTACTAGCTATTGCTGCACATAAAAACATCAAACTCTACCAAATGGATGTAAAAAGTGCATTTCTAAACAGAATCATTCAAGAAGAAGTATATGTTTCCCAACCACCCGGTTTTGAAATACCGGAAAAAGATGACTATGTTTATAAACTTAAGAAAGCACTTTATAGTTTAAAACAAGCACCTAGGAACTGGTATGAAAGGCTCAAGACATATCTTTTTGAAAATGGTTTTTCTATTGGAAATTCCGATTCTACTTTATTTTTCAAAACATATACATCTGATTTCCTAGTTGTGCAAATATATGTTGATGACATTATTTTTGGAGCTTCTAATGAATTGTTGTGCACACAATACAGTGACATTATGCAAAAAGAATTTGAAATGAGCCTCATGGGTGAACTAACTTTCTTTCTTGGTTTCCAAATTAAACAAACGCCTGCCGGAATTTTTATAAGCCAAGAAAAATATACTAAAGAACTCTTAAAACGTTTTGGGATGGATCAGTGCAAACATGATACTACTCCTATGGCCACTTCTATAAAAATTGATAAGGATGAAAATGGGGAACCAATTGATGATTCCTTATATAGAGCCATGATTGGTAGTTTGCTTTACTTAACTGCTTCTCGACCGGACATCATGTTTTCTATTGGTCTTTGTGCTCGATTTCAATCACAACCTATGCACTCTCATTTTCAGGCAGTTAAACGAATTCTTTGATACTTAGTCGGCACTACATGTTTTGGTTTATGGTATCCAAAAGGACAATTCTTGGATTTTAAAGCTTATACTGATGCTGATTATGCTGGTTGCCGACTTGATCACAAGAGCACTAGTGGTGGATGTTTCTTGTTAGGGAGAGCTTTAGTATCTTGGTTTAGCAAGAAACAAAACACGGTTGCCCTTTCTAACACTGAAGTTGAATATATGGCAGCCGGATCTTATTGTGCTCAAGTGCTTTAAATGCAACAAGTGTTAAATGATTATGGTTTTACTCTTTCATCTACGCCTATCTTTTGCGACAACACAAGCGCTATAAACTTAGCACATAATCCTATTTTACACAGCTGAGCTAAACATATTGAAATCCATCATCACTTTTTAAGGGATCATATCTCCAAGAATCATGTTTCCCTTCATCATGTTGATACGGAAGATCAATTGGCTGATATTTTTACAAAACCGCTTCCACTAGATCAATTTCACAAAATTAGAAAGCAACTGCTTATCACTCCTTTGGAAGATGTTTTCTTTGATATTTGTGCTTCTTAAAAATAACTTTTAATTACATCATTTTGGCTTTTAAATGGACATTTTTTTTCATTAGTATTTGGTATCAAAGGGGGAGAAATAAACGGATATCTAATTAAGGGGGAGTTTTTAAACGGATATCTTTTTGAAATGACAAAGGGGGAGAAATAAATATAAAACTTAGTATTTGTGCAAAACTCAATCAATGAGTTTCATAAACTCTTGGCTTTACATTGAAAGTTGCTATATTCCCTAAAGGATTGGATTTCATGTTCCATAATTCATGGGAATAATAAGCACACATTTTATAAACAAGAGAAGAAATTTACAAAGGTAATCTTCAGGTATGAAACTCACATGTTTTTATACTTTCTTATTTTATATTTAGGAAATATTTGTCATCTTCAAAGGGGGATAATGACAAACATTTCATTCTTTGATGTCTATGTTGGCTAAATGGACATCTGTAAATCCCTTTGTTTTGATAATGACAAACATTTCATTCTTGTTAATCTAACGTGCTACTTGAGTGTTGCAGGAATAAGGTGGATGACAAAGCAATTAGGGAAATCCATATGCTTACATATTTATATTTTCATGAAATGTAATCACTTTGTAAAAACTTGTACAAATATATAATGTACAAGTACTTAGATTTCATGTAAATCAAGTGTTAGATTCTCCCTAGCTAAACATCACATTTAGATAGGTCATCCCCTTCAAATAAGTTCACATATGCACACTCATACACACACTTAGTGCTTTAATTAAAAAAATTGAAACAGGGTCACTCTCGGCCGACTAACTCCTCGACCGAGACACTCTCGGTCGACAATCTTCTCGACCGAGAAAGACCCAAGTAGCCGTTAGACACATCTGACAAGGTAGTTGGCAGTTGGAGATAAACGTTGCAAAACACTTGATTCAGAGAGCCTGTCGGTCGACAAAAGTTCGACCGAGTAGGTGTCTCGGTCGACCATTTCTCGACCGAGATGGACTCTGACAGCAACTGCAGAATTAATTAATTAGTCGTTGCTAAAGCAACAAACTTGTACCTAACGGCTAGTTAAGCACTTAGAAACCCCTAGAAGGTGTCTAGAACGTCCTTAAGCACTTGTAGGACATTCCTATAAATAGGACATGCCTTAGGACACCTAAACTCACTTGTTACACTTGAGAAATCTTTGAGCATACTTTGAGCAACCTGTTTGTGAGCAAATTGAGCATAGTGACAATTGGCTACTTCTTCTCTTAGCTCAAAATTCGTGTCCTATAGGATAGCATCTCCTATCCACTGCAATTACATTTCCATACACTTTGGTTAGGATATCTACACGCTTGATCTAGGCAAATCAAGCCTTGTGCTACAAAAGGATAAGTTGTAATTTCTATTTCCTTTCTTGTTCTCTATTATTGTTTGTACTCTCCTTGCTACTCCTAGGTTGGAGGCTGCGGATTGGAGAGGTTGAAGATCTTCTTGGTGAAGAAGGGGACCTTGAGCTACTTCAAGAAGGCTGGTGCAACGGGAGGTTACTTCTAGAGAGGAAGGCTACTTCAAGGGGGAGCTTGGAGTTACTTCAAGAAGGCTACCTCAAGTTGGTGCATCTACTTCAAGTGAAGGCTGTTCAAGGGGTGTAAGAAAGTATTGTATTTTGTGTAAATCCTTGTGAAGGTAATAAAATTAATACTTTCAAAATCCTGGTTGGGTAAGCAACCGGGTAGTGGACTGACAACCTTAGTATTTGCTAAGGTTGGAACCACTCTAAACACTTGTCTCCTTCTTCTATTTTCAATTGTGGTTGTTTGAGTTAAATAATTGTTAAAATATTTAAAAACAATATTCAGCCCCCTCTAGTGTTTTTCAATTCGTATCAGAGCAGGCTTCAAGGAACCTTAACAAAGTCTTGAAGAATGGGTGACGGGGTGCTTAACAACCTTAACCTTGAAGGAACACTTGTTGCTAGACCTCCGGCATTTGATGGAACAAACTACACATATTGGAAGAGAAGGATGTAGTTCTACTTCCAAGGCATCAATTGGGACTTATGGAGGATGGTGTCAACCCCATACGAGCTTCCTCAAACACAATATGCAGAGTGGGATTCAAACACGGTAAAGTTGGCTCAAATGAATGCCAAAGCTGTAAGCATTTTATATTGTTCAATTTCTGTAGGAGAATTTAATAGGATATCAAACTGTGAAACAGCCTATGACATCTGGCATAGACTGTCCATAACTTATGAAGGTACAGTTCAAGTCAAGAATTCTAAGATTAGCATGCTTAAACAAAAGTTTGAACACTTCCGTATGGATCCAAATGAATCTATTAGTGAAATGTTTGCAAAATTCTCTTCTATTGTTAATGGTTTAAATGCCCTAGGAAAACCTGTTCTTGAAGAAGATCAGGTATCAAAAATCCTTCGATCACTCCCTCCTAAATACAAGCCAAAGGTGACAGCCATTGAAGAAGCTAATGACCTTACTCGACTGAAAATGGAGCAACTCATTGGCAATCTAGAAGCTCATGAAGCAACCCTAGAAGAGGAAGAAAGAAGAGAACGTGAACTTCAGCAAGGAAAGAAGAAGGATGTGGCTCTAAAAGCTTCAAAGATAATCACACCAGAAAGTGAGGAGTCAAGTGAAGAAGAAGGAGAAGAAGCATTGATTGTCAATGGTAAGAAATATAGAAGATTTAAATCTAACAAAATTTCTAGTTCTTCTTCTTCTCCTCCTAGGTGCTTTGAGTGTGGAAAGAAAGGACATTTCAAAAATGAATGTCCTAAAGCAAAGAAAGGAAAGAAAAGCTCACACAAGAAGAGGGGAGAAAAAGCCTATAAAGCTGCATGGGACGAGTCAAGTGAAAGTGAAAGCGGAGAAGAAAAGGTGGAATGTCTAATGGCAAGAGAAGATGATGAAGACTCTCAAGAGGTAAGCCTACTTGATCTTCCTAAAGAAGAGTTAATTACTAGTTTACAAGAAACTCATGATAAGTATGTTGATGTCAAGAAGAAACTAAAGAAGGTTATCAAAACAAATGATGAGCTATATGCTAAATTAAATGATCTCTCTTCTGAAAAGAACAACATTGATCTTGAGAATTTGTCTTTAAAAACATCTTTAAATGATTGCACTAACAAGCTACTCACTCTAGAAACAAATGTTGATCTTCTCTCTCAAGAAAAGACTGAATTGTTAGATAAACTAAAAGATTTTCAGACTCAACCAATTCTGTGTAACCATCTAGACTATGACAATATTGTAAAAGAAAGAGACTCCCTATTATTTGATTTAGATCAAGCTAGAAAAGATTTACACAAGAAGATGGATGACATTGCTAAGCTACAAAGAAACCTACATGAGTTAAGAAGAAAAGATATCCTTGACAACATCCTAAAAGCCTCCTCTAGTTTCAATGGAAGAAAATGTTTGGGATATGATCCAAAGAAAAATCAACCCAAAAGAACTCGGACTATGTTTGTACCTAAGAACACAATTCCTAGAAAGAGAAATGAAGTTGACTCTATTACTTGTCATTTTTGTCTACGTCTTGGACATTATTCATTTTCATGCCCGTATAAGACCAAGGATTCCTACTTAGTTTGGGTCCCAAAATCCCAAACTTAGTAGAGTAGAATGCAATTCAGTTGAGATATGATCAAATGCTTAATTTTGCAATTCATATTGTACTATCTCAACTTAATAAAAGGTTTTATGCATTATAATAATTTTCTGAACTGCTGTACTGAAATAGAAACTTAGTCGGTCGAAGTATTGTCGACTGAAAATATAATCGGTCGAACTTTTGTCGACCGACCAGATGCCTGTGACAAATCAAAATCAAACAGCAACTATATCGGTCAAAAATTGCTCAACCGGCTGAATTTCTGTCTTTAATTTGCAATACAGCAACCTTCTCGATCGACGATTAGTCGACTGAGAAAGATGTCAGTCGAACAATTGTCGACCGACTGAAGTTCTGAATCAGAATTTTTATACAGTCTCTACTTAAATGCTTCTAACCATATTGGACCATCACATGGGTACCAAAACCTTCATTCTAATGCAGGATTGGGTGGTTGACAGTGAATGTTCCAAACACATGACCGGAAACAAGGATGCATTTCAAACTTTTGAAGAAAAGAAGAGTGGAACAGTCACTTTTGGAGATAACGGTAAAGGTAAAATTGTTGGAATAGGTAACATTGGTACAAACCTCGAAATAAAGAATGTTCTACTTGTTGATGGTTTGCACCATAACTTAATAAGTGTGAGTCAATTATGTGATAGTGGCTATGATGTTTTATTTAACAAAACCTGCTACAAATTATTAATAGAAAACACTACAAATGTCGTCTATGAAGGAAAAAGAGTTGGAAATCTTTATATTCTTAGACCTAACTCTATGAAATCTGTAGTAGGAAAATGCTTGCTTGCAAATGAAAATACTTTACAATTATGGCATAAAAAGCTAGGACATGCTAGTTCTCATGTTATCAAAAAGTTAGTGAAATATTATCTTGTTCGTGGTTTTCCTACTTTATCCTTTGATCAAGTTGAAAATTGTGAACCATGTACATTGGGAAAGCAAACAAAAATCTTTTTAAACCTAAACATGAACTTAGCACCAGTAGATCTTTAGAATTAATTCACATGGATTTATTTGGACCTACGAGGACACAATCTATCGGTGGCAAAAGATATTGTTTTGTTATTGTTGATGATTATAGTAGATATACATGGGTACATTTTATTGCAACCAAAGATGATACTATTCATGCTTTTATAAAATTTTGCTCTATGATTGAAAATCTATTACAAAGCAAAATATGTTCTATTAGAAGTGATCATGGTGGAGAATTTGATGCTATGTGTAATCAGTAACTTTTGAGTGCAATTGATACCTTGATGATCCTCAACTTGACTCCAATTTAGTTTTAAAACATAACACACAACTCATCCTTTCCTTTTATTTTGATTGTATATTTGAATGCATCTTGTACTCATGTTGTATATCTCTCTCATATGATTCTAATGCATCATGTTTCAATCAATTCATAACTGGCGATCCTTGAGAGGAGAGTTAGAAGCTGAAGAGGAAGGACCTGGTTCTTGTGAAGGTTATTTGGCATCATCGTTGTGTTGAAAAAGCCACGTGGGAGCTTGAGGAAGAGATGAGGAGGAAGTACCCCTCGCTTTTCTCTTCGGATTTCGAGGACGAAATACTTTTATAGGGGGTTAGTTTGTAAGGACCCTGACCTCCGTTTAGGGTTTATCCTGTTTGCTTTGCCTAACCCTGATGCTTTGTTGCTTGCTAATCACCTTTAGTGGTGATTAGGGTTTGTTGATGCTTTGTTGAGAGCTAGAGGTGCTACTTGCAATTAACCCAAGTCTAGGGTTTGTGGGCAAGTTTGCCACCTTGTGAAGTGTTCCTCCCTCTCCTTGCTTCCTCTAGTGTTGAGAGGAAGGTTTGGGCTCATTGCTTGAGTTCCTTTGGGCCTGGTTGAGCTTGTTGGGCCTTGTTGAGTGTCGCCTTTGCTTCTTTGGACCCTTGTGTCGGGCAAGAGCATGCCTGTGTCGGCCTAGGTGTATCGCCCAGGTGTGTATCGGCCATGTTGTGTGGGTGTGTCACCCATGGATCCTTTGACCTTCTTTGACCTCATTTGTGTCACCACTAGTGGACACTTGGTGCTTGATGCTTGCATGTGGCAATGGCCTTGGACATGTGTTTAAGACATGCTAGAGTGTGGCATTGCTCATGGACAAGTGTCCCTAGGTGGGTGACACCTTGCCTTGTTCTTCTTTGGTTTCTCCTCCTTCCCCTTCTATATATGTGTTTCCTTTCCCTTACTAAGGATCCCTTTAGTTTCTTAGTCTCCCTCTCCCTTGGTGCACGACACCCTCTTCTTTTGCAAGCTTGGTGGTCGATACCCTTGGAGGAGCTAGCTTGGTGGTCGATCCTTGGAGTCTCCTTCTTCCTTGGTGGTGCTTGGAGCTAGGAGCTTGGAGCTTGCTTAAGGCGGGTTACATAACTCCTAACCCTAACTATACTACCTTCTTTTGGGCTCTTATATGTTTCTTATTATCATATCGGCCATGTATGTTGCTAGCTTTGTTTCTTGCTTAGTTGTTCTTGTTGGCCGAACCATGTGTTCTAGGGTTTCTTGGTGAGCAACACTCCCTTCTCTCCTAGGTCTTGAGGAGTGAGTTTGAGTTCTAGTATCATGGGCAACACTCCTCTCTCGTTTAAGTTGAGAGGTGAGCTTGTGTTCTAGTAGCTTGAGCAACACCCTCCTCTCACCATGGACTTGAAGGGTGAGCTTGGTGATAGTGATGGATCATGGTTGTGGGTGTTCCTTGTGTTGCCCGATTGGTGATAAGAGATGTGCAAAACCCCTCTCTCGTTCAAGTTGAGAGGTGAGCCATTCTCTTGATCCTTTAGGATTTTGGCACCTTTGAGCTTGAGGTTGGTGGTGACCCTGTCGGGGTGCATCTAGCCCGATATGGTTTTGATGGTGCTGCCCGACACGCCTAGTTCAGGTGATAGCTTGACGACGTCTTACCCTGGACGTTGGGGCGTTGTGACCTGGTGTTGTGATGGGCGTCACGTTAATCCTTGCCCTGTGTGTCGGACGATAGGTTCAGGTTGGTTAGTTGAGCACGACTTTGCGTTGCCCGACACCATGGTGCCCAACAGAGCGTGCACGACAGAGTGTTGCCCGTTACACCATGCACGACACGCATTGCACAACACTCTTGGGTGCATAATAAGCCTGACGCGCCGTTACCTGATGCTTGTGGTTGCACGACACATGCTGCCCGACACCCTAGAGTTTGGTCGTCATGTGCTGGTCTGTTTTTTGTTATGTGTTTAGAGTTGGGCGATAGGGTGAGTACCCTGCCCGATACTACCTTTGGTGAGGGTAGTGGGTGTTTTTAATGAGGGTCTTGTTCCTTATGGATAACGATATTTTAGACGTGTTCCCGCTATCGCATTTAGTCATGATGGTGGCCCTTGATATGCTTGATGGTATTTGTTATGGTAGAACTCATCTATGTAAACTTAACACGACTTTACATATATATGTATGTGATCATCTTGATGATATGGATAATACTAAGAAATGGTAAGCATATAAGATTGCTTTACATGAACTGCATCTATGATCACAGCACCTAATCATCAATGTTGACCTATAGCAAGCATATGATCCTTCTGTTAATCCATGATTATTGTGTATGCTAACCATGCAGGTGATGCATAGCCAAGTAAAAGGCTATGAGGTACATATGATGAGTAACATTGCTTTGATAGTTACTCTTAATGATGAGATGAAATGTATGATGTATTTGGCTAAAGTACTTGGGATTTGCTATCCCAGGATGATGATGTAAGCCTTGAAAGGCAGTGGCACTATGTGATGAGGGATTGAGATCCCATGGCATGTGATGATCCTTGAGATGGATCTAGATGATTGGCAAGAGGCCAAGTGATAACATGTAATGTTGATCCTTGTGGTGGATCAGGATGATGTTGATTACAATAAAAGCATAATATTGAGTTTCATACTATTTATTCTTGTTAAATAGTTGCATGTTATACAACTTGGTTGAATCTTGCAATCCACTTAAAATATACTAATTAATCACAATGGAACAAATCATGTAGTTTGCCCTGGCCATAGATCCATCATCGTCAGTAGCTGGTGATGGTGAAACAGGTTCTCCTGCGGGTTAACCTGGAAGCGCATATTGTTGAATATGTGTGGTTTCTTCTAGCCTAAAATAGAGAGGGAATCGAGTGCAGCTACGGTTGCAGACTCGGGATATATATATATATATATATATATATATATATATATATATATATATATATATGAGCATGGTGAGCAGGCCCATGGCTCAGGATATGTGATATGGGAGCATGAATGCGTTCATGGCTCAGAACACGGTGAACAGGCCTGTGGCTCATTTTTACTAGCGTCGTGACCTATACCAAGGCGGGCTAGAGGATGGGTAGCCTATGAAGCTGACCCTATGGCTGAGGCCACTTAAGCATGAGACTGCGGTCCTGCTTGTGTTGTACTCGTGCACTGACCACGAGGTGGGAGGTCATAGAGTCTGGCTCTTCCATTGACCTTGTATGGCACCGGCTCCGGGTTTTGCAGCCGTCAGTTGGATCTGAGCGGTACAACTCACTTCCTCAGGGCATAATAATACGTAATCCAGCCGTATAGTATTTACTGCTTAAGGCAAAATACGGAACATTAGTTGAGGCATTGCTTGCGTAGTTAATCTTATTATATTTGTAGTTACTTATACATTCCTGGTATTACTTTGGTTAGACTTTATAATTCTTATCTTGTCAATCATGTTCCATGAAGAGATAAATGGGTGATATGTCTTCCGTACATCTGGTAAGCCTGATGGTAAGAATAAGCTTTGCTATATAGACTGCTCTTGTTATACCTGTTATCAGTTATTTACTGTTGTTGCTTTAATCTTCCTTTAGTTTTATAGTTTTGGCGGGGAGTTATGTTTCTCGCTGGGACTGTGTGTCTCACCCCGCTGGTTTACACCCTTTTTAGGTGTTCGTGCTAGACGTGGTGGTGGTCGCGGAGTTGCGGCCGAGCAGCAAGAAGAACAGTAGGAGGCAAGTGATGGATACACTGCTCTTTGGGTTGTTTTGTAGTAGAGTTTTAGAGTCATCCCTGTATTCTCAGGTCCTTGGAGGTGTTTGACGTTGTTTCAGGATGTATAGCTACTGATGTTTTGTATACCCTTCTGTTGGCCGGATGTGGGCCGTTATGTAAATATAATAGGTGATGAACTCATGTGATAGCTAGACAGTTGTTTCACTAAGCTGTGGACACGTATCAAGGCTTGTATATGTTTATATAACCTGTTTCCCTGCAGGATGTGGACTTGAATGTAATAGTTTCCCAGTTTATCTGCTTTCCGCAATCGGTTTTAATTAACCCGTGTTTTCGGTAATCTGTGGTTATGGTGATTTCTGCACGTTTTCGCGTAACACCTCACTGTTTGTGTGATAGTGGGATGTGTTGCCACAATTTTTAGTATTAGAGCTCTAGGTTCGCTGAGTCTATAGGGATTTAGGTCTAGGTTGTGTCTGTTCTTGTGAGTTTTCCAGATTTTCTTACGATTATCTTCTGCCCTCAGCGGAAGAAAAGCCAAGATGTCTGGAAACCATGAAGAACATGCTTCCGAGAACAGCGATGCTGCATCAGTTGATGGAGCTATAGGGCAGGCACATGAAGATCAGGTGCCTGAGGTCCCGCAACCTGACCCAACCATTCTTGAATACCCTGCCTACCAACAGCTTATGGGGCAGATGATGGCTACGATGAATCTCATGGTAGAGAGACTGCCAGTGCCTCCGCCGAGAGCACAGGCTCCCCATGGTGAAACATCAGGTATTGGAAGACCTTTGAGCGGCTTCACCGAGTCGGAGCTTCAGATTATGCTGGAACGGCTGATCCAGCAGATGCAGATGTGGCTGACAAGTCTTGAGAAGGCTTTTTGAATCCTCAACATCCTCGAAGCAGACAAAGTAAAGCACACTGTCTACCTTCTGAAGGGTAGTGCTGGTCACTGGTGGACCATCGAGGAAGAGAAGCGACCTGGTGAGGTGATCGGTTGGGAGGTTTTCCGG
This sequence comes from Alisma plantago-aquatica, assembly GCA_963693085.1. Classification (NCBI taxonomy): domain Eukaryota; kingdom Viridiplantae; phylum Streptophyta; class Magnoliopsida; order Alismatales; family Alismataceae; genus Alisma; species Alisma plantago-aquatica. Next base: position 1,523,538,794 of record OY856409.1, read on the forward strand.
TGCGAGTTCGTCAGCAGATACTTTCCGAAGACGTATCTAGATGAGAAGATCAGTCAGTTTGAAAGCCTGCGACAAGGAGCGATTAACATCATCAAGTATGAGGCTAAGTTCATGGATTTGTTGAGGTTTTGTCCTCACATGGCGGCAACAGATGAGGAGCGGATCAGACGTTTCGAGAAGGGCCTGAGAGCTGAGCTGACAACACCTGTTTCTGCATTAGAGAACCGTGACCGGTTTGCTACGTTTGTGGAGTCTGACCGGAGGATTGAACGCTCAATAAGGGAGAAAAGAGAATCTATGTCTAAGAAGAGGCCTGCTCAGTTCTAGGGACAGAGGTTTGGTGGCTTCAAGAAGCCCAGGTTTTCAGCACCTTTTGTGATGAGAGGTTCCAGTGTACCGTTGCAATGGTCTTTGAGTAAGGGAAGAGGATATGTTTCTTCACCGTCAAAGGCACATAGTACAGCTTCTGTGGCAGTAACAGGGCCAGCTAGGCCACGGTTTGAGGACAGGTCATGCCATCTTTGTGGACAGATCAGGCATTTCAGGCTCAACTTCCCAAACAGAGATGTTGAAGTGACGCAGCAGCCGAGGCAGAATCATCAAGGGTCAGATAGACAACAGCCCAGTGTAGCAGAGGGCAAGGACGTGGTCAAACATCGCAAGCAGGATCGTCTTCTCAAGGAAGCAGAGGATGTGGACAGCAAGCAACGCCTCAATTCTATGCTATGAATCAGCCGGAGGCGATAGTCAACCCGCGAGTGGTGACAGGTCAGATGGAGTTATTTCATTCTGATATGTCTTCTTCTTGCTTTATATCTGTTCTGGTTGACTCGGGTGCTACACACTCTTTTATCGCCTATAGTATTCTTGAGAACTGTCGTTTACCTATTAGTTGTAAGAAGGATAGTTTGTTGTTAGAAACCCCTCTTGATGGTTCCTCGATGCTTCGAGAAGAGTGTCCATCTTGTGTCTTATCTTTTTCAGGACACATCATACAAGTGGATCACATACCACTTGATATGCATGGTTTCGATGTGATCCTTGGGATGGATACCTTATAGAAGTATAAGGTTGTTCTGGACTGTGGTTCCAAATAGGATGTGTTTGATGATGATGGAGAGAAGTGGATCTTCCAAGGAGATAGGAAGATTCTTCCGACGTGTCTGATATCAGCTATGGTGGCAGAGAAGTTGCTATGACAAGGCTGTGAGGAGTTTTTAGCTCACATTGTGGATACCGTAGTGGATACCAAGGCAAAAGGCCCTAGCCTTGAAGAGGTGTCAGTTGTCCGAGAGTTTGCCGATGTGTTTCCGGATGAGTTTCCCAGTGTTCCTCCACCCCGAGAGATTGATTTCGAGATCAATATGGTACCAGGTACGCAGTCAATTGCACAGACACCATATAGGATGGCTCCAATAGAGATGGTAGAGCCTAAGAAACAGTTGCAAGAGTTGTTGGAGAAAGGTTTCATCCGACCGAGTATGTCACCTTGGGGTGCTCCAGTGTTGTTCATGAAGAAGAAGGACGGGTCGATGCGGTTGTGTATAGATTACGGGCAGTTGAACAAGGTCACGATCAAGAACAAGTACCTGTTACCGAGGATAGATAATCTGTTCGATTAGTTGTGTGGTGCTACAGTGTTTTCAAAGATCGATCTACAGTCCGGATATCATCAGTTGCGGATTAAGGCAGATGACATACCAAAGTCAGCTTTCAGGACGAGGTATGGTCACTTTGAGTTCGTGGCTATGCCATTTGGGCTAACCATGCACCTGCTGCTTTCATGGATTTAATGAACAAAGTGTTCCGTTCGTTCCTAGATCAGTTTGTTGTAGTCTTTATAGATGACATCTTGATCTATAGTCGGGACAAGCAAGAGCATGAGCGACATCTTCGTCTAGCATTGAATCTTCTTCGCCAACATCAGTTGTATGCCAAGTTCAGTAAGTGTGAGTTCTGGTTGGAAGAAGTAACTTTCTTGGGTCACGTGATATCTGCAGAAGGAGTTAAAGTGGATCCAAAGAAGGTGGAATCTATTGTAGAATGGGAACAGCCGAAGATGCCGACAGAAGTTCGTAGTTTCTTGGGTTTAGTAGGATACTACCGGAGGTTTATCAAGGACTTCAATGCGATTGTGTTACCGATGACGAAGTTGACCAGAAAGGATGTACCTTTTGTCTGGGATGATCGTTTCCAGTGAGCTTTCCAAAGTTTGAAGGAGAAGCTGACCAGTGCCCCAGTGTTAGTCCTGCCAGAGCCTGGGAAGGGCTATGTTGTTTTCTGTGATGCTTCCAAGAAAGGTTTAGGTTGTGTGCTGATGCAGGAAGATCATGTGGTTTCTTTTGCTTCGCGACAGCTTAAGAAACACGAGGAGAACTATCCGACTCATGATTTGGAGTTGGTAGTAGTAGTTCATGCATTAAATATTTGGAGACACTATCTTTACGGGGAAGTGTGTCAGATCTTTACGGATCATAAGAATCTAAAGTACATCTTTTCGCAGCATGAGTTAAACATGCGACAGCGTCGATGGATGGAGTTAATCAATGATTATGATTGCACCATCGAGTACCATCTTGGTAAGGCGAATGTAGTAGCTGTTGCGCTTAGCCGAAAGTCTTCTTCTCTCTCTACAAAGAAAGCACAGTTGAGTTCCCTGGTATGCCATAGACGGGATATGCTTGTTTCCTTGCGACAGATGAATGTGCAGATGGAAGTTTCCTTGTTAGCTGGACTTTTAGCACAGATGCAAGTCAAGCCTACGCTGAGGCAACAGATTAAAGATGCACATCAAACAGATGATACAGTACAGTTGATCAGATCAGAGTTTGGTAGCGAAAAGCGTGATGGGTTTCATGAGTCCGAGGATGGAATAGTTTGCTATCGTGACAGGATGGTAGTCCCCGATACTGATGATCTGAGGAAGCTAGTGCTCGAGGAAGCACACACATCGATGTATGCTATGCATCCAAGAGTCACCAAGATGTATCATAGTCTGAAGGACTTGTATTGGTGGCCCGGCTTGAAGAAAGATGTAGCGGAGTTTGTGGCTAGATGTGCGGTTTGTCAGCAAGTCAAGGCTGCGCATCATAAGCCAGCAGGTACGTTGCAACCCTTGCCGATACCACAGTTGAAATGGGATCATATAACCATGGATTTCGTAGTTGGTCTACCCAGGACAACTAGGAATCATGATTCCATTTGGGTTATAGTGGACAGATCGACGAAGTCTTCCCATTTCATACCTGTGAAGACAACGTATACAACCGAGAAGCTCATTCGAGTATATGTGGATGAGATAGTACATTTGCACGGTGTGCCAGTGACGATAGTTTCTGACAGAGGTCCTCAGTTCACAACTCATTTCTGGGATCAGTTGCACAAAGCGTTGGGAACGCAGTTGAGGTTCAGTACCACCTTCCACCCGCAGACAGATGGACAGTCTGAGAGGACTATTTAGACTTTGGAGGATCTCCTTCAAGCTTGTGTTTTGAAGTTCCTAGGTAGTTGGGACGTACACCTCAATTTGGTAGAGTTTTCCTACAACAACAGTTATCAGCGGAGCATTGACATGGCTCCTTATGAGGCCTTATATGGAAGGAAGTGCAGATCTTCGTTGTGTTGGTATGAGTCTGGTGAATATCAGCTTTTGGGTCCTGAGTTAGTACAGCAGATAGCAGAAAAAATCAAGGTGATACAACAACAGTTGAAAGCAGCACAGGACAGGCAGAAGTCTTATACAGACAATCACCGACGACCTTTGGAGTTCTAGGTAGGAGACAAAGTGTATCTTAAAATCTCACCGTGGAAAGGTGTGATAAGGTTTGGCCGGAAGGGTAAGCTAGCACCCACATATATAGGGCCATACCCAGTCATAACACGTATGGGCAAAGTAGCTTATGAGTTAGAGCTGCCGCCAGAGTTGCACAGGTTACATCTAGTGTTCCATGTCAGTATGCTGAAGAAAAGTCATCCGGCTTCAGGGACAGTGTTACATCCAGACGAGGTTGAGCTTGAAGAATATGTGACCTATGAGGAAGGTCCTGTGGCAATCCTTGACAGGAGAGTTAAGAAGATGAAGAGGAAGGACCTGGTTCTTGTGAAGGTTCTTTGGCACCATCGTTGCATTGAAGAAGACACGTGGGAGCTTGAGGAAGAGATGAGGAGGAAGTACCCCTTGCTTTTCTCTTCGGATTTCGGGGACGAAATCCTTTTGTAGGGGGTTAGTTTGTAAGGACCCTGACCTCCGTTTAGGGTTTATCCTGTTTGCTTTGCCTAACCCTGATGCTTTGTTGCTTACTAATCACCTTTAGTGGTGATTAGGGTTTGTTGATGCTTTGTTGAGAGCTGGAGGTGCTACTTGCAATTAACCCAAGTCTAGGGTTTGTGGGCAAGTTTGCCACCTTGTGAAGTGTTCCTCCCTCTCCTTGCTTCATCTAGTGTTGAGAGGAAGGTTTGGGCTCGTTGCTTGAGTTCCTTTGGGCTTGGTTGAGCTTGTTGGGCCTTGTTGAGTGTTGCCTTGCTTCTTTGGACCCTTGTGTCGGGCAAGAGCATGCCTGTGTCGTCCTAGGTGTATCGCCCAGGTGTGTGTCGGCCATGTGGTGTGGGTGTGTCGCCCATGGATCCTTTGACCTCGTTTGTGTCACCACTAGTGGACACTTGGTGCTTGATGCTTGCATGTGGCAATGGCCTTGGACATGTGTTTAAGACATGCTAGAGTGTGGCATTGCTTATGGACAAGTGTCCCTAGGTGGGCGACACATTGCCTTGTTCTTCTTTGGTTTCTCCCCCATCCCCTTCTATATATGTGTTTCCTTTCCCTTGCTAAGGATACCTTTAGTTCCTTAGTCTTCCTCTCCCTTGGTGCACGACACCCTCTTCTTTTGCAAGCTTGGTGGCCGATACCCTTGGAGGAGCTAGCTTGGTGGTCGATCCTTGGAGTCTCCTTCTTCCTTGGTGGTTCTTGGAGCTAGGAGCTTGGAGCTTGCTTAAGGCGGGTTACATAACTCCTAACCCTAACTATACTACCTTCTTTTATGTTCTTATATGTTTCTTATGATCATATCGAGCATGTATGTTGCTATCTTTGTTTCTTGCTTAGTTGTTCTTGTTGGCCGAACCATGTGTTCTAGGGTTTCTTGGTGAGCAACACTCCCTTCTCTCCTAGGTCTTGAGGAGTGAGTTTGAGTTCTAGTATCATGGGCAACACTCCTCTCTCGTTTAAGTTGAGAGGTGAGCTTGTGTTCTAGTAGCTTGAGCAACACCCTCCTCTCACCATGGACTTGAAGGGTGAGCTTGGTGATAGTGATGGATCATGGTTGTGGGTGTTCCTTGTGTTGCCCGATTGGTGATAAGAGATGTGCAAAACCCCTCTCTCGTTCAAGTTGAGAGGTGAGCCATTCTCTTGATCCTTTAGGGTTTTGGCACATTTGAGCTTGAGGTTGGTGGCGACCCTGTCGGGGTGCATCTAGCCCGATATGGTGTTGATGGTGCTGCCCGACATGCCTAGTTTAGGTGATAGCTTGACGACGTCTTACCCTAGACGTTGGGGCGTTGTGACCTGGTGTTGTGATGTGTGTCATGTTAATCCTTGCCTTGTGTGTCGGCCGATAGGTTCAGGTTGGTTAGTTGAGCATGACGTTGCATTGCCCGACACCATGGTGCCCGACAGAGCATTGCACGACAGAGTGTTACCCGTTACGCCATGCACGGCACGCGTTGCACAACACTCTTGGGTGCACGATAAGCCTGACGCGCCGTTACCCGATGCTTGTAGTTGCACGACACATGCTGCCCGACACCCTAGAGTTTGGTCGTCATGTGCTGGTCTATTTTCTATTATGCGTTTAGAGTTGGGAGATAGGGTGAGTACCCTACCCGATACTACCTTTGGTGAGGGTAGTGGGTGTTTTTAATGAGGGTCTTGTTCCTTATGGATAACGATATGTTAGACGTGTTCCCGCTATTACGTTTAGTCATGATGGTCTCCCTTGATATGCTTGATGGTATTCGTTATGGTAGAACTCATCTATGTAAACCTAACATGACTTTACATATGTATGTGATCATCTTGATGATATGTATAATACTAAGAAATGGTAAGCATATAAGATTGCTTTACATGAACTGCATCTATGATCGCAGCACCTAAGCATCAATGTTGACCTATAGCAAGCATATGATCCTTCTATTAATCCATGATTATTGTGTATACTAACCGTGCAGGTGATGCATAGCCAAGTAAAAGGCTATGAGGTACATATGATGAATAACATTGCTTTGATAGTTACTCTTGATGATGAGACGAAATGTATGATGTATTTGACTAAAGTACTTGGGATTTGCTATCCCATGATGATGATGTAAGCCTTGAAAGGCAGTGGCACTATGTGATGAGGGATTGAGATCCCATGGCATGTGATGATCCTTGAGATGGATCTAGATGATTGGCAAGAGGCCAAGTGATAACATGTAATGTTGATCCTTGTGGTGGATCAGGATGATGTTGATTACAATAAAAGCATAATATTGAGTTTCATACTATTTATTCTTGTTAAATAGTTGCATGTTATACAACTTGGTTGAATCTTGCAATCCACTTAAAATACACTAATTAATCACAGTGGAACAAATCATGTAGTTTTCCCTGGCCATAGATCCATCATCGTCAGTAGCTGGTGATGGTGAAACAGGTTCTCCTGCGGGTTAACCTAGAAATGCATATTGTTGAATATGTGTGGTTTCTCCTAGCCTAAAATAGAGAGGGAATCAAGTGCAGCTATGGTTGCAGACTCGGGATATATATATATATATATATGAGCATGGTGAACAGGCCCATGGCTCAGGATATGTGATATGGGAGCATGAATGAGTTCATGGCTCAGAGCACGGTGAACAGACCCGTGGCTCAATTTTACTAGCACCGTGACCTGTACCAAGGCAGGCTAGAGGATGGGTAGCCTATGGAGCTGACCCTGTGGTTGAGGCCACTTAAGCATGAGACTGCGGTCCTGCTTGTGTTGTACTCGTGCACTGACCACGAGGTGGGAGGTCCTGAAGTCCAGCTCTTCCATTGACCTTGTAGGGCACTGGCTCCGGGTTTCGCAGCCTTCGGTTGGATCTGAGCGATATGGCTCACTTCCTTAGGGCATAATAATACGTAATCCAGCCATATAGTATTTAGTGCTTAAGGCAAAATACAGAACATTGGTTGATGCCTTGCGTGCGTAGTTAATCTTGTTATATTTGCAGTTACCTATACATTCCTGGTATTACTTTGGTTAGATTTTATAATTCTTATCTTGTCAATCATGTTCCATAAAGAGATAAATGGGTGATATGTCTTCCGTACATCTGGTAAGCCTGATGGTAAGAATAAGCTTTGCTATATAGACTGCTCTTGTTATACCTATTATCAGTTATCTGCTATTGTTGCTTTAATCTTCCTTTGGTTTTATAGTTTTGGCGGGGAGTTATGTTTCTCGCTGGGACTGTGTCTCACCCCGCTGGTTTACACCCTTTTTAGGTGTTCGTGTTAGACGTGGTGGTGGTCGCGGAGTTGCGGCCGAGCAGCAAGAAGAACTGTAGGAGGCAAGCGATGGATACGCTGCTCTTTGGGTTGTTTTGTAGTAGAGTCTTAGAGTCGTCCTTGTATTCTCAGGTCCTTGGAGGTGTTTGACGTTGTTTCATGATGTATAGCTGCTGATGTTTTGTATACCCTACTGTTGGCCGGATGTGGGCTGTTATGTAAATATAACAGGTGATGAACTCATGTGATAGCTAGACAGCTGTTCCACTAAGCTGTGGACACGTATCAAGGTTTGTATATGTTTATATAACCTGTTTCCCTACAGGATGTGGACTTGAATGTAATAGTTTCCCAGTTTATCTGCTTTCTGCAATCGGTTTTAATTAACCCGTGTAATTGGTAATCTATGGTTGTGGTGATTTCCGCACATTTTCGCGTAACACCTCGTTGTCTGTGTGATAGTGGGATGTGTTGCCACAATATTTCAATAGATGCTTGCCATAAATAATATATAACCAAGGATTTGCATGTATGATTAATATTGACTACCTTAACTATGTAGGGTTGAGGCACCTACCGGACCTTCAACCAAAAGGGTGAGGGGAGAGTATCACATTCCCAGTCACCTGCACATATTTTATGTGTGGGGGTGAATAACACGTTCTCCAGGGGAGAAATAACACATTCCCCAACTATGGGTGGTTGTACATACAAATACCACTACACTAGTTAGTTAATCTAATAAAATCAACATGCTAGAAACTATGGCAAGTAATAGCATCATCCAAATAGAACATGGCAAAAGAATACCAAGACCCAAGAACAATATTCCAAACTGATTATGAGGCAAGTATAGCAATAGATTCAAGAGAATAGAATATAAGGTGCAAATAAGCCTCATAATGGAAAGAATAGGTTAAGGAACAAATAATTCCCAACTGAAGTGTATTAAGCACATACATAGCACATACCTTATTCTTTAGAATCCTAGAAGCACTTTTCATAACTTTTACATGAGATCAGATCCACTTTCCCTAATATGATCATCATATTTATGTATTAGATATATGGATATTCATTAAAGGCTTAAAACCTCAAAACCATAGACTTTTTCCACAAACAGTTAAATTAGACTCTGAAAACCTCACTACTGTCTTAGTTACGTTCTTCTGATCAAAATAACATATATATTTGTATATTTTTGAGTTACTGACTTTTTAGAGTATTTTCCATATTTATTAGTTAATTAAATCAACTCGAAAAATACATTTTTGAAAAACTCAAAATCAGATAACAAAGTATTTTTATTGGATAGACCTCATTCTCAAGATTCCAAAACATATTTTGGATTTACTTTTGGACAAACAAGTAAAAAGATATCAATTTTGCAATACCAGCCAATAGGGAAGTGCCACGTAGGCAAAAACGTTTGAAACAAAAGCAAACCAAAAGACCGGAGTACCCTTGTGTGTAAAACACAACAAAGCAAAGCTGGTCGGGGCAAAAAGGTAAAAATGTGGGGTCATCTTCCTCCCGTTGCCTCGTGCCATGGCCGAGAGTTGCGAGCAGCTTGGCTTGGGCGTTATTTGGGTGAAATTGCAAAATGCGACGAAACTTCACGTTCAGGTACTCGAAAGAAAGAAGAAGGAGAGCCGAATCTGTTGGTACCTTGCAATTGAATGCAGACGAAGAGGGCAGGACACCAGAGGTACCGCAAGAGCAGGGGCAAACGGCGACTAGATGGTGGTCAAGACGTCCACGAAAACTGAAATTGACAATGTGGTTGAGTTGCAAATACAATGGCGGTCCTTGGGGTATGTATATATATAGGCAAGGGACCCCGAGTTAGGGTTGGACTAGGTAGAGGTAGAGGGTGGCGGCGCCCATATTGGGTGTTTCTCAAATACTCAGAAAATTTCAAAAATTTTGGGATAAACCAGTGCAGAATCCAATGGAGAATCCAACGAAACAAAAATTAGCAAAAATCATCGAGTATATCTCCGGATATATTGATTTGAAAATATGGAAGCAAAGAACTTGTTTCCTATTTTTTTTGGAGGAAGAAAACGACCGCGGGTCGTCATATCAATGGACCCGGGTCCACGAAGGGCCCTGGGCCCTCCGATCTCGCGGATGAGAAAGGAAAAGATTCCTAGTTGCAATAAAATTCGACCAAAGTTCATTTAAATTTTAAAGGTTTTTCTCTCTCCTCGTTTGGAGGCCCAAACAACATCCAAAAATTACCAAATTTTATATTCTGACTTTTTTTGACATGTAGAATCCAAATATGAAATTAGTTTTGCCTTTTGAGAATCTTTAATATGTTAAATAATTCAAAACTCATTTTCTCTCTCCTCATTTATTTATGACTCTATGATTATCCAAAAATTACAAAACATCACCCATAACTAATATTAAGTATGATGGATATGAATTTGTCATCGTTTCCATTTGTTGAAGTTTTTTATTATTTTAAATAATGAGTTGAAAGTTTTGTACACTTTCTGTCTCCTTAATTTATCGTCTCATCAAATCCAAATTGATTCAAAATTTATCTAAAAGTCTATTTTAACATTTAAAATAAGAATTTGGCATTATTATATTTTTTAAGACTTTTTTGATTTTATTTAATTCATTTAAATTTTATCACATATTTTACCTTTTAATTTATTAGAGGCATCTAGAAACCTTATAAAAATATAAAACTTGGTCTACAAGTAATAATAAACGTTAGTAACACGTTTTTGACATTAATTAATTTTTTTCAACATATATTTAATATTTTTGGTCTTTAAGTCATTTTCTCTCTCCTGAATAAAATAAAATATTAAACATTGGCCAAATTAGATACAAATTTGCCCAAAGGATTATTTTTATGTTTAGATTACGAATTTGGATTTATTTATCCAATTTGAGGACATTAGATATATTATTTTACCTTATTGGCTTATTTTTCATTTTCTTTTAATAAAGACTTTAATGTATGCATTTTTCTTCCGAATTCGATGATACTTTGCCATTAAGTATCTTTTAAGTCAAGAAAACGAAATTGATATATTTATTATACAAATTATCTTCTTGGGTTTCTATTTAGGATTTTTGGAACAATATATTCCTCATTATCTTCTTTTATCCAAAATATTCCATATTATCCCCAATTATTGCTTTTATCATCTCCTTCATTTATATTTCGGGATTTTCTTTCTTTTTCATATTCTAAAAAACACTAGAAAGTTATAGGACGAATTTATTTATTCTTTTTATCACTTAAGTGGATATTTTGCATATTTGATCCATTACTAAGCTTCCACTGAGGTATTTGTGCATAAACCCAAATATTAGAATAAAAGGTGAACAAATGTTCATTAAACTATCATATTGTCCACAAATTAAATAGAAAGGCCAAAGAGGATAGAAATGAAAGGAAAAGATGGAAAAGAGGACCAAAAAGGCAAAATACCCAGAATTCAGTATGTTACAGCACTCCACCCCTTAAAGAGGATTTTGTCCCCGAAATCACTAGCAATTAGGGAAGGGTGAGTGTGCAACCTCACATCACAAAACTTTAGATTGTTCCTCCAACCATAACACTTCCACCAAAACTTATACTTCAACTACACCTAAGGGTTCAAAAACTTCACAAACAACTTCTCCTAGGTCAGGTTCTCAAGGACCACCAAGGATTTCATTATTAAGGTATTCCTTTTTAGGAGATTTAACTTTATTTACATTTTTGACTGATTAACATTATATTCATTATGATAACACATTGTCATCATTATATTAATTACGTCATGACATATACACTTTATTGCCAAAAGGGGTTATATTTCATTATTACGCACAATTAGAGGTTACTCAATTATCTCAACCTTCATTATTATATTTGATCATTGTCCTTAATAATTCAGATTTATACTTCCTTATCCTCATATTACCACTTTATTAATTGTAAAAAATTATTTTACATGAAATAAGACATTCTATCCAATTTTTTGTTAGGCATACAATCATTTCAATTAATGTCACATTAGTTACTTATATTCATATTAACATTGTCACAAATGTCACATTATCTTTATTGCTCACATTAATGTCATCATTAATCATCTCTCATATTTATTCATTTATATTATTGATTTTGCACGTTTATGTGAATCCAATTACTTCATATTCACATTGAAGCCTTTACATGTATTTTAATGATCAAGGTGAGACATATTACTTATCAATGAATTGATTCACATTAAGTGACTAATCACATGTGTGTTAGATAACAAGGTAACTTGCATTTTATATTGATGACTTGATTAATATATGATTAGATGATTATATATATATATATATATCATTTATGTGTATCAATGTAGATTAACTGATTATGGCACTTAACATCATTAATGTATCATGAAATGCCATAAGGATGCATTAATAAGGGTTATGTTATTACAACTTAGGATTTAGGTCAACATGACCATTTTATTTCACTTATTCATCCTTAGCATTCATTAATTACGAATTATAACCTTACTCATCATATCATTAGGGCTTATTGGTTCATGACATTATTAACATCTTACTTATGGACAATTAGCATTGATATTCATATTATGTGCATTGGATGTACATTAGGGTTCAAGCACATGCATTATTCCTTACATGATAATTATGTGTTCATTAATATGTAAACAAGCATGTTAGGGTTACGATTATATCTTGTTTGATCAAAACTGAAGATCCATGAATACCAACCTCCTATCCATGGAGTTAGGGTTTCTAAAGATTGATTACATGAACTTGAAGATGTTATAGGGTTCCATCCCCCTAAAGAGGATTTCGTCCACGAAATATAACCACTCAAACATCATCAACTAACCATACTCCACCCTTTAAAAGGGTTCGACCCATCAAGCCAAACTACATAGGGTTAAAGGATAAGTCTAACTAAACCATACTCAAGATCCATCATGCTTCCATTGCGCACTCTGATATCTTTCCAAACACCCAAACTCTAAGGTATAGGTTCTGCGGACATAAGAAATTATCTTGGTAGCCATCCTCAAATAAATCATCATACACATGAAACTTAGGGTTCCCAAAGATATACAACATAGAAGTCTAAGGTCACTATTGCCTGAAAGCAAACTATTTCGGACATTTTGTATCAGCGCAGGCCAGGCCGGTATCATATGGGCACGGGAGTCCTCGTATACCAAGCTAGTGGCGCGGAGGAAAATATTACCAGCCCCCAAAACCCTGATCCTTTTTTAGACACCTTTGCTTCAACTTCATGCCCTAATAGCTGCCTAAAGGCAAAACCTAAACAACATCAAGTTATGTATATTTTTAATTATGAGCATATTAGAGTTTTATTCATCAAGACTCTAAGGTGAAACTATAGGGACCTAAATCAACCTTTCAACGTAGATCAAATCTAGGGTAACCATGTAACTTAGAGAAAACTATGCAAGTCTAGGGTTCTAATTAGGGAGACAAAATCAAAATAGCCAGATTCCGACAACCATGGGCTCTGATACCATGTTGTAAAGAGTGGGATAAACCACCCTCTAACAATAACAATGGTAAACAAAACTCAATTTGGATAGCAGCGGAATAATTTTTTTTTCTTACTATATTCAATTTCATAAAAGATTATACAAGATACATCAAAAATCTCCCTTTTAGGGTTTACATCATCATACACAACTAGGATCTTGATAGAGGGAAGTCTAGACTACTCCACTTTTATCTCCAAGCAACATATCCATCAGCTAAGTCCAAGCCAAGCTAAGATCTTCAAGTCCTATTCATCACCTTGCTCCACATCTGGGTGGTTGGGAAAACACCCAGCAAGAGGGAAGGAAAAACAAGTATGTGTCACTAAACTATTCTAAGATGGCAAGATAATAAAAGCATGTAAAAGCAGGCTAGGGTTCATCAAAAGATGAAGATAATCAAGAGAATGAGGCCATATACAAAAGAATATTTCAATAGATGCTTGCCATAAACAATATATAACCAAGGATTTGCATGTATGATTAATATTGACTACCTTAACTATGTAGGGTTGAGGCACCTACCGGACCTTCAACCAAAAGGGTGAGGGGAGAGTATCACATTCCCAATCACCTGCACATATTTTATGTGCGGGGGAGAATAACACGTTCCCCAGGGGAGAAATAACACATTCCCCAACTATGGGTGGTTGTACATACAAGTACCACTACACTAGTTAGTTAGTCTAATAAAATCAACATGCTAGAAACTATGGCAAGTAATAGCATCATCCAAATAGAACATGGCAAAAGGATACCAAGACCCAAGAACAGTATTCCAAACTGATTATGAGGCAAGTATAGCAATAGATTCAAGAGAATAGAATATAAGGTGCAAATAAGCCTCATAATGGAAAGAATAGGTTAAGGACAAATAATTCCCAACTGAAGTGTATTAAGCACATACATAGCACATACCTTATTCTTTAGAATCCTAGAACCACTTTTCATAACTTTCACATGAGATCAGATCCACTTTCCCTAATATGATCATCATATTTATGTATTAGATATATGGATATTCATTAAAGGCTTAAAACCTCAAAACCATAGACTTTTTCCACAAACGGTCAAATTAGACTCTGAAAACCTCACTACTGTCTTGATTACATTCTTCTGATCAAAATAACATATATATTTATATATTTTTGAGTTACTGACTTTTTAGAGTATTTTCCATATTTATTAGTTAATTAAATCAACTCGAAAAATACATATTTGAAAAACTCAAAATCAGATAACAAAAGTATTTTTATTGGATAGACCTCATTCTCCAGGTTCCAAAACATATTTTGGATTTATTTTTAGACAAACAAGTAAAAAGATATCAATTTTGCAATACCAGCCAATCGGGAAGTGCCACGTAGGCAAAAACGTTTGAAACAAAAGCAAACCAAAAGACCGGAGTACCCTTGTGCGTAAAACACAATGAAGCAAAGCCGGTCGGGGCAAAAAGGTAAAAATGCGGGGTCATCTTTCTCCCGCTGCCTCGTGCCATGGCCGAGAGTTGCGAGCAGCTTGGCTTGGGCGTGATTTGGGCGAAATTGCAAAATGCGACGAAACTTCACGTTCAGGTACTCGAAAGAAAGAAGAAGGAGAGCCGAATCTGTTGGTACCTTACAATTGAAAGGAGATGAAGAGGGCAGGACACCAGAGGTTCCGCAAGAGCAGGGGCAAACGGCGGCTAGGTGGTGGTCAAGACGTCCATGAAAACTGAAATTGACAATGTGGTTGAGTTGCAAATATAATGGCGGTCCTTGGGGTATGTATATATATAGGCAAGGGACCCCGAGTTAGGGTTGGACTAGGTAGAGGTAGAGGGTGGCGGCGCCCATATTGGGCGTTTCTCAAATACTCGACAAATTCCAAAAATTTTGGGATAAACCAGTGCGGAATCCAATGGAGAATCCAACGAAACAAAAATTAGCAAAAACCATCGAGTATATCTCCGGATATATTGATTTGAAAATATGGAAGCAAAGAACCTGTTTCCTGTTTCGTTTGGAGGAAGAAGACGACCGTAGGTTATCAGATCAATGGACCCGGGTCCACGAAGGGCCCTGGGCCCTCCGATCTCGCAGATGAGTAAGGAAAAGATTCCTAGTTGCAATAAAATTCGACCAAAGTTCATTTAAATTTTAAAGGTTTTTCTCTCTCCTCGTTTGGAGGCCCAAACAGCATCCAAAAACTATTAAATTTTATATTCTGACTTTGTTTGACACGTAGAATCCAAATATTAAATTAGTTTTGCCTTTTGAGAATCTTTAATATGTTAAATAATTCAAAACTCATTTTCTCTCTCCTCATTTATTTATGACTCTATGATTATCCAAAAATTACAAAACATCACCCATAACTAATATTAAGTATGGTGGATATGAATTTGTCATCGTTTCCATTTGTTGAAGTTTTTTATTATTTTAAATAATGAGTTGAAAGTTTTGTACACTTTCTGTCTCCTTAATTTATCGTCTCATCAAATATTTTCCAAATTGATTCAAATTCATCTAAAAGTCTATTTTAACATTTAAAATAAGAATTTGGCATTATTATATTTTTTAAGACTTTTATTATTTTATTTAATTCATTTAAATTTTATCACATATTTTAACTTTTAATTTATTAGAGGCATCTAGAAACCTTATAAAAATATAAAACTTGGTCTACAAGTAATAATAAACGTTAGGAACACGTTTAATTAATTTTTTCAACATATATTTAATATTTTTGGTCTTTAAGTCATTTTCTCTCTCCTGAATAAAATAAAATATAAACATTGGCCAAATTAGATACAAATTTGCCCAAAGGATTATTTTTATGTTTAGATTACGAATTTGGAGTTATGTTTCCAATTTGAGGACATTACATATTTTATTTCACCTTATTGGCTTATTTCCCGTTTTCTTTTAATAATGACTTTAATATATGCATTTTTCTTCTGAATTAGATGATACTTGGCCATTAAGTATCTTTTTAGTCAAGAAAACGAAATTGATATATTTATTATCCAAATTATCTTCTTGGGTTTCTATTTAGGATTTTTGGAACAATATATTCCTCATTATCTTCTTTTATCCAAAATATTCCATATTATCCCCAATTATTGCATTTATCATCTCCTTTATTTATATTTCAGGATTTTCTTTCTTTTTCATATTCTAAAAAGCACTAGAAAGTTCTAGGACGAATTTATTTATTCTTTTTATCACTTAAGTGGATATTTTGCATATTTGACCCATTACTAAGCTTCCACTGTGGTATTTGTGCATAAACCCAAATATTAGAATAAAAGGTGAACAAATGTTCATTAAACCATCATATTGTCCACCAATTAAATAGAAAGGCCAAAGAGAATAGAAATGAAAGGAAAAGATGGAAAAGAGGACCAAAAAGGCAAAATACCCAGAATTCAGTATGTTACAGCACTCCACTCCTTAAAGAGGATTTTGTCCCCGAAATCACTAGCAATTAGGGAAGGGTGAGTGTGCAACCTCACATCACAAAACTTTAGGTTGTTCCTCCAACCATAAAACTTCCACCAAAACTTATACTTCAACTACATGTAAGGGTTCAGAAACTTCACAAACAACTTCTCCTAGGTCAGGTTCTCAAGGACCACCAAGGATTTCATTATTAAGATATTCCTTTTTAGGAGATTTAACTTGATTTACATTTTTGACTTATTAACATTATATTCATTATGATAACACATTGTCATCATTATATTAATTACGTCATGACATATACACTTTATTGCCAAAAGGGGTTATATTTCATTATTACGGACAATTAGAGGTTACTCAATTATCTCAACCTTCATTATTATATTTGATCATTGTCATTAATAATTCAGATTTATACTTCCTTATCCTCATATTACAACTTTATTAATTGTAACAAATTATTTTACATGAAATAAGACAATATATCCAATTTGTCGTTAGGCATACAATCATTTCAATTAATGTCACATTAGTTACTTATATTCATATTAACATTGTCACAAATGTCACATTATCTCTATTGCTCACAATAATGTCATCATTAATCATCTCTCATAGTTATTCATTTATATTATTGATTTTGCACTTTTATGTGAATCCAATTACTTCATATTCACATTGAAGCCTTTACATGTATTTTAATGATCAAGGTGAGACATATTACTTATCAATGAATTGATTCACATTAAGTGACTAATCACATGTGTATTAGATAACAAGGTAATTTGCATTTTATATTGATGACTTGATTAACATATGATTAGATGATTATATATATATATATATATATTTATATATATATATATATATATATATATTTATATATATATATATTTATATATATATATATATATATCATTTATGTGTATCAATGTAGGTTAACTGATTATGGCACTTAACATCATTAATGTATCATGAAAGGCATTAAGGATGCATTCATTAGGGTTAGGTTATTACAACTTAGGGTTTAGGTCAACATGACCATTTTATTTCACTTATTCATCCTTAGCATGCATTAATTACGAATTATAACCTTACTCATCATATCATTAGGGTTTATTGGTTCATGACATTATTAACATCTTACTTATTGACAATTAGCATTGATATTCATATTATGTGCATTGGATGTACATTAGGGTTCAAGCACATGCATTATTCCTTAGATGATAATTATATGTTCATTAATATGTAAACAAGCATGTTAGGGTTACGATTATATCTTGTTTGATCAAAACTGAAGATCCATGCATACTAACCTCCTATACATGGAGCTATGGTTTCTAAAGATTGATTAGATGAACTTGAAGATGTTATAGGGTTCCATCCCCCTAAAGAGGATTTCATCCACGAAATCTAACCACTCAAACATCATCAAATAACCATACTCCACCCTTTAAAAGGGTTTGACCCATCAAGCCAAACTACATAGGGTTAAAGGATAAGTCTAACTAAACCATACTCAAGATCCATCATGCTTCCATTGTGCACTCTGATATCTTTCCAAACACCCAAACTATAAGGTATAGGTTCTATGGACATAAGAAATTATCTTGGTAACCATCCTCAAATAAATCATCATACACATGAAACTTAGGGTTCCCAAAGATCTACAACATAGAAGTCTAAGGTCACTATTGCCTAAAAGCAAACTATTTCGTTCATTTCATATCAGCGCAGGCCAGGCCAGTATCATATGGGCACGGGAGTCCTCGTATACCAAGCTAGTGGCGCGGAGGAAAATATTAACAGCCCCCGAAACCCTGATCCTTTCTAGACACCTTTGCTTCAACTTCATGCCCTAATAGCTGCCTAAAGGCAAAACCTAAACAACATCAAGTTATGCATATTTATAATTATGAGCATATTAGAGTTTTATTCATCAAGACTCTAAGGTGAAACTATAGGGTCCTAAATCAACCTTTCAACGTAGATCAAATCTAGGGTAACCATGTAACTTAGAGAAAACTATGCAAGTCTAGGGTTCTAATTAGGAAGACAAAATTGAAATATCCAGATTATGACTACCATGGGCTCTGATACAATGTTGTAAAGAGTGGGATAAACCACCCTCTAACAATAACAATGGTAAACAAAACTCAATTTGGATAGGGGAATAATTTTTTTTCTAACTATATTCAATTTCATAAAAGATTGTACAAGATACATCAAGAATCTCCCTTTTAGGGTTTACATCATCATACACAACTAGGATCTTGATAGAGGGAAGTCTAGACTACTCCACTTTTATCTCCAAGCAACATATCCATCAGCTAAGTCCAAGCCAAGCTAAGATCTTCAAGTCCTATTCATCACCTTGCTCCACATTTGGGTGGTTGGGAAAACACCCAGCAAGAGGGAAGGAAAAACAAGTATGTGTCACTAAACTATTCTAAGATGGCAAGATAATAAAATCATGTAAAAGTAGGCTAGGGCTCATCATAAGATGAAGACAATCAAGAGAATGAGGCCATATACAAAAGAATATTTCAATAGATGCTTGCCATAAACAATACATAACCAAGAATTTGCATGTATGATTAATATTGACTACCTTAACTATGTAGGGTTGAGGCACCTACCGGACCTTCAATGTGATGAAGTGAACTTTTGGAACCTTTTAAACAGTGTTCTGATAAGCAGTAATCGGTGTACGGGCGGAGAGGGTACCGAATAGAGTATATACGGTATGCGGGAGTATAAGCGGGAGAATATTCGGTTTTAATCGGTTTTGATTTTTTTTTAATATTAACCATAAAGATATGTAAATTATATATTGACCATATAATAATGACAATGATAAGTAATTAGAAACATTTATAAGTAATAGACTAATATTGCATTCATAAGTAGTTAGAAACATTGATGAAATTAGAGAAGAAAACTTTGATACGTAATTACAAATATTGATAAGTCATAGACTAATATCACATTAATAAGTAATTAGAAACATTGATAAGTAATAGACTAATATTGCATTAATAAGTAAATCAAAACATTGATAAGTCATAGACTAATATTGCATTAATAATTAATTAGAAACATTGATATGTGATAAGACTAATATTGCATTAATAAGTAACTTGAAACATTGATAAAATTAGAGAAAAAACATTGATAAGTAATTTGAAACATTGATAAGGCATAGACTAATATTGCATTAAGAAGTAATTAGAAACATTGATGAAATTAGAGAAGAAAACATCAACAGTAAGGATCAGTTCAATAAACACTAACTATAAACTTATTGAGAAAACATGAGGAGAAGACCAAATATGTAAATTGGAAGAAGAGAATGTAATTGTAATGACCAATAGTAGTATTAGAAAAAATTAATGTAAAAAAATTATTACTAGCATTTGATTTTGAAAATTGCCGATTAATCGGCCGATTATTCCCCCGATCGGCCGATTAATCGGTCCTGGACCGATTATAGGCCGATTATTCATATTCGGAGCGGTAGACCCCCAAAACCGATTATTCGGCCTAATCGGACGATTTCCTGAACAATGCTTTTAAATGCTTAATGGCATAATGATACTCCCTTAAGTGGATTTTGATCATATAAATGTATTCCAATTGGTTTGGTAAAAGATGAAAGTCACTTGTTATTATATCATGATTTATGCCCCTAAGTATGTGGCATTTTTGGACTAAGTGGTTGATTGGTCAAATAATGGTAACATGGATCTTGAGTGATTAGGAAGCTATGATCAAAATTCGGTGATGATTAGACCATCTAATAAGAAGTTATAGATGTTTAAAGTTTGTGAATATTTGATATCTTTATGTAATTACGACCAAGAGCTTTTCCCTTCTGCCTAAGTTTTGATAGTAGGCAATGTCACGCTTGTCCTGGCTTAAGGGATGCAGATTCACAAGGTGGCCCTGTGCTGACCATTGGATGGGTTGGATTGGACAGTCTAAATCTTGTCTTCAAGGTCGCATAGTTAGACATCGTGGGCAACTGGAACAGATACACGAATCACCTGTTCGTGGATGATCGTGGCCTAGAGGAGAAACGAAGTGGGTAGTTGGCCTCCCAACTTTGTTAGGCTCTCCAAGACCTGTCCGTCAGACCCTTTACTGGAGTCATCTAGTTCAGAAAGAAGAGTGTACGACCACCCCCTGGCAGCTTGTTTCTCCTTCGATACTTGCAAGTGGACTGGAGAGAAGAAGAGGGAGATGGGATCCTGACGTTGGAGGAGCCAAGGAAGATGAGTAGGTAAGGAGGACGGGCGAGATGAGCCGGGTCACTGGAGAATGTTTTTAACCCCTGTTGTAGCAGCGCCGACAAACACATGTCGCTTCAGTGGAGAGGAAGAAGTCAGAGGACATGGTGAGCACTACCCGCCGCAATCAGAGGGTGGTGTGGACTCTACGGAGCCATGGGAAGGCTTACGGAGCATCTGGATTCAAGCTAGGAGCCGTCGGAGTAGGCTTTCCCCTTCTGCTCCACCGCGGTGGTAGGAGCTAGCACCAGGACCATCGAGATAGCCAAGGGGAGGCTCAGGCCTCAAGACAACCACACGATAGTGAGCTCCCCAAATCTCTAGGAAAATGAGGCTATTTGCTCTTCCCTCTGCTGCACTCCCTTCCGGCGGCGGCGATCTGCTCCAGCTGCGAGGAGCGACCATAGAGGAGGTGGCCTCGAGGCCGGAGGTGCAGCCGGACTCCCAAGCAGTAGGAGGAGGCAATCCTGAGGCTCTGATCTCCCTTGCGGAGGTTGGTACGGGTGAGAAGGAGGCTGCTTACCTTCTTGCTTGCCATGGGATCCTAGCGCGGCTGCGCTCAAGCAGGCGGCCGTGAATCTGAGTCTCGCAGACTCACCTGGATCGCAGACTCGCGAGCGTTAGAAGGAAAGAAAGCCAACCGGGTCTTGAACCCTAAACCCAGCCAGGCCAGTGGATAACCGCCTGGTTCACGTCAGAGCACTAGCAAAGGATCTGCGCCCTACATGGGCCACATGGTGATGCACCATTGGCCCGAAAAGGTAAATAATCAGAAAACGCTCAGTTCTTGGTTAATTCATAGAAAATAGCTCGATGATCCGAAAAATACAAATAATATATCAAAATGTTCATAAAAATGATTAGAACAAGATGGGACTATAATATCAGTATTTTGAAACTGAAATCTTAGCGATATCATGTAAGATATGTAATGCTTGTTTAATGGATAATAAATACCAAACGATGACCTAAAATTGTGAGAAAATGTCAGTAAATCCATATTCATGTTTATAATCCATCTGAAGTAATGAATATGATGTTGACCTACGAAATCATGTAATTTGCTAAATATGGCTAATTAGGGCTGATAACCCTAAATAAAATGTATTAAATGCATACATGGTCAATAAATGATGAAATTCACAGAGTAAGCTCATATCAATATATTGAACCTTATTTTTTAATTATGAGATCATAATGATGAACAGAATTCATGTTATATGAAGATGAATCTTAATACATGTTATAAAACTCTAATCTAGGTTAATGATGTAACATAGGGTTAACATGTGCATATAACCATATGTAACAAAGTAATCAGATTATGTATCCTAATTTGGAATATAAGATCAGTAACCTAATTATAAGAAGATAAGACAAGTAATCATGAGGATATCATAATGAGATAAGTAAACCTTAAAATGAACACGTTTAGGGTTAAGATGAGACGTATGATGATGAGAACCTGATGGTGATATGATCTTGTCTTGATCAGGTTTAACAAAGTTATAGTTGATGTCAGGAATATGTGTTTTAGATTATCTCTTGATCAAGGTACGCCATTACCTCTTACTTGGCTTATTATACAATATGCTTGTGTTATATGAGTAGTAAAATACTTGGCATATGGTATTGATTGAAATGATTGTCCTTGTATGCTATGTTGCATGATTCTCCATACTTATTGCTAAGAACACATCAAACATAATATATCTGTTCCATTATATGAAAGCACTAACTCTTTGGCAGTGTGCTTGGAAGTGACCTAACTCTTTGGTAGTGGTCACATTGTACATATGACCTAACTCTTTGGTAGTGGTCAGACCTAACTCTTTGGTAGTGGTCACAGTGTACATATGATCCAACTCTTTGGTAGTGATCATAAAGGCCTTGAGATATAATGGAAAATAAGCTTAAAATATGTGTTCTCTTTTGTTAATGAATATCTTTGTGCAAGTATATGCTTTTCTTATATTCTTCTGTTACTGCCAAGTATATTAGTTTTATCTTATTGCCAAGATATGATGAGAGGTAAATAAAAGACATGTAGGCGTACTCAGTACAATATTCTTGAATATTGTGATGACGTGTACCGCATGTAATCTTTTGTTTAGGTTGTGGTTATGCTATTGAAGATCCAGGATAGTTGTGAATTGTGTGGCGAGCTAATGTACAGGTGGACCTGTTGTCTTAAGATCCTGTTGTTTAGTTGTAGCACATGTATCTGTTTAGTAGTTTGTTGTTCAATATGTAATATCAAATGTTGTAACAATTCATGTTGTAATTATATGTTGAATGGTGAACATGTGTTGTATGGTTTTATTATTGTTCATGTGCATGTGCTACTGTTTGTTTCCTTCTGACTTCCTCCGATTTTCTTCTTCTTAGCCTAGTGTGGGATGTTTAAATTGGGATTCTCGCTGAGGTCAGGGTTTCAATTTGGATGCCACACACTAGATTAAGTTTTAGAAAATCCGGGGACGTCACATTCAACCAAAAGGGTGAGGGGAGAGTATCACATTCCCAGTCACCTACACATGTTTTATGTACGGGGGAGAATAACACGTTCACCAAGGGAGAAATAACACATTCCCCAACTATGGGTGGTTGTACATACAAGTACCACTACACTAGTTAGTTAGTCTAATAAAATCAACATGCTAGAAACTATGGCAAGTAATAGCATCATCCAAATAGAACATGGCAAAGGGGTACCAAGACCCAAGAACAATATTCCAAACTGATTATGAGGCAAGTATAGCAATAGATTCAAGAGAATAGAATATAAGGCGCAAATAAGCCTCATCATGGAAAGCATAGGTTAAGGAACAAATAATTCCCAACTGAAGTGTATTAAGCACATACATAGCACATACCTTATTCTTTAGAATCCTAGAACCACTTTTCATTACTTTTACACAAGATCAGATCCACTTTCCCTAATATGATCATCATATTTATGTATTAGATATATGGATATTCATTAAAGGCTTAAAACCTCAAAACCATAGACTTTTTCCACAAACGGTCGAATTAGACTCTGAAAACCTCACTACTGTCTTAGTTACGTTCTTTTGATCAAAATAACATATATATTTGTATATTTTTGAGTTACTGACTTTTTAGAGTATTTTTCATATTTATTAGTTAATTAAATCAACTCGAAAATTACATATTTGAAGAACTCAAAATCAGATAAAAAAAGTATTTTTATTGGATAGACCTCATTCTCCCGATTCCAAAACATATTTTGGATTTATTTTTGGGTAAACAAGTAAAAAGATATCAATTTTGCAATATCAGCCAATCGGGAAGTGTCACGTAGGCAAAAACGTTTGAAACAAAAGCAAACCAAAAGACTGGAGTACCCTTGTGCGTACAACACAAAAAAGCAAAGCCATTCGGGGCAAAAAGGTAAAAATGTGGGGACATCTTCCTCCCGCTGCCTCGTGCCATGGCCGAGAGTTGCGAGCAGCTTGGCTTGGGCGTGATTTGGGCGAAATTGCAAAACGCGACGAAACTTCGTGTTCAGGTACTCGAAAGAAAGAAGAAGGAGAGCCGAATCTGTTGGTACCTTGCAATTGAACGGAGACGAAGAGGACAGGACTCCAGAGGTGCCGCAAGAGCAGGGGTAAACGACGGCTAGGTGGTGGTCAAGACATCCACGAAAACTGAAATTGACAATGTGGTTGAGTTGCAAATGCAATGGCGGTCCTTGTAGTATGTATATATATAGGCAAGGGACCCCGAGTTAGGGTTGGACTAGGTGGAGGTAGAGGGTGGCGGCGCCCATGTTGGGCGTTTCTCAAATACTCGGCAAATCCCAAAAATTTTGGGATAAACCAGTGCGGAATCCAACGGAACAAAAATTAGCAAAAACCATCGAGTATATCTCCGGATATATTGATTTGAAAATATAGAAACAAAGAACATGTTTCCTGTTTCGTTTGGAGGAAGAAGACGACCGTGGGTCATCAGATCAATGGACCCCGGTCCACGAATGGCCCTGGGCCGTCCGATCTCGCGGATGGGTAAGGAAAAGATTCCTAGTTGCAACAAAATTCGACCAAAGTTCATTTAAATTTTAAAGGTTTTTCTCTCTCCTCATTTGGAGGCCCAAACAACATCTAAAAATTACCAAATTTTATATTATGACTTTTTTCACGCGTAGATTCCAAATATGAAATTAGTTTTGCCTTTAGAAATCTTTAATATGTTAAATAATTCAAAACTCATTTTCTCTCTCCTCATTTATTTATGACTCTATGATTATCCAAAAATTACAAAACATCACCCATGACTAATATTAAGTATGGTGGATACGAATTTGTCATCATTTCCATTTGTTGAAGCTGTTTATTATTTTAAATAATGAGTTCAAAGTTTTGTACACTTTCTGTCTCCTTAATTTATCGTCTCATCAAATATTTTCCAAATTGATTCAAAATTCATCCAAAGGTCTATTTTAACATGTAGAATACGAATTTTGCATTATTATATTTTTTGAAGAATTTTATTATTTTATTTAATTCATTTAAATTTTATCACATATTTTACCTTTTAATTTATTAGAGGCATCTAGGAACCTTATAAAAATATAAAAACTTGGTCTACAAGTAATAATAAATTTTAGGAACACGTTTTAGACTTTAATTAATTTTTTTCAACATATATTTAATATTTTTGGTCTTTAAGTCATTTTCTCTCTCCTAAATAAAATAAAATATTAAACATTGGCCAAATTAGATACAAATTTGCCCAAAGGATTATTTTTATGTTTAGATTACGAATTTGGAGTTATTTTTCCAATTTGAGGACATTACAAATTTTATTTCACCTTATTGGCTTATTTCCCATTTTCTTTTAATAAAGACTTTAATATATGCATTTTTCTTCCGAATTAGATGATACTTGGCCATTAAGTATCTTTTAAGTCAATAAAACGAAATTGATATATTTATTATCCAAATTATCTTCTTGGGTTTCTATTTAGGATTTTTGGAACAATATATTCCTCATTATCTTCTTTTATCCAAAATATTCCATATTATCCCCAATTATTGCATTTATCATCTACTTTATTTATATTTCGGGATTTTCTTTCTTTTTCATATTCTAAAATGCACTAGAAATTTCTAGGACGAATTTATTTATTCTTTTTATCACTTAAGTGGGTATTTTGCATATTTGACCCATTACTAAGCTTCCATTGAGGTATTTGTGCATAAACCCAAATATTAGAATAAGAGATGAACAAATGTTCATTAAACCATCATATTATCCACAAATTAAATAGAAAGGCTAAAGAGGATAGAAATGAAAGAAAAAGATGGAAAAGAGGACCAAAAAGGCAAAATACCCAGAATTCAGTATGTTACAACACTCCACCCCTTAAAGAGGATTTTGTCCCCGAAAT
This sequence comes from Alisma plantago-aquatica, assembly GCA_963693085.1. NCBI lineage: Eukaryota > Viridiplantae > Streptophyta > Magnoliopsida > Alismatales > Alismataceae > Alisma > Alisma plantago-aquatica. The sequence goes on from OY856409.1 coordinate 1,523,565,028, forward strand.
CACTAGCAATTAGGGAAGGGTGAGTGTGCAACCTCACATCACAAAACTTTAGGTTGTTCCAACAACCATAAAACTTCCACCAAAACTTATACTTCAACTACACCTAAGGGTTCAGAAACTTCACAAACAACTTCTCCTAGGTCAGGTTCTCAAGGACCACCAAGGATTTCATTATTAAGATATTCCTTTTTAGGATATTTAACTTTATTTACATTTTTGACTTATTAACATTATATTCATTATGATAACACATTGTCATCATTATATTTATTACGTCATGACATATACACTTTATTGCCAAAAGGGGTTATATTTCATTATTACGCACAATTAGAGGTTACTCAATTATCTCAACCTTCATTATTATATTTGATCATTGTCCTTAATAATTCAGATTTATACTTCCTTATCCTCATATTACCGCCTAATTAATTGTAACAAATTATTTTACATGAAATAAGACATTCTATCCAATTTGTCGTTAGGCATACAATCATTTCAATTAATGTCACATTAGTTACTTATATTCATATTAACATTGTCACAAATGTCACATTATCTTTATTGATCACATTAATGTCATCATTAATCATCTCTCATATTTATTCATTTATATTATTGATTTTTCACGTTTATGTGAATCCAATTACTTCATATTCACATTGAAGCCTTTACATGTATTTTAATGATCAAGGTGAGACATATTACTTATAACTGAATTGATTCACATTAAGTGACTAATCACATGTGTATTATATAACAAGGTAACTTGCATTTTATATTGATGACTTTATTAATATATGTTTAGATGATTATATATATATATATATATATATATGTATATCATTTATGTGTATCAATGTAGGTTAACTGATTATGGCACTTAACATCATTAATGTATCATAAAAGGCATTAATGATGCATTCATTAGGGTTAGGTTATTACAACTTAGGGTTTAGGTCAACATGACCATTTTATTTCCCTTATTCATCCTTAGCATGCATTAATTATGAATTATAACCTTACTCATCATATCATTAGGGTTTATTGGTTCATGACATTATTAACATCTTACTTATTGACAATTAGCATTGATATTCATATTATGTGCATTGGATGTACATTAGGGTTCAAGCACATGCATTATTCCTTAGATGATAATTATATGTTCATTAATATGTAAGCAAGCATGTTAGGGTTAAGATTTTATCTTGTTTGATCAAAACTGAAGATCCATGCATACTAACCTCCTATCCATGGTGTTAGGGTTTCTAAAGATTGATTAGATGAACTTGAAGATGTTATAGGGTTCCATCCCCCTAAAGAGGATTTCGTCCACAAAATCTAACCACTCAAACATCATCAACTAACCATACTCCACCCTTTAAAAGGGTTCGACCCATCAAGCCAAACTACATAGGGTTAAAGGATAAGTCTAACTAAACCATACTCAAGATCCATCATGCTTCCATTGCGCACTCTGATATCTTTCCAAACACCCAAACTCTAAGGTATAGGTTCTACGGACATAAGAAATTATCTTGGTAACCATACTCAAATAAATCATCATGCACATGAAACTTAGGGTTCCCAAAGATATACAACATAGAAGTCTAAGGTCACTATTGCCTAAAAGAAAACTATTTCGGACATTTCGTATCAACGCAGGCCAGTCCGGTATCATATGGGCACAGGAGTCCTCGTATACCAAGCTAGTGGCGCGGAGGAAAACATTACCAGGCCTCGAAACCCTGATCCTTTCTAGACACCTTTGCTTCAACTTCATGCCCTAATAGCTGCCTAAAGGCAAAACCTAAACAACATCAAGTTATGCATATTTTTAATTATGAGCATATTAGAGTTTTATTCATCAACACTCTAAGGTGAAACTATAGGGTCCTAAATCAACCTTTCAACGTAGATCAAATCTAGGGTAACCATGTAACTTAGAGAAAACTATGCAAGTCTAGGGTTCTAATTAGGGACACAAAATCAAAATAGCCAGATTCTGACTACCATGGGCTCTGATACCATGTTGTAAAGAGTGGGATAAACCACCCTCTAACAATAACAATGGTAAACAAAACTCAATTTGTATAGCAGCGGAATAATTTTTTTTTCTAACTATATTCAATTTCATAAAAGATTGTATAAGATACATCAAAAAACTCCCTTTTTGGGTTTACATCATCATACACAACTAGGATCTTAATAGAGGGAAGCCTATACTACTCCACTTTTGTCTCCAAGCAACATATCCATCAGCTAAGTCCAAGCCAAGCTAAGATCTTCAAGTCTTATTCATCACCTTGCTCCACATCTGGGTGGTTGGGAAAACACCCAGCAAGAGGGAAGGAAAAATAAGTATGTGTCACTAAACTACTCTAAGATGGCAAGATAATAAAAGCATGTAAAAGTAGGCTAGGGTTCATCATAAGATGAAGATTATCAAAAGAATGAGGCCATATACAAAAGAATATTTCAATAGATGCTTGCCATAAACAATATATAACCAAGGATTTGCATGTATGATTAATATTGACTACCTTAACTATGTAGGGTTGAGGCACCTACCGAACCTTCAACCAAAAGGGTGAGGGGAGAGTATCACATTCCCAGTCACCTACATATATTTTATGTGTGGGGGAGAATAACACGTTCCCCAAGGGAGAAATTACACATTCCCCAACTATGGGTGGTTGTACATACAAGTACCACTACACTAGTTAGTTAGTCTAATAAAATCAACATGCTAGAAACTATGGCAAGTAATAGCATCATCCAAATAAAACATGGGAAAGGGGTACCAAGACCCAAGAACAATATTCTAAATTGGTTATGAGGCAAGTATAGCAATAGATTCAAAAGAATAGAATATAAGGTGCAACTAAGCCTCATCATGGAAAGCATAGGTTAAGGAACAAATAATTCCCAACTGAAGTGTATTAAGCACATACATAGCACATACCTTATTCTTTAGAATCCTAGAACCACTTTTTATTACTTTTATACGAGATCAGATCCACTTTCCCTAATATGATCATCATATTTATTTATTAGATATATTGGTATTCATTAAAGGCTTAAAACCTCAAAACCATAGAATTTTTCCACAAATGGTCGAATTAGACTCTAAAAACCTCACTATTGTCTTAGTTACGTTCTTCTGAACAAAATAACATATATATTTGTATATTTTTGAGTTACTGACTTTTTAGAGTATATTCCATATTTATTAGTTAATTAAATCAACTCGAAAAATACATATTCGAAGAACTCAAAATCAGAAAATAAAAGTATTTTTATTGTATAGACCTCGTTCTCCCGATTCCAAAACATATTTTGGATTTATTTTTGGACAAACGAATAAAAAGATATCAATTTTGCAATATCAGCCAATCGGGAAGTGTCACGTAGGCAAAAACGTTTGAAACAAAAGCAAACCAAAAGACCAGAGTACCCTTGCACGTAAAACTCAACAAAGCAAAGTCGGTCGGGGTAAAAAGGTAAAAACGCGGGGTCATCTTCCTCCCACTGCCTTGTGCCATGGCCGAGAGCTGCGAGCAGCTTGGCTTGGGCGTGATTTGGGCAAAATCGCAAAACGCGATGAAACTTCGCATTCAGGTACTCGAAAGAAAGAAGAAGGAGAGTTGAATCTGTTGGTACCTTGCAATTGAATGGAGACGAAGAGGGCAGGACACCAGAGGTGCCGCAAGAGTAGGGGCAAACGGCGGCTAGGTGGTGGTCAAGACGTCCACGAAAACTGAAATTGACAATGTGGTTGAGTTGCAAATGCAATGGCGGTCCTTGGGGTATGTATATATATAGGCAAGGGACCCGGAGTTAGGGTTGGACTAGGTGGAGGTAGAGGGTGGTGGCGCCCATGTTGGGCGTTTTTCACATACTCGACAAATCCCAAATATTTTGGGATAAACCAATGCGGTATCCAACAGAGAATCCAACGAAACAAAAATTAGCTAAAACCATCGAGTATATCTCGGGATATATTGATTTGAAAATATGGAAGCAAAGAACCTATTTCCTGTTTCGTTTGGAGGAAGAAGACGACCGCGGGTCGTCAGATCAATGGACTCGGGTCCACGAAGGGCCCTGGGCCGTCCGATCTCGCGGATGGGTAAGGTAAAGATTCCTAGTTGCAATAAAATTCGACCAAAGTTCATTTAAATTTTAAAGGTTTTTCTCTCTCCTTGTTTGGAGGCCCAAACAACATACAAAAATTACCAAATTTTATATTTTGACTATTTCTGATGCTTAGAATCCAAATATAAAATTAGTGTTGCCTTTTGAGAATCTTTAATGTGTTAAATAATTTAAAACACATTTTCTCTCTCCTCATTTATTTATGACTCTATGATTATCCAAAAATTACAAACCTTCACCCATAACTAATATCAAATATGGTGGATATGAATTAGTCATTGTTTCTACTTGTTGAACTTGTTTATTATTTTAAATAATGAGTTAAAATTTTTGTACACTTTCTCTCTCCTTAATTTATCGTCTCATCAAATATTTTCCAAATTGATTCAAAATTCATCCAAAGGTCTATTTTAACATGTACAATACGAATTTAGCATTATTATATTTTTTGAAGACTTTTATTTTTTTATTTAATTCATTTAAATTTTATCACTTATTCTACCGTTTAATTTATTAGAGGCATCTAAACACCTTCTAAAAATATAAAACTTGGTCTACAAGTAATAATAAATGTTAGGAAAACGTTTTCAACATTAATTAATTTTTTCAACATATATTTAATATTTTTGGTCTTTAAGTCATTTTCTCTCTCATGAATAAAATAAAATATTAAACATTGGCCAAATTAGATACAAATTTGCCCAAAGGATTATTTTTATGTTTAGATTACGAATTTGGAGTTATTTTTCCAATTTGAGGACATTAGATATTTTATTTCATCTTATTGTCTTATTTCCCATTTTCTTTTAATAAAGACTTTAATATATGCATTTTTCTTCTGAATTAGATGATACTTGGCCATTAAGTATCTTTTAAGTCAAGAAAACGAAATTGATATATTTATTATCCAAATTATCTTCTTGGGTTTCTATTTAGGATTTTTGGAACTATATATTCCTCATTATCTTCTTTTATCCAAAATATTCCATATTATTCCCAATTATTGCATTTATCATCTCCTTTATTTATATTTCGGGATTTTCTTTCTTTTTCATATTCTAAAAAGCACTAGAAAGTTCTAGGACGAATTTATTTATTCTTTTTATCACTTAAGTGGATATTTTGCATATTTGACCCATTACTAAGCTTCCACTGAGGTATTTGTGCATAAACCCAAATATTGGAATAAAAGGTGAACAAATGTTCATTAAACCATCATATTGTCCACAAATTAAATAGAAAGGCCAAAGAGGATAGAAATAAAAGGAAAAGATGGAAAAGAGGACCAAAAAGGCAAAATACCCAGAATTCAGTATGTTACATGACCTATCGGTAGTCAATCCCAAGGCCTGAGCCTCAGTTGGGACTCAAATCTGACAAGGTTAGCCTGGACGAGGCTCTGCATCTTGCCGCCTAGTAGCAAGCAAGATGAGCCGGGAGCCCTCATATTAAGATCCAATGGCTTTGATTTCCCTACGCTCTACCTAGGTTGTGAGGGGTGAACACCGGAAGACGGTGCCTATGGGTCGCGCATGAATGCCACCTACGTGTTTTAGGGAGATTGGCGACCGCAAAGTGGTGGGAGTCGATCGCTAACCACCAGCAAACACGTCAGTCAACCAAAAGCAGCGATCATCTGGACATAAGGATAGACGCCTCTTGTCCCAGACACCTTGGAGCACGGGCTTGCAAGGGACAATAGTGGGAGCCATTGGATTAGATCTCAAGGGTCCAAAACACGCATGAAATATCTGTAACACCATCCAACCTCCTTCTACTACAGTTTTGAAAGAAAATATCTAAAAATCATATCTTTCCCATCCTTTGGCCATTCATGGCATATAATATATGAATTTTGATCTTATCAACGAGATCTATCCAATGCAACTAGTTTCAAAATCTATTCTTCTTTGTATTCTCCTTATATCCTAAAAGCCATGTCTTTCATGTGCTATTAATATTTAATGATGTATCTTACTCCCATCTAGTATTTTTGCTTACTATATTACTCTTGCTCTTATAAATAGTAACTTTTAACCATCTTTTGCCTTAAATCACCAAGTGGATCACTTGTGATATGCACTTTTATTCTTTTGACCTAAAAGTGGCCTTTTTTGCTTGTACATGATGTTACTTGATTGATTGTTGGGACTTTGACATACGTAATCCTCAAATGATCATCCAACCTATAAATTTGTAAACTTTAATACCTTTTTTGAACCATGGAATCTACTTTGATCGTGCCTAGATTTATTTATGGCTTTATGATGTGCAATATGCCACATGATGTGACTTACATGAACTTGTAGCATCTTGATCTAGAACCTTGTACATGTGTTGACCAATAATGATGGGAATATTAAGTATGGCCCTAAATCAGTAACATATTGCTTCTATGTGAATAATTCACCATGATTACCTCTATAAATCTCAAAGGACCTAATGTTGGAACATTAAAATGATCTAGTTGACCAAGTTGGTTTCCATATGATGAATGTGATATTTATGCAATTACCTTGCTCTATCTAGTTCAAATCAATAAATCTATCATACTTGTAGAATTAATACCAACTTGATATATCCTATGCTCTTAATGCTTATGTGACTTGGAAATATTACTTGATTGCATGGAACAATCTAATATGTGCAATTCAGATCTTATTTGAATAGACCATGATGATAACTTGAACCTCATGACTACCTTACTCCTAAATTAGACTTTATCTTGTATCATTCATGATGTGGATGTATCACCTATACCTAAGGTGTTGATGTAACTTATGAACTATGGTTGATTGATTGCATGCATGTATGAGACTTTGGACTTAAGTTGATCTTTTTGAAAACCTAGTTCTAGGTGAACATCCACATGACTTATATCATGTTTATCTTAATCAAATATAGTGATCTAAGACACAATGTTGTTTATGTTTACATCCTAGGTTGTTGGCTTGGGCCTTATCTAGGTATCTTACTCAAGAATCATAACTCTTAAGGTACACTTAATCTCTTGACCCTACTATGATATTGGCTTGTTTGTATGTATGTTTGCATGAATGCTTGGCTAGATAATTACTTGTTTGAGCTAATTGTTCTGTATGATTAGTACGTTCACTTTGCTTGAAATATGTTGAACAAACCTTGAACATAATTTAACTTGTCCATTATACAAACATAGTGTACCTTCTTGTATCTTAGGTTAAGGGCACAAGGTTGGGGGTCTTACTTGAGATGTCAAGATAAGGCCGACCATGTCAATAAAAGGGTTAGCTAACCTTGAGCACCCTTAGCTGGTAATTGGCCATAAAATGTTGTTGAGTAATGGAAATACACTTATAACATGCCTTGTATAAAACAATATCATTGAGTGTTCTCACTTCATTTCTACTTCTTTCTTATATGATGTTTCTAGCCAAACAACTTTTATTATGCCCTTAAACTATTTACATGCCTTTTTATAGTGTACTTAATACTTTAGCATTAATATGTTGTGTTTATTGAATTTTTAGTTGCCAAATGAAGATCCACTCCCCTCAAGACTCAAAGACCAGATATGAATCACCAATGGGGTATTCTTGAATCTAGAAATGGGTGCATATCTCTATCTCCATGTTTAGTATCTTGTTGTTACTTCTTTTACACATGTACTGCCTGTGTGTAATATTTATGCCATTCTGTGGATGGGTGCCCAAGTCCACTCGCCTTTGGCGTTGTAGCCATTAAGAGTGTGGACTTAGGGTAACAAATGGCTCCATGACATTAACTTACAATTTGTGCAACCAATATGACATGTGCATCAGCCTTTGGTGGCCAAGTTGGTTTTCTGAGTGGATATAGAGACATGTGTCCAGCAAAGTGATAAGGTGGATATTTTGGTGGCATATTTGCATGGTGTGTAAACAATGTTTGTAGGTTGCACCATCCTTGGGTGAGGTGTTTGAGGTTGTTGTTGAGGATATATAGTAATTACATTGACTTGAGTGGACTGATCTTGCACTAAGGTTACTTTGTCTACTTATGGGTGTATATTGTCACTCACCTCACTTGAGTAAATAAGTATTGTGCCTACTATTGCATTTGTGTTCTTGTTATTGACTAGATTTGACTATCTTAAACTTTTTACTATTGATATTTCTGATGGAAGTTGAGATTGAGGATGATATCTAGTAAAACACATCTGATGAAAATTTTAATGCTTACCCCCACTTCTGAGACTTTTGAGAAAGTGTTGAACCATTATATTGAAAATAGGATGGTGAAAGTGCAACATTGATATTATTCTAAATTGTTGATTTCTTTTCATAGACACTAATGTTGTACCTATGTTGTCAGTTTTTCCTTTCCCCCAAAATTAACGTATAAGGTCGTTATTTGTAGTGTTTCCTGCTTACGTGTTAGTACAAGAGCAAAATTATCGGGATATAATTACTGACTCTAAAGTGGGTGTCTATACTAGTATTGGGTGCAACTTGCAAAGAACTCATTGATAAATATGCATGCAACCTTGATCTTGTTCCCATCAAAGAGGATCTCAGCACTACCTAATAGAAGGATGACAACTCCATGGAGTTTGTGGGAATATGGAGATCTCTCACAATGCATCTTGAATTTAAATTATTGTAAAAGAAACATTAAACATTGTGATCAAGGAGGCTAATAATTTGTGCCATTAATTTCTGAAAAGGAACTGAGACTATAGTCAACCCTCTATCATCAGTTAATGTGACCAAAATTGAGGCAATATTTACTTTTCCATTTGAAAAACTCCAAAGCTATGTCATCATTTATCTGAAGGACACTGACATTGTAGACTAGCTATGTTGTCAGTTTCTTGTAAGAACTGTTGCTATAGGCTAGCTGACAGCATGACCATATTGGACAACACAACATAGTCATCTTCAAATAGTTGTGTGTTAGTTTAGCAAGAAAATCGACGACACAATTGTTAGATAGTGTCAGTTTCCTAAAGAAACTGACGAAAAATGTCTACAACTTCAATTTTTAATAGATCACAATTACCTGATGTTAAGCTATTTAGCAGGATGCAGAATTTGTAGTTCATTAGAACTACAAGTTCCATCATGTGTTCAACTTAACAACATTCTAGCACACCTAAAAAACCTTCAATAACAAATACATACACATAATTCATCCACTCATATACATTTCCATTCTTCAATTTCATTCTCTTAAACACTTAATTGCATTCTTATGCACATAAACAAATTAGAAAACACACATAAAAGATCCATTCTCCAATTCTATTGGCATGACATGTATAAATGCAATTATTCATATATACACACTCATTCATACATTAATTCACACACATGCATATATACACACATCATTCACATATGCACTAACAAATCATCTGCATAAAATTTAAAGTTGCATAAAGTCATAACCACCATGTGTATATAGAAATAATGACATCAAGGTTTAGAAAATGCATATTTTATCCCAATCAAATTCAAATTTGACTTCCTTAATGAATGTGTGTGCCCATTCTTCTCATATCTCATCTATATCTTCTTTTTTATGGGGATCTATCGTGTCAAACATCTACAAAGATAATGACATATTTCAAGACTTTTATTTGATTTTTTTCATATTATTAAATGTGACTACTTGCTTATGATGACCAAGACTATATAGATTACCTTTAGTATACAATGGATGTCTAGTGCCACCTGTATGAAAATCAAGTCCATATACCACATCGTGTAGTATCTGCATGCCCAACCATTGCCTTGTATAGGCCATATAAATTGACAAGTATACAATCTATTGATAGATAAATGTAAGCACGGTTGGAATATATTTGTGTTGGAGTCATAAAACTACCTAAACATTCTTCCAACTTAATAGTTTCTTTTTCTTATCCACCTTTCATCTGGTCTTGTTGAATTCTTTCATAGCCAGATAAGTTAACGTAATACATTTATTTGAATTAGTAAATAGTCATGGTAATTTGAGGTGCAGACATTAATATATGTTGAAAGATATAAAAATTTATTCACATAAATAATATATTTTCATTTTGTGTTCCCCACAGTCCTCTTTGTCACTTGAAGGATCTAGATAATACACAATTAGTGTCACAGGAACAGCTACCAACAACACCCAATGACTATTACTTAGTCAAAAGAAGGCAAAAAAACTCAAAATCCACAATGAAATATAATTTATAAGTAAAGGTTATAAGAAACGTGCTTGAAACTTACCCGTTATTGAAAGGATCTATAATCACATTCTTTCTTGCATTACCAAAATATTTAGATGTAGTAGAGCAATATTCACTAACATATTTTGGGTCTTTGTGTATATAGCTAATCAATGATGGAACTAGAAATGTCACATTGTTTAGTTTGAACTCTTCACGCACCCTATATAGGTAGATGAAAAGCATATATGTATTCATTAATAATTAAGAGAACATGTCAACATATATAGAATGGGTATTTATCCATAAGATTGAATAGTATCAAAAGTTCTATCACAGTTATATTCAACCAAGCATAAGCAAACAACTTCAAAACATATTGTAAGAATACACTAGTATCATGATCTTAACTTGCATCATCCTCCTTAATGTGGACCATCATAGTTGACCCTTATTTTAATTCCCTTAGCCATAGTGCTAACCCCCTACAATTAGGACCTAGCAAGTCGAATGGGTCCTTCACATTCCAAGTAGGAAATTGAATATCTGGAGGAGAAAGTGGAGGACCAACTATAGGGGTTTCTTAGGTGTTATGTCCTACATCTATATATTATCAAATATATCAATGAATTGTATACACAAGTAGAAAAGAATCTCAAATGCAATGCAATGAAAATTTAGCATACATCGGTATAGATAACCCCTGCTTTTGTCCACAAAACCACATCACCTTCTACATCACCTATCATACCGTGGTCGTGTTGGGCATGTGGCAGTGGTGTCTATTTCCAAGTGTCATAGACAAGCTTGATAAACACACAAACTACATCAATGAGAATTGGATCACCATGAATCATGTAACTTGGAAGGGGTGGGTAAGCCTCACTCAGTGCAATGACATACTCTTCTAGTAAAATGTGATGTGGCCCCAAGACCTACACATATGTATATAGTGTTATATGGACCTAAAAACAAATGTAATATGAATTCATCTAACGTACTTTTATATTAAAAAAAGACTTACACTCGACATGTTAGTTGGAGGGTCCATGGGATTACTCCCAACCACCTATGTCATAGGGTGATACACCTCGTATGACGAGAAGGGAGGCATAGGTACTGCATGAGGAGGTTGAGACTAAGAAGCCTGATAATGTCTCATTGCATCCTCTATTCTATTTGCAATCATGTATTGCACTTGCTCTTGTGACAATCCTCCTTTCTAGAAAGATTTGTGCTTATCTGATGATCCAAGAGATGATATTATACCAACACCATCCCCAACGGCCCTAACATGGCTAGGATGCTCTAGAGTACCCAAAGAAATCATCAATTCATCCCTTTGGCCCTCGGGTATGAACTTGCCTTCTTTTCTTTGCTTGTAGAGCTCCCACTAATCATCATCAATAGTAATTGGTCAGTAAAACATAACAATCAAGGTCAAAAGTGAACATCCACTCTGAGAGTTCAATTTTACCATTTTTGTAGCCACTTAACCAATTTTGGGTTGGGTATTTCTCCAGATTGGTTTTTCCTTACAGCTATCCACTCCTCATGGCCAAGTAAAGTTACATGAGTAGTAGAAGATGCAATAGGCTGATAAGTAGGCTCCTTAGAAGAAGATGCTTCCACTCTCTTTTGCCTCTGCATTGCATAGCCACCTGGACCCAAGTTGTGGTCATACACATTCTTTGCATGCCTATCCTTTTTAGCAACGTGTAAAGCCTAGTGAATACAACCCATATGTTAAAAATGTATTACACTGAGATCATAATCATCTATTTTGATTACATAATGCATTTAATTCATATGAATAATCATAAGAATATATGTACAAGTAAAGGAGGATTAATACCTTAAATTTATCAATTTGTCTTGAAGCAAAGAATGCTTCCCCCACCTTCTAGTCAAGATATCCCATTTCCTAGGGGAGGCTACTTGTTGCTCATTATGTATTCTCTTGTCAGACTTGTCTTGTATTTCCTTAATAGCCTCCCACAATGTTGCATCATGCCTTTATGATGCATTTTTTAAGATGGTCTAGAAAATTTCAGACACAAAATGGTGTATTTATATAAATAGAATGCTAATATCATTATAAATCAAAATATCTCACATATAAGTCCTTCCATATCGTTATCTCCACTTTGTTGTGAGTAATAACCCCTTAGTATAGTGTGGAATACTATGATTCTTCCCTATTGTGCTACTCAAGTGTTCATCAAGGTGATGCCTCTTCTACATGCATGATCATGTTATTCCTCTGCAAAGCTAGTAAGATCCTTAGGGTGCACATCCTCAAGATTCTCATCCTAAAATTATCAAGAAACACATATAAGAGACAGATAATGTAAAATGCACAACTATGTAATAATTATCATAGAGAATGTAAATGCACATCTATGTTATAAAACAATGCAACTTACTTCATCATGGTGCTCATCCTCACGGTGTACAAAGTCATGGTGCTCATCCTAATGGTCATACACCATCTAAAAATGTCATATTAAAATAGTCAAATAATGAAATATAAGTTATTAAGAATGTAAAATGTACATGTTGCATATGAAGCATATATAACCATAATAAAAAATGTAAAATGCACATCTAGCATTTGTAAAATAAAATACATGCCTCTGATATTGATTGGATCTTTGATATTATGAAAATGTCACCCTTCTTGCCAATATTTTCAAAATTCACTAATGTGAAACCAAATTCATTCACTACAACTCCTTTGGTGTTACCAACCGATTTACACTTAAAGATGAGAGCTCCAAAATATGTGCAGTTAAACTCCCATATGTCTTCAATAACATTGTAATCAGACATTTTAGCTTCATTTGGCCTCTTATTCTTCACTTCAAATAATTATGAGGAAGACGCTTGAAGGGTGACCACACTACTTTTGATGACACTCTTATCATGTTAACGTTTTGTTTAATATGAAAATCCATTTATATCAAACCCTTCGTAAGACATATCATTCATTTTTGTTTTAAAGGTGAGCATTTAGATATTTTCAGCAACATTATTGGTGCTTGATATAGTTGACGAAAGACTTTATATTCAAACCACCTAATAAATGTCCTATTATGCTCTCTAGCAAGCCACGTCGCACTGGCTCGAGGTTCTTTTGTCTTGATAAAATTGATATGTTTGGTGATATAAATATTCACGTCATCGATGTGTGTAAAACATACAAGTGTGCGTGTATCCACAACTCGTAACTAATTACTTTTACTCGTACTCCTAAAGTCCCTTTGTCAGAATAGGGATTAGTATTTTTTTATCGGAAGGAGCTTCATTACAAATCAGAAAGTCATTGTAAAAGTCCATAACCTCCCAAGCCACATAACCCTCAATAATACTCCATTCTGGCTGATAAAAGTTTTGAACATCACCTCTATAAATACTCATGTACTTTTAAAAGGACACATCCAATGCGAGAAAATCAGACCCAATATTTTCACTTCCCTAGTCAAATGGACAACAAGATGTACCATGATATAAGGAATGAAGGAGGAAAATACATCTTAAGATGGCCTAGGGTAACTACAACTTCTCTTTGCACCTTATCAAGATTCTCAAGATCAATAACTTTGTTGCATAGAGTATTTAAGAAGAAACAATGCATGGTAGTTGCAAACCTTACATGCAACAGTTGTATAGATCAAATATCTACAAGAAATATTTGATGCATTAGATGGTGACAACCATGAGATTTAACATGTATCATCCTGAGATCCTACATTGATACCAATATGTGGATATTGAAAAAGTATTCATGTGGTACCTTAACATTAAGAAAGTAATTGCAAAATTTTTTATTCTCATGTCTAGACAAAACGTAACATGCAGGAGGTCAATATATTTTTCAATCACTACTAACTTCTGCTATTAATTCTTTCCTTGTACTCATTTCACATAGGTCCATTTTGGATTTGATGTCATCTTTAGCCTTGCCTAGTATATTCAAAAAATTACATATGCTATCACATACATTTTTTCCACATGAATAACATTGATACAATGCCTAACTTCCAAAGAAATCCAATAAGAAAGATCCATGAATACTAACCCCTTCTTGAATAATGATTTATCACTCCATTTGTGAATAGTGCATTGGGATCTTTTACCAAATTCATTGACAAAGTCTTTTATTCTTTCATAAAGAACCTCCCCTAATATAGGTCTAAAGGCACTCCGTTCCTCATTTGATCCATTAAATTCTTTGCACAACCTTTGGTAAGGATGCACTTTTGGAAGAAACCTTCAATGACCAAGATATACAATCTTCTTACCATGTTTTAACACTATGGAATCAGTGTTCTCCTTATATATAAGGCATGCTTTAGAACCTTTTACATTGTATTTAGACACACTCCCATATACGGAAAAGTCATTAATAGTGCAAAACAACCTAGAATGCAAACAAAATCTCTCTATGCATGAAGCATCATAGGTCATCACATATTCTCCCCATAGTTTCCATAAGTCATCAATTAGAGGTTCAAGAAAATATCAATATCATTGTTAGGCTGTTTGGGGCCCGATATCAACAAGGACAACATGACATACTTATTTTTCATACACAATTAGGGAGGAAGATTGTATATAACAAAATAATAGTGCAAGTGCTATGTTCGCTTATTAATGTATCGCATGGATTCATTCCATCGATACAAAGCCCAAGACTTAGATTCTGACTTGTTCACCAAATTCAAGGAACAAAAAATCAATTTTCTTTCATATAGGGAATCAGACAAATGTCATAGGATCACATTTTTTTATTTGCCTCTGCATGCCAAGATAAATTATGCGCATCTATGATATTGGCAAATAAGCATTGAAACCATGGTGTTATAGGTAGATACCACATCACCTTGGTAGGAGAGCCAGGTTTGGCCTTACCCAAAGTCATCATTTTGTACCTTGATGCCCCACATTTTGGACAATCTTTCAAATTGATATAGTCCTTTTAAAATAACACACAGTCATTTGGGCATGCATGTACCTTCTTAGCCTCCATTCCCATTAGGCACAACATTTTCTTTAATTTGTATGTTGAGACCGGAAGCTCGTTGCCTTCATGGAGAATTTCTTTCCATGAAGACAACAGAGATGTGAAGCTTTTGTCGCTCCATCTATTATTAGCCTTGAGAGTATACAATCTCAACACAATGCTCAGCTTCGTAAACTTAGTACAACCTAAGCATAATGATCTCTCAGCATCATGAATAATGTTTCTAAATAAGGAAGTTGGATCAACAAGATTTACCCCACAATTGTCTAACATTCACATCAACCATGTCTATCGGAATCAGTTTGTTTACATCTACATCATCGTCGGCAATTTCTTCTTCAACACAAATCTACTAAAATTCCTTCTCACTGATTCAACATGGAGTTTGTGGATGAGGAACATATATGGCTTGAATCTTACATCCATCCACTCTTGGGGTTTTTCTTCTACATTGATGAGAATGACAAAGCTTTGGCCTAATTTTAGTCAGGTTGATGATATAGAACAGACAGAAGCAAGAAGCTAATGACTCTTTCAAATTCTTATGGTCTAAACTCCACGAACCAAGATGGAGTCTTACTACCTTTAGAGCTTTGAACAATCTCCTGCCTACCATGGACAAGATCCATAGATGGAACGTCACTATTATACTTCTTATTGTCTTTGCATCTCTAGGAATGAATCATATCTTTACATGTTTAAGGATTGTCCTTACTGGAGACATGTTTGGGGTTGAGCACAGCTTAAACTCAATTTCAAGAAATCTTATGACATGTTTACCTATTTTGGGGAGCCTAACTAGAGAGGACCAGTCCATGATATAGTGGTTCTATGGGCTACTTCAGCATGTGTCCATACTATCTGGCAAGAATGCAACAACAGGAAGCATGGTGCCTTATCTATTGATTCATTCAACCTTTTCATAATTATTTAGAAGGATATGAAGTTCCTTTATATCTTGCATAAGTCTAAGATCTTATACATTCACCCCATTATTTGTAGAAATTGGGACTTAGTTTGAAGCCCAATTTTAGCCTTCTTTTGTGAGTAAGTCATCATACTCATGTGTTTTTGTCTTGTTAGCTACAAGTCTTGTTTGTAGCTTATTTGAGGGTTGGAATACACTACCAAGATTTTCCAAAAAAATATCTAATGATCTCATAGTAGGAATCTCTTCATGCCAGTACCATTTTGTAAAGCCATGTACAATCCCATTGCACATGATGTAACATCCCCGGATATGAGGCCTTAGATAACATGATCTTAAAAGGAATGATTGGACTACCCATATCACCAAGGTGCACCTCCTTTTCAGGAAGCTCGTCACTAAAGAACTCCATAGTTAAGCGTGCTCATCTTGGAGTAGTATAAGGATGGGGGCTCAACGCAAGCCTTATGAGTCTCCTGGGTTACCAAAAGAGTAGTATTAGGATGGGTGACCAATCGGGAAGTTAATCATGGATTATGCATGAGTGCGGAAAAAGTGCCTTGTTAAGGCTAGTGGTGGTTTGTGGGGCCAGTCATCATTCCTAAAACTCTACTACATCCTTGGGTAGTGGGCTCAGTCGTTACAAATGGTATCAGAGCCATAACACCTCCAGTAAGTGGGACCAACATGGACATGTGGCATGCCAGTCTTGAGTCGTGTAGTCCTCACATGTTGGAAAGGGCTATCTGAGTTGATAGAGCTGCCCATGTGCTGGTTATATCCAGGCATGTTATAAAGGGCTATCCAAGTTGATGGAGCCACCCTTGCACTGGTAGTCGTGGTCGGGAGCTGGGTGTACATGTGTCATTTGGGTCTACACTGAAATGGGGAAAAGATTATGAGTCCATATAGTTGAGCCTTAATGAGGACGTCAAGAGTCTAAGTGGGGGAAATTGTAACATCTCAGGATTTGAGGCCTTAGATAACATGATCTTAAAAGGAATGATTGTACTACCCATATCACCAAGGTGAACCTCCTTTTTAGGAAGCCCATCACTAAAGAACTCCATAGTTAAGCGTGCTCAACTTGGAGTAGTATTAGGATGGGTGACCAGTCATGAAGTTAATCTTGGCTTGCGTATGAGTGAGGAGCCAGTCATCATTCCTAAAACTCTACTAGAGCCTTGGGTAGTGGGCCTGATTGTTACACATGACATGACTTTTGATTTCATCAATTGTGTCAACTTTCAACTTGTTACTGTAATTCCTACATGGAAAATAGAACCTATTTCCAAGTTGTTTCCTATGTCCCTCTGCAAATCTTATAAACTGATCAAGACCAATACCAAAATTTGGAGTGCAGTGATTTAAAAGGGACATTCATGATCGATCCATTCTATGATCACAAAGAAAATGAGTATTGAATCAGGTATTTAGAGATTAGGGTTTATTGTTTAAGGTTTAGGGTTTAGTGTTTAGGTTTTAGTAATGAATGTGTACCACCTATCAAATTCTTGAAAACCTAATCTCACTAGTAAGTAAATAATATGTGATTTTCAAGAATATTTTAGCAGCATTTTCCCGTAGTTCTCCATTAACACTGACCGATGTAGATGGGCAAATACCCACCTACATATGTACTTAGAGAACAAATGGAGATGTGTTGAAAAAATATATTTGAAGAATTAGTTGTTTCCAGTAAACAAAGAAGAGTGATGGGTCTCCTATATATAGGATCTAGGGAGTACATGGGTTAAATATAGAAAAGGGAAAATATAATGGGCCTAAAGACAACTAATAAAATATTCTAAGACACCCCCTCAAGTTGGAGAGTAAACATTGTGAAGTCCCAACTTGATGCCCATACACTGGAATAAAGTAGGAGGAAAAGGTTTGGTAAAGATGTCTGCAACTTCATCACTTGTCCTAATGTGTGGAGTTATGATCTGCTTGTCTTTGACTAGGTCCTGCACAAAATGGCATTCAACTTTAATGTGTTTTGTGTGCTCATGGAAGATCGGATTATTAGGTATGTGCATAGCTGCCTAGTTTCCACAATATAGAGTATCTGGAGTTTGATACGGAATTTCAAACTCAGCCAGGATGGATCAGACCCACTATAGATCAAGTCATGCAAGAGCCATGGCCCGATATTCCGCCTCTGTGCTGGAGCAAGCTACCACAGTCTATTTTTTACTCTTCCAGGAAATTGGGTGAGTGCCAATCATGACACAATAGCCGAAAGTGGATCGTGGGTCTTTAGAATCACCAACCCAATCTTCATATAAATATCCAGAGATGGAGATTACCTTAGACGTGGGATGTGTGTACACCAATCCTTGTCCTGGAGCACTCTTTAGATAGTGAAGAATGTGTTGAACATTAGGCCAGTGGACCTGGAATGGTGCACCTATGTGTTGGGTGACTAGCCCAACAACATAGCTAATATCTATTGGAGTGATAGTTAGGTAAATCAGCTTTCAAACTATACAACTTCTCTAGATCAATAGAGAGTTCTCTTTCATGCATATGCTTTGTATGATACTCCACTGGGGTAGAGACTGGTTTGAATTCTTCCATGTTGGTCTCTTGAAGTAGGTCCAAGACATATCGTCATTGTGATAAACTTATCTGTGAGGCTGAATGGAGGACTTCGATACTGAGAAAGTGTCGTAGTGTGCCCAAGTTTTTTATATGGAAATGTTCTTGCAAAGATTTCTTGAGTTGAGATATCTCCATCATATCAGCACTTGTGATGATGATATCATCAACGTGGACAGCAATAAGAACATGGCCTTTGGAGGACTTGGAGAAGAACAAGGAGTGGTAGGTGGCTGATATCTGAAAGTTAAGTTGAGTTAAGATATCACTTAACTTGTTGAACCAGGCCCTTGGAGATTACTTGAGTCTATAGAGAGATCATCAGAGCCGACATACTTTGTGAGAAGACACCCCCTTAGCAACAAACTCGTGCAGTTGTTGTATGTAGACTTCCTCTAGGACTCCGTGAATAAATGCATTCTTGATGTCTAGCTGGTAAAGAGGTCAGTGAAGGTGAGCTGCAAGGCAGATAAGGATGTGGACATATGCAATCTTAGTCACTAGAGAGACTGTCTCAAAGTAATCCACACTAAAAGTTTGGGTGAATCCTTTAGCAACCAGACACACCTTGAGTCGTTCAACAGAACCGTCTGACTTATGTTTTATAGAGATTTCCCATTAACAACTGACAATATTTTTTCCTATAGGTGGGGTCATAAGATACCATGTCCTTTTTATGTGAAGAGCCTGTATTTCTTCCATCATGGCCGCTTTCCATACATGATGGCGCAGAGTATCTACTGGACACTTAGGAACATAGGTTGTATGTAGGGCAGAAGCAAATGATGAGGCAAAAGAAAAAAGACGTGCTTGACAACAAGTGTTGGAAATGATGATTGATAGTGCAAGAGCATATACCTTTGTGTAGTGCCACTGATAAATTGGATTTGTCAAGAACTAATGATGATGAAGCATATGCAGTCGATAACTCATCTTCCATGCACCAATTTCATGTTGTGGATGGTGGAGATGGTGGTGTTGTCAGTCAGATGAATGGATCAAGCAACAAGACCATGGTATTAGTATGATCAATGAAGGTGAGGTGGATAAAAAGAAAATTTCATCCTCATGAAAGGTGACATTCGAAGAGATATATATTCTATCAGAGTTAGGATCAAGAAATTTATATCCCTTTTACGAACAAAGATAATCAATAAATACTATTTAGATAGCTCGGGGGGAAAGTTTGTCAGCCTTGAGATCAAAATTATGAACGTAGGCGAAACAACTAAAACCCAAGGTGGCAGAGGGAATGATGTGGATTGAGGGTAAATAATGGAAAAAGAGGTACACTGTTGGGTATTAGGGGAGCAGAGAAGGCAGCGGAAACAAAAAAAAATTCTTCTCCCCCAAACCCATAAGCAAGGAATCGTGTCAACGTCTATACAGTAGGAAGGATGGTTTGTGGAATCATACCTTGTCCCGAGGCTTGCTCTGCGACAATACCTCATGCCTTGCGTGGTCTTCACCTCCTATCTTGGACAGTGTCTGTGTAGCTCCTGGTCGCACTGGGCCTGTCGACTCCTGGTCTCACCGAGCCTGTCGGGATTGACAACTATCCTCTGAGCGGCAGAAGTCTCCCTCCTCTAAAGGAGTCCACACGGACCACCTGGAACTCCGATCTCCTTGTCCCACAAGGAATCAGAAGGAGTATCACCCTCCTGTCAGCGTACTAGTCACTAACACACTCTCCTGTCACCAGTCGCTTTCTACAGTTGTCTTTCCCTTGTTGTGCCTCCCTTATCGGGTAGCACTTGCTCGGGCTCTCTCGATTACCAAAACCAGAGAGAACGGAAACTTTGTAGAGCAACTGGTGTTCTGAGTTGTCTTGTTCTTCTGAGAAGCCCCCAATACCCCTATATATAGGAGGTTCATGGGACATGGTTCTCTATCCCGGGCAATGCGGGATTAAGGCAGGAGTAGAAGGTTTCGAGATTTTCCACAAATTTGACATGTTGTGGCAGCTGAACCGATCGTTTCACGACTGAACCGATCGTTTCGGCCCCTGAGCAGATCGTTTGGGGCTCCCAACCGATCGGTTGGTACCCTAAACCAATCGGTTCACGGTCCTGATCCAACTCAAATTGACTTTCATGTTTGTTTCCAACTAATTCAATATTCGTCCTTGTCCAAATCGAATTTGTACAAGTGAAACAAATTTATTTGCAAAATAGTCTTCATATTTTCCAAATGATCTCGGTTTGTTCACACAAACCGATCGGTTCAATGATTGAGCCGATCGTTTGGTGACACATGAGCCGATCGTCTCATCCCATGAGCCGATCGGTTCAACAACCTGAGCTGTTCAGTTGATCGCATGAGCCGATCAGTTGGAGCAGCAGGCCTGTGCAAATCAGTCAATTGCAGGTTCAATCAATCTGATACTCTAATCAACTGGTCCAACACCTTGAACACTATGATATTGAGCTATCAATTAATTGAGTGTTTAATTGAACTACTAAACTCCTTTAGTAATCAATCTAAATATCATTTGTGGATAAACTCCTCTTCCAGGTTAAATCCTATGTGTGTGACCCTGTAGGTCCATTTCACGTTGGCAGTGGAAGTCCATAACATTTATGACTTCACAAGCAAAGAGCGGTGCCTAGTCACACATCAGTGCTAACCAAGTGAAATAGAAAGTTGGAGAACAACTTTCAATCCTATAATATGTGTATGGTGTTATAGTCAATGTATAATTCCTTTGTCACTGATATCCCGAATGAACTCGAGGCATGGAACAGTCATCCTGTCAACGTTCATTCACTTTCTTGATCTCAGAGCAGATTGGAAGAGATATGTATGACATCAATATCACATATTCATTCACACATGTGTGCACACCTATCTCAATCCTACTCATCAAGTGGCCATGGATATCAAACTCCCTTAGGAGGGACAAATCCCATATCTATCACTCACCCCTCAAAAGCCCCATGTGTCAAAGCCACACAATCATCACCTTTATAACAACCCATGTTTCAGGACTGTGTTTGATGATGTCAAAGTGTGCCCAACGACATGTGTTGAGTGTAGTGATTTCAGGTCAAAGAATCACACTCACCACCATCACTATGAGAACTGACTGTGACTACCATGTCATGGTTCCATGTGTCAAACTCACGGTGGGTCTATCTGGTACACTTATTCTCTAACAAGTACCTATGTGTTTGGTTTGATATCTCCATATCATGACTAATGAGATTCTGTCATCAACCAACACCACAATCTAGTCTTGTATGTCATTGATGTCTATCTACCTTCCACAATGACATCTGACTAGGGACATAACAAGAATGTACAAACTCTTAGCATCTGTATGATCTCATCGTTCAGGTCCTGAACTTGAAGGCATATGTCATTGAGTATTGTCATTCTCTAGACATTCAATATGTTCTATCACTATCTCATATGACTGAACTAGAAAGAATTGGAAGCTTTCCTTTGATGTTTATTAAATCAATCTTAATGTATCCCACCAATCATCCCATGATTGGCTCTCAGGGCATACATACCAACAGACTCCCACTTGCACTGCGAGCCAATCACCCTTGAATCATATTCATAGTAATCTTCTAACATGTCCCACATGTTACTATGCTCTAGTGCTTATGGCAACACCTTGCCAAAGTCAATATTAAATTACATGTCTCTCATCTCTTCGTTGTATGTCTCACATATGAGATGGAGTTTTTGTAATATGCGATCTAGTATTCCTTTACTAACCTTTAGCCACATTGCATGATCAAGCATTCCTAACTTGTCTTCAATGACCGGAATATCTATAAGTTCATCTCTATGAACTCCTAGATCCATATGGTATCCACTGCTGTTCTCTAACACATGGATACTCAGCATTTCCTTTTAAACGGATTTATTGGAACATTTCCATTTATTAACAAACATCACTTATATATAACCCATATATATTTTGCGATTGATTTTCTATCCTTTTCGGAAGTTCGCATCAGTGTAACTCTTTACATTGAACCCTTCCTTATTTCCATAGAACTAGTACTTCTCAGGTACTTATCAAGTTCTCATGGTATTCCAGTAACCCTTACTGGAACTAGACATACATCCACTCGTCATGTCCCACATACGAGTCATCAGGATGAGCATATCATATTGTCATGTCCTACATACAAGATGATAAATGCATTTTATTCATGCCATGTCTATACATGCAAGTTAATGGGATGATTACATACATGATAGATCCATATCTATTCTTAGTGTTCCCATTCTTCATAAGAATTGGACACTTGGCCTTGGGATACTAACTCCATGTAACATGGATAGGTTTTCTCCCACTAAATCTGTGCACACTTAACCCTTCTGTACAGATTACCAATGTATATTTTCTCCTTTTAGGTCAACAGATTTTTGAGAACTATCTCTATAGATCTCTATTCCTATCACATAGGAAACATCTCTATCTTCCCTAAAGATAATTTCCACTTTGAATTTCCATTTTAGAACATTTCCATTTCACATCAACATGTGGAATGTGAATACACTCCCACTAAATCACATATCCCTTCTTTATCTTTGACATATCAGTCAAACCCTTTGACTATATCATCAAAGTAAAGATCCAGTTCTGAGTTGCTTGTTCTTAATCAATCACATTGATTAGTCCATTGTAACTTATAGACTTCATTTGCATTAGTGGATTCATAAACCTTATAGGTTGTGTCACGTACACATCCTTGTTTTCTTCCTTATAGGAATGCGGTTTTAGTATCATATGCCAAATCTCTTAGTCATTAAGTTGCAATTTACAAGCATCATCCTCAAAATGTTATCCATGTGTCTTAACTCTTAAGACTCATTTGCACTTATGGATTTCATCCAATGGGTGCTACCATCAAGGTCATACCTTATGGTTCACATGGAAGTCTTTTAGGATGTAATGGTCATATACCATAACTCAAAATCCGGTTCCTCATATTCATCTTGATAGTTGACTCATCACATGACCAACTCATCATATAGATAATCGAGGTGTATCTATCAAGGATATAAGAACTCACAACCCTTTTTGATTCTCAATTTCCTTTATTAGTGTAGGGTATTCTTTATTTAAGAAGAACTCAGTTATTTGATAATTATGCTCTAACTCCTTAGAGTATGACTCCCTTTTGATTTAGACATCACCATGCCTTAATCACGAGCTCACTATGATACATTATCATAATCACTCATAAGGTTCCCAAACATTTTGGTCCAAGTATTTCATTCATTGATCTTATCAAGAATTAACACTTTACCAAATTTGTACTTCATCTATGATATTCTTGAACACTTCAAGATGTTCAAATTGGTATTTCTCTAAACACCATTTGAAGTATTAGCATTTACTCCAATAGGTATGTAAATACATCACATGCATTATACCTAATAGGATAATCATTCTCCCACTACCACAAGTGAAGATTGATCAATCATGTCCAAGATATTCATGTCTCTTAGTGGTTCTCTAACCAAAAGAGTCTAGATCTATCCATCATATGGAAACTAGAAATGAATTTCTCATGATTTATGCTAATTTGATTGTTTCAGTTATCAATAACTTTTAGGTGTCATTTTATCTTATGCATACCAAGTACCACAAGATAAACAAGCCATTGCCACAAAGATCATATCTTTGAAATTGAAACATCAACTTTATTAATTGCCATCATTGTCATAAAATATGCAAAAATAAAGTGTTTCTATCTATTGGAAAATATGAAATAGCAGTTTGACACGATTTTACCGTGCGTATAATGCAAGTGCACGCGTCAATGTAGTACAGGCCCTTGTGAGGCCTGAGTCGAACTCAGGGACAGTGAATTATTGGTAGACTACTACTAACTACTCACAATCAGCTAGACCAATAAAAAGGTTATGAGAGTTGTTGTGAAATAAAAGAAAATAAAATAAAACAAAACAATCGATTAAGTGTTTAATTTAATCAATTCAATTGGAGATCTTTAGGATTGTGGTTTCACCGTAGGTTTTCATTGTATGAATTTCCATATAGTTACTCAGGTTCATCTCTCAATCCGGGTAGTGGCCTGTAGCCTGAATTTTCCACTGTCGTGGTACAATTCACTACCTAAGTCTAGGTCAGTTCCACCGTCGTAGTAACCTATACCCTAAACTAGGTGCATTAGAATCGACCTCTGGGTTTCCACCATTAACCTTACATCACCTTGTTCAAGGAATTTGTTAATTAATGTAAATTTCGTCTCTTTTCAACCATTAATTCTTCTTTCAAAGTAATTGAAGGCATTAGATTATCATTATGGTGATCAAGCATAATAATATAATTGAGAAAATGAAATCATACCACGGATTTAAGAGATAAATGATGAATTACTATGATAAAAATATCATACAATGCTTCCCTGGGCTACTCTCGGTCCTAAAGACAAAGGGGATTAGCCCCGCATGTTCATCTCAGAGAAAGACATGGTTGAAGAAAAGGGAAACATGGAGAAAAACGTGGATAAAGTAATGAAACCCCTGAACGGAGAAGATCCAATCATTCCTCGGCGTAGATTGGGCGATCTACAGCCTTTTGGTGGTGGAAAACGTCTTCTTCGGCTTCCGGAACGGCTGGGGCGTGATTCTGGGCTCCGTTCTTCTCTCCACACCTTCTTGGGACGTGTTCAGCAGCTAATGATGTGATGCCCTACTCTTGGCCGCTGTCATTAGGTATAATCACCGAGTTAGGTTGCAAAAATATCACAACCGTTGGATTAGATCTGATTTGAAGCAAACTCTGATCTGACGGTGTCGATACCATCGACGCGGGTCGATGGTATCGACCCCTCACAATATCAGCAAGCCTTCTTTTCTTTTCGTTGTTGCTCCTGATGCTGACTCGATACCATCAACGCGGGTCGATGGTATCGACACCCTTAGGCGTCGGTTTTACCCCTTTTCCGTCGCTGAAGCCGAAAGCGTCGATAGTATCAACTGTGATGTCGATAGTATCGACTAACTGGTCGCCATCAACCTGATGGTACATTGCTAACATTGACTTCCCAGTCGATGGTATCGACTCTGCGCTGCTCCTTGCGGCTGCCTTCCTGTGGCTGTGTCGATAGTATCGACTTCTGTCGATGGTATCGACAGCTGCAGATATGTGTTTTTCCTGAAATTGCAAAACAAAACCACACCAGCCAAGATAAAACCTACTATTATAATCATTTATGCTCAAAACGATAAAATAAGAGATATTTGACACTGAGAAGGATCATAGACTAAAATAAGTGAATTATGCAATATTAACCACCAAAGTGACCAATAAACGCACAAATCGCAAGTAAAACAAGTCTATAAATGCGACTCAAAATCATCGCATCAAACTCCCCTAAGCTTTAATATTGCTCGTCCTCGAGCAACAAAACTCTTAGAATAGAATTGCGAGAGTCAACTAAAGAACAGATCATCACAACAGACTGCGCCATGTGATCCCCGCCAGACATTCACATTCCGGCCCTCACTAACCACGAAATGATAATTACCCTAAGGGCGACAATAATCATCCATAAAAGATATCTACCTCAAAATTGATGAACACTATCACATAAGGTAGTTAACATAATAAAATCCTCCAGTCCAGACTCGGTGCATCTTGTGATCCCCTATCTACGTTGCTCGCCCTAACTACCATCTACATGGAAGCAGCTCTCCTGGTATTAAAAAGTGAGGAGAAAATCATGCTGGCCTACCAATTTGAGCAACGGGTGGATGGAATGGGTGGCTTGTGGAAGAAATGGAAGCATTATACAGTTTTAAAATGCACAAAAACCACAATGACCTAAATGATGCATATGCAAATGAAAATTCCCTAATGCCTAAATTTGGGTGGAATGATGTATGCACTATCATTCCGTCTCAATGTGAGATGGAATATCTAAGAACCTACACCCTGTGCTTATTCTTCTTAGGATGCAAGTGTGAACATGTTCCTTTCTCCCTCTCATTCCTACTTATCAAATTTTTTCTTCTTTTTTTTCCTTTCAAAACTTTGTTTTTTTTTCAATTTTTTTTAATATTTTCGAGCCCTTATTTTCATAGATGACAATGAATTATTTGTCGGGCTCACTTATTGCTACATACTTATACACTTGAAGCATTCACAAGGTATGGAACAAGTTCATCACCCTTAATGTTTCAGAAGACATAAGATGCATGATGTATTATATACACAAAAATGTGAATGCAGCTACAAAATGATAGTTATGCAACTAAATGACACGCACCTAAGGATAATGTGCATGTATAACTATTCTATCTTTTTTTTTCTTTTCATGCAAAGATATGTGAAAATAGTTGCAATGCAAGACCTATCTACATGGGATGCAATCAAAGAGATGAAAACCGTAATGTACTTCCAATTCTTATGGTGGAGTATGAAAACAATGGGGTGGATAGATCACAAGACTAATTGACCGAACCTTTGGAAATTATTATGTGTCCCTCCTAACTGACCTATGTAGTAATTAAGAGGTTTCTCTCTCTTATTTCAAATTAAGGTATCATTATCATTTGGTCAGTTTAGGCTCAAACAAACAGTTTCGTCCACTTTTCATGAATCATAGGAATGTACAGTTGTGATTTCCTATTTTAGAGTTGACAAACCCAATTATTTCCTTAAGTTATGTGCTCAAAGTTAAACAACACAAGCTTGCAAAAACACTACAAATTTTCAAATT
Source organism: Alisma plantago-aquatica (assembly GCA_963693085.1). Classification (NCBI taxonomy): domain Eukaryota; kingdom Viridiplantae; phylum Streptophyta; class Magnoliopsida; order Alismatales; family Alismataceae; genus Alisma; species Alisma plantago-aquatica. The sequence goes on from OY856409.1 coordinate 1,523,592,624, forward strand.
CGCCCCGAATTCCCATGTACAAGCAACGAGATGACACATGACATTAGACATCCATAATTACACTAGATAGAGTGTGGATCCTAAAAACAAACTAATAACTAAAAGAAATAAATGACAAAACACAAAGCAATAAAACTAAAAACTAAAAACTAAAGGATAGAAACTGTTCCAACTCCCCCCCAAGCTTGAATTCGACTATGGCCTCATAGTCAAAAACAACCTTAAAAGGTGGAACAGTGATACCGATCATTCTGCAGGAGGAGGCAGGTACTGCGGGGCGGAGGGGTCCCAAGATGGGTACTGCCCCTGGAAACTCGGATCATACTGGGGCATTGGTGGTGGTTGTGGATACCCCCCAAAATAATTTTGGCTCCAGTAATTGTCGTAGAAGGGCTACTGCTGCATCTCCATCTTGTGCAACCTATCGTGGATGTTTTGTTGGTTGTCGAGGAGGAGGCACTCATTCTCAAAAATGGCCCTCTGATTGTCTAACAGTCGGTTCGTTGTATCCTGAATACTGGCGTATGAAGTTGTATGTTGCTGCTGGGTCTGATGAATCTCCTACAGCATTGCATACATCCCTTGCATGGAGTAGGCATCCTCTCCTTGATGAGAGGGCGGAGGTGGCGGAGGCTGGGAAGATGAAGATGCACCTGGATGCATGCGGGGGCGCTTCTGGGGTGCTACTCGTGCCCGAAGAGGAGTAAAACCCTCCTCTTCCTCTTCATGCTCGTCGTCATCATTATCATTGTCGTCATTGCCGTCGTCTTCATCCGAGTCGTCAATGGCTATGATGGGCCACCTGAAATGCTGAGTGCCCTCGATGTTGAAGATGGGGTCTGGAAGCGAACACTCTTGATATGCGTGATTAACATGGCAATGTGCATATGCCAAGCCATCACAGAGCAGGAGGAGGTTGGAGCGATCAATAACACTAAATGATGAGATCATACGGATGTTAAGAGTATACATTCTTGTTTGGTCCCTAGTCGGTTGTTATTGTGGAAATAACCATAGACATCAATAACACTAAAGACTAGATTTTGTGTTGGTTGTTGATAGAATCTCATTAGTCATGATATAGTGATATCAAACCAAGCACATATGTACTTGTTAGAGAACAAGGTACCGGACAGACCCACCGTGAGAGTGACACATGGAACCATGACTTGGTAGTCACAGTCAGCTTTCACAGTGATGGTGGTGCGTGTGATTCTTAGACCTGAAATCACTACACTCAACACATGTCGTTGGGTACACTTTGACATCATCAAATGCATTTCTGAAACATGGATTGTTATAAAGGTGATGATTGGGTGGCTTTGACACATGGGGCTTTTGAGGGGTGAGTGATAGATATGGGATTTGTCCCTCCTGAGGGAGTTTGATATCCTTGGCCACTTGATGAGTAGGATTGAGAAAAGGCATGCGCATGCACGTGTGAATCAATATGTGATATCGATGTCATACACATCTCACTCGGTCTACTCTGAGATCAAGGAAATGAATGAACGTTGAAAGGATGACTGTTCCATGCCTCGAGTTCATTCAGGATATCAGTGACAAAGGAATTATACATTCACAGTAACACCATTCACGGATTGTAGGATTGAAAGTTGTTCTCCAACTTTCTATTTCACTTGGGTAGCACTGATGTGTGACTAGGCACTGCTCTTTGCTTGTGAGGTCATAAATGTTATGGACTTTCACTACCAACGTGAAATGGACCTGCAGGGTCACACACATAGGATTTAACCTGGAAAAGGAGTTTTGTCCACAAGAAATGTTTAGATTGATTACTAAAGGAGTTTAGTAGTTCAATTAAACACTCAATTAATCGATATCTCAATATCATAATGTTCAAGGTGTTGGACGCATTGATTGGAGTATCGGATTGATTGAAATCGCAATTGACTGATTCTACACAACCTTCACTCCCAACCGATTGGTTCATGTGATGAACCGGTCCGCTGAGGTTGCTGAACCAGTCGGCTCAAATGTTGAACCGATCGGTTCATGTATAGAGTGAAACGAGCGGTTCAAGTGTTGAACCGATCGATTCAACTGGAGCAACCGAGCAAGTTGGAAAGTCAGGTCGGTGAGAAATTTCCTTTCGTTTCAATTGTCCAATTTGATTGGATATAGGATTGGTATTCGATACCAATTAGAAACAAAAGAAGGAAAGTCAATTTGAGTTGAACCACGATCACGAACCAATCGACTGGAGTGTCCAACCGATCGGCTCAAGGATCCAAACGATCGGCTGGAGTGTCCAACCGATCAGCTGGAGGGTCCAGACGACCGTTTTAGTTATAAAACGATCGGTTCAAGTTGCGAGTTGGTTGCTTTTGTGGAAATCTCGAACCCTTCTACTCCTGCTTTTAGTCCCATATTGTCGGGGACAGAGAACCCTGTCCCATGACCTGCCTATATATAGGGGTATTGGGGGCTTCTCAAAGTACAACTCAGTGCAAGCCGGTTGCTCTGAAAAGTTGTCGTTCTCTCTAGTTTTGGTAACCGAGAGAGAGCCTGGGCAAGTGCTTCTCGCAAAGGGAGGTGCAGCAAGGGTAGGACAACTACAGTTGCAACTGGAGGCAGGAGAGTGTGTTGGCGACTAGTACGTCAACAGGAGGGTGTGACTCCTTCCGTTCCTTGTGCGACAAGGAGATCGGAGTTCCAGGCAGTCCATGTGGATGACTGCAAAGGCGGGGTACCTCTGCCACTCGGAGGACGACTGTCAATCCCGACAGTCCCGGTGAGAGGAGGAGTCTTCAGTCCTGGTGCGACCAGGAGCTGCACAGACACCGTCCAAGACCGGAGGTGAAGTCCGCGCAAGGCGCGAGGTACTGTCATCGAGCAAGCCTCGGGACAAGGTATGCATCTACAAACCATCTCTCCTATTATATAGACGTTGACGTGATTCCTTTTTGTTCTGGGTTTGAGGAAAAAAATTTTGTTTCCGCTGCTTCTCTGCCTCCCTGAAAACCCAACAGTGGTATCAGAGCCACGTCAACTATTCTATATTTTAGGATTATCGATATGATCAATTTTGGTTTGTCTCCTTTATTTATTGCATGCGATGTGAATAATATTAGCTTTATACATGTCCAATCCACAAATCCCAAATATACATATATGATATGTAATATTAATGCACTCGATACGCGTCGCCCTTAAACGAGTTTTGTGGTGGATGTGTAGCATGATTATGGCCTTTAAACCCCTATATCTGTGTGTGGTTGTTTGTGTGGTTGCTTGCATCTCGGTCTGGGCACCGATTCCCCTTCTCCTATCCCTGATGTAACTCGAAATAATTCGAGAATTCTTTTCCTACCTTTGCTCCCCCCGAATGTAACTTGGGGTTTCACAATTCAATTGTAAATAGGATAGATTTTATTTCATGTTATGTCAAAGAACGGCGGACGACCTGAGACGGTCGGTTCAAGGCGTGAACCGATCGGTTGGTGATCCAAACGTCCAGTTCGAGGAGCGAGACGAGCGGGTGGCGACCTAAGGAGATGCACGACGACCGGTGAACTGATCGGCTGGAGGCGCTAGTCGATCGGCTGGTGGCACCCGAACAACCAACCTGATGGCGAGCCGATCAATCATGGAGATGAGCTGATCAAACCCAGAAAGGCAGGCATAGATTTCATCTTGTACAGGTTGCATGTGATGTAGACCTAGATGACTGTGATTCCTCTTGGCTCGAGGAATCACAATAGGATGGCCATAATCATTGCTTTTATCGTTTTGCATGTTTTCTGTGGGATATCGCATGTATATGATACTTACTATATATTGTGGTGATAAGATATGTATATGTATATAAAAACCAAATCCCTCATTAAATATTAAGTTTTAGATGCCTTCCAAATGTGACACACGTGAAAAGCTTGATCGACCAAGTGTGGGCACGCCCAAGCGTGGTGCACCATCTATCTCGTGGAAGCGTGAAGGATGAATGTGTGGGTCTGCCCAAGCAGGGTGCATGTTCATCGTGTTGGCTTTGGGTCGGACTTAACAAGGTGACCTAGATAGGATCTAGCGCCTTGAGGCATGGAGATGATCATTACAAGGAGTTGCATATGACAACTTTCAAGAGTTGCATATGATGCAATTGGCAAGAGTTGCCTACCTGGAAGATCTGAGTTGTGGGTGACATCCCAAGCTGGTCCATGGCTCAGAGGATTTCGGGATCTTGACCCACTAGAAGATTGTACACTGCAATCTTCCGAATTGATGTGAGGGCTATCAATTTGAGTCAAAATAGTGGGAGCGGTAATTAATTAAAGGCCTAATTAACTATCGTCAAATTTTATTCAAATCAAATCAAAAGAGTTTTGACAAAATGCAATTTTCTCTTGTAGAATGGCACAAGAATCCTCTTTTAAAATGGGCAAATTAATTGAGAATAAATTCCATAACTGGTTGAGGACTGTGAGAAGTGTTATGCACAATCCAGATATACCAGGAGCCTTTGAATCCACTCTATGTATGCTTAATGCGTTGGTGAAGAAGAAAGTAGGTAAGGGAGAGAAGTGTTCTCTCGCCAAACCAATTTCTTATACATGGAGAGGATGGAAGGAAATTTGGAAGAAGAAGTCAGAGATAGAGATCTCTACTTCTGGTGTATACGTAATAGAGATTAACTTTACAACTTCTTCGTCATGGGTACTTGATACCGGATGCGGATCTCACATTTGCTCAAATGTGAAGGATCTTAAGAGAAGTAGGCCTTTAGGGAAAGGCGAGGTTGAACTACGTGTTTCTAATGGGGTAAGAGTTGCCGCCAGTGCCGTATGAACCTATGAGTTAATTCTACCGAGTGGGCTAATAATAGAGTTGAAGAACTACTATTATGTACCTGCCATAAATAGGAATATCATTTCCGTCTCTTGTTTGGACAAAGATGGATTTGAATTTCTTATTAAGAATGGAAAGTGTTCCATTTCTAAAGATGGGATCTTTTATGGCAGTGCCCCAATATCTTATGGTCTATACTTGATAGATCTAGAGACAAATGTATACAAAGTAAACACCAAAAGGCAAAAACTCAACAACTCAAACAAAACGTATCTCTGGCATTGTCGTCTAGGGCACATAAATGAGAAGCGCATTTCTAGACTCCATAAAGATGGTTATCTAGACTCTTTTGATTATGAATCAATAGAGACATGTGAATCTTGTTTATTGGGCAATATGACCAAGACTCCCTTTTCAGGTAAAGGTGAGAGAGCTAGTGATCTATTAGGACTCATACATACTGATGTATGTGGGCCTTTTAGATCTAATGCCAGAAATGGGTGTCAGTACTTCATTACCTTCACTCATGATTTCAGTAGGTATGGCTATGTGTACCTGATGAAGCATAAGTCAGAAGCCCTTGAAAAGTTCAAGGATTTCATGAATGAAGTACAGAACCAACTTGGTAAAAGTATTAAGGCACTTCGATCCGATCGAGGTGGAGAATACTTAAGCCAGGAGTTTGAGGACCTTCTGCGAGCCCGTGGTATTGTATCACAGTGGACTCTGCCTGGAACACCACAGCATAATGGTGTATCTGAAAGAAGGAATCACACATTGTTGGATATGGTGCGATCAATGATGAGTTTTGATGATCTTCCGATTTCCTTTTGGGGTCATGCTCTTGAAACCGCCACGTTTACACTTAACCGTATGCCATCTAAATCGGTTCAAAAGACACCATATGAGATATGGACTGGGAAGCGTCCCGATTTGTCTTTTCTGAAGATTTGGGGTTGTGAGGCTTACGTCAAGAAAATGTTTCCTGATAAGCTTGGACCCAAATCCGATAAATGTTATTTTGTTGGATATCCCAAGGAAACAAGGGGATATTACTTATACCACCCTACTGACAACAAAGTGTTTGTTGCCAGGACAGCTGTGTTCCTAGAGAAGGAATTTATTTCCAAAGGAAGCAGTGGGAGGAATATAGAGCTTGAAGAGGTTCAAGCCCAACAAGAAAACATTGAACCGGTAGATGTACCAGAGGAAAATGTAGATTCACAAGGTGTTGTGGAATCTCAGTCTCCTCAGGTAACACAAGGACCTCGTAGATCTAGTAGGACCCGCCTTGAACCTGAGAGGTTTGGATACCTTGTGACTCAGGAAGGTTGTGAGTTGATCATAGATGATGATCCAACTACCTACGTAGAGGCTATGGAGGGACTAGATTCTGAGAAATGGCTTGAGGCCATGAGATCCGAGATGGAATCCATGTACTCCAACAAAGTATGGACTTTGGTGGAACCACCCAAAGGGGTAAAACCCATAGGGTGCAAGTGGGTCTTTAAGAAAAAGACCAACATGGATGGCAATGTGCAAACTTATAAAGGTCGATTGGTTGCAAAGGGATTTCAACAAGTTCAAGGTGTTGACTATGACGAAACCTTTTCTCCAGTTGCCATGATTAAGTCCATCAGGATCATGCTTGCTATTGCAGCTTATTATGACTATGAGATTTGGCAGATGGATGTTAAAATCGCATTCCTTAACGGGAATATAAATGAGGATGTGTACATGACACAGCCTGAAGGTTTTGTAGATCCAAAGAATGCCAATAAAGTCTGTAAGTTGCAAAGGTCAATCTATGGATTGAAGCAAGCATCTCGGAGTTGGAATCTTTGATTTGATGAAGAAGTCAAAGTGTTTGGCTTTATTCAAAATGAAGATGAACCTTGTGTGTACAAGAAGGTTAGTGGGAGCTCGACCACATTACTCATATTGTATGTGGATGACATACTTTTGATGGGGAATGATTTCTTAGCCTTAGAGAAGGTAAAGACTTGACTTGGGAATACTTTCTCAATGAAGGACTTGGGAGAAGCATCCTACATTCTAGGAATTAAGATTTATAGAGATAGATCTAGAAGGCTTCTTGGACTAAGTCAGAGCACGTACATTGACAAAGTGCTGAAGCGGTTCAGCATGGAGAACTCAAAGAGAGGAAACATCCCCATGCTACATGGAGTCACCGTCTCTAGAGCTCAATGTCCCCAATCTTGTGAAGAGAGGGAGCAGATGAATGGGATCCCATATGCATCAGCCATTGGATCCATCATGTACGCTATGTTGTGCACATGCCCAGATGTCTCGTATGCTCTCAGCATGACGAGCAAGTACCAGTCAGATCCTGGGGATGCTCATTGGATAGCCGTAAAGAACATCCTCAAGTACTGGCGAAGGACTAAGGATCACTTTCTTGTTTACGGCGGCGAGGAAGAGTTGGTTGTAAAGGGTTACACCGATGCAAGCTTCCAAACCGATAAAGATGATTACAGATCGCAGTCAGGATTTGTGTTTTGCCTTAATAATGGAGTTGTGAGCTGGAAGAGTTCCAAGAAAGAAACAATTGCCGATTCTACTACAGAGGTCGAGTACATTGCTGCTTCACATGCAGCAAAGGAAGCTATGTGGATCAAGAAGTTCATTTCTGAACTTGGTGTAGTTCCCAGTAGCTGTTATGCAATTGAGCTTTATTGTGACAATAATGGAGATATTGCACAAGCTAAGGAGCCCAGATCACATCAGCGGTCCAAGCACATACTGCGGCGCTTCCATCTCATATGAGAGATCGTACAGTGAGGAGATGTGAAGATTTGCAAAGTACCAACTGAAGACAACATTGCTGATCCACTAACTAAGGTCCTTTCTCAACAGAAGCATGATGGTCATGCTAGGTCACAAGGATTGTGATTCCTTGGTGACTGGCTCTAAGTGCAAGTGAGAGTCTGTTGGTATGTATGCCCATAGAGCAAGTCATATGATGATTGTAATGGGATACTTTGTAAATGATTTGAATAATAATAAAGGCAATTTCCAATCTATATGTTTAAACTATTTCTGAGATTATGGTGTAACATTATAGATGTCTAAAGAATTGTTTTACTCAATGACGTATGCTTTTGGGTTCATGACCTAAACGATGAGATCATACGGATGTTAAGAGTATACATTCTTGTTTGGTCCCTAGTCGGTTGTTATTGTGGAAATAACCATAGACATCAATAACACTAAAGACTAGACTGTGTGTTGGTTGTTGACAGAATATCATTATTCATGATATAGTGATATCAAACCAAGCACATAGGTACTTGTTAGAGAACAAGGTACCAGACAGATTCGCCGTGAGAGTGACACATGGAACCATGACTTGGTACTCACAGTCAGCTTTCACAGTGATGGTGGTGAGTGTGATTCTTAGACCTGAAATCACTACACTCAACACATGTCGTTAGGTACACTTTGACATCATCAAACGCAGTTCTGAAACATGGATTGTTATAAAGGTGATGATTGGGTGGCTTTGACACATGGGGCTTTTGAGGGGTGAGTGATAGATATGGGATTTGTCCCTCGTGAGGGAGTTTGATATCCTTGGCCACTTGATGAGTAGGATTGAGAAAAGGCATGCGCATGCACGTGTGAATCAATATGTGATATTGATGTCATACACATCTCACTCGGTCTGCTCTGAGATCAAGGAAATGAATGAACGTTGATAGGATGACTGTTCCATGCCTCGAGTTCATTCAGGATATCAGTGACAAAGGAATTATACATTCACTGTAACACCATTCACAGATTGTAGGATTGAAAGTTGTTCTCCAACTTTCTATTTCAGTTGGGTAGCACTTATGTGTGACTAGGCACCGCTCTTTGCTTGTGAAGTCATAAATGTTATGGACTTTCACTACCAACGTGAAATGGACCTGCAGGGTCACACACATAGGATTTAACCTGGAAGAGGAGTTTTGTCCACAAGCAATGTTTAGATTGATTACTAAAGGAGTTTAGTAGTTCAATTAAACACTCAATTAATCGATAGCTCAATATCATAATGTTCAAGGTGTTGGACGCATTGATTGGAGTATCGGATTGATTGAAATCACAATTGACTGATTCTACACAACCTGCACTCCCAACCGATCGGTTCATGTGATGAACCGGTCGGATGAGGTTGCTGAACTGGTCGGCTCAAATGTTGAACCGATCAGTTCATGTACAGAGTGAAATGAGCGGTTCAAGTGTTGAACTGATCGGTTCAACTGGTGCAACCGAGCAAGTTGGAAAGTCAGGTCGGTGAGAATTTTCCTTTCGTTTCAATTGCCCAATTTGATTGGAAATAGGATTGGTATTCAATACCAACTAGAAATAATAGAAGGAAAGTCAATTTGAGTTGAACCAGGATCACGAACCGATCGACAGGAGTGTCCAACCGATCGGCTCAAGGATCCAAACGATCCGTTGGAGTGTCCAACCGATTGGCTGGAGGGTCCAGATGACCGTTTCAGTTATGAAACGATCAGTTCAAGTTGCTAGTTGGTTTCTTTTGTGGAAATCTTGAACCCTTCTACTCCTGCTTTTAGTCCCATATTTTCGGGGACAGAGAACCCTGTCCCATGACCCGCCTATATATAGGGGTATTGGGGGCTTCTCAAAGTACAACTCAGTGCAATCCGGTTGCTCTGAAAAGTTGTCGTTCTCTCTAGTTTTGGTAACCGAGAGAGAGCCCAAGCAAGTTGTTACGACCCCACCTCCCGGTAACCCCCAATTAAGGGAGACCGAAAGTTCAGAGCCGTTAACCAATAACCTGGATCAAAGGTTCGACAAATAATCAATAACAATTATTAAATTCTACCAACTATACTGAAAGCTGTAAGAAAAATAAAATTTTTGCATACCTTTTTGAAAACTTGGATCTCTAGATTTCTATCCACTTAAGGATTCTACTCTAACTAATAATCCTTGTATTTAACTTCATGTATTTCACAATATGACATTTTACTATTTGTCCTTTTGGCTTGTACCTAAAACGCCGACAAACAAAACGTCGGTCAGCCGAAGCTGGTATGTGGGGGAAACAATAATCATGCAAATATGTTAACAATGTAATCATTCAATTAATCATTTAACAATCAAGATTATGTTTTAAGCCAAACTACTCAATCCAAACCTATCCACAACTCTGTGTTGTCCCTGTAAGGACTTATATGGTACCTCTGTAAAGGTGACTTGATGGACCTACCCTCTAGGCAGCCATATACTAAGTCATTCATGACCTGATGGGCCTACCCTCTAGGTAGCCATATACCAGGCCAGCCATTACGACACAGAGGGGACCAGGATCTGAGCTAGAAGGAATATACATTATGTGATAGTCATAGTCACTTTATAATTGCATGAAATAAATAGACATCTAACAGTTATTTTCCAAGCAACCGATAAAACCTTCGGGAATCGCCGTGAAACTAGAACGATTATTCATAAGCGTAACCACATACCTTTGGTTGCAGATTTCAAGATAGAATCAAATATGTAGAGAAACCCAATCAACAAGAAATGAGGAAGAGAAATCCTGGAATAAAAGTACAATTTTCCTTTTATTAATATTTATCCAATTTTCATCACATTACTTAGGATTTCAATTCCTATTTTAGGGTTCTTTTGGAAATTAGGGTTTTTACTCCTTCTTTCCTTATTATCATCCTTAATTTATCAAAACTACATAAAACCCCTAATTTCTCCTTGAATTTCCTTTATTAAGTATCTGATTATCTTATTCCACAAAAATATGATTTTTATCTCCTTTTATCCCAAATTAGGGTTTCCATGTAAATTAACCTTATTTTAGGTATTATGACTCTAAATTAAGAACTTTTGCATTCAAACAGATAATCATAACACCTTTATCATTAACAGAGTTACATTTATCAATTTGATCCATTAATACGCCCTTTATACTCAATTAGGGTTCTTCATCAATATTAAAAGCACATTATTAGTAAATTAAGAAACTTTTGCAAAATGGAGTAGAACTAGGTTCTCAAATCATTTTTATCACATTCCATGCATTTTTCTACACCACTTTCATATATAAACTTTTCTCGTTAGAGCTTCCTAGCAGATTCTATGAATTTTGCAAAGAAAAACATTTTCCTCATTTATTCATTAAGTCGAGAGAACTAGTGGTCGTCCGATCCATGGTCCCAGGGACCACGCGGATCCAAAGGCCTAGAAACCATGCGCCAAATTTAGATTTAAAGTGTGAATAAAGATTCTACCCTTACCTTCCTTCACAGCCATCGGGTCAAGGAGGTCTTTTCCTCCTTTCATCTTCTACCTCCAGATCTTGCAAACGGCGCACCACAGCTCCAGGCTAGTCAACTCCTGAGCTGACTCGGAGCTTCAGGGCGTGGGAGGCTATGGAAAAGGTTCCACCACCTTCGTAGCATCAGGGTGAATTCAACGGTGGGCTTCTCCATATGTCTGATGGCGTGGAGCATGGGCACTCGTGGAGCCACCCTCGCTGGCAGGGAAGGAGCAAGGCTGGAAATTCTTGCCATGTTCAAAGAACTAGCGCAAGAGGAACCTTCTATATACCCTACGGAACTCTGTGGTTGAGTTTATGCCCTCGCAGAAGACCTCGGACCCTCCTTTTATAGCTTAGACATCCAGCCCAGTGAGGACATCTCTATGGATTGGGAAAAACTCGTACAATTCGGGAAAGGTCTGCAATCCCAGGTCGGTTGGGTGCGAAAATCGCTCCCGAACTCAACCATGTACTTTCCTTACCCTCAGATGCAAAGATTCATGAGTAAAATTAAGTGGAAGAATCTTACTGCTGCCAACCTGTTCCTAGTTTGGCTAGAACTAGAAGACAAGCGGCCCTCGTTGGATCAGGATCCAACGATCCTCATCACTCGCGCCTGAACAAAAGAAAAGCCTGTCCTCTTTTTTTTTAGGGAAAATCTTTTTCATTTTAGGATGATTTGGAAAAATCATAACTCTTAATCCACGGCTCCGTTTTATCCCAAAGTTTGAGGGAATCTTATTAATGATTTAATCTACTTGTCCCCCAAAACTGGGCTCATTATGTAGAAGAAAACGTACCTTTTCGTTAGATGCAAGATATTATCCAATTATGCATATTTCTCACTCTTTTTCTCTTTCCTTTGCTATTAATTTATCATTCTAAGTTCCTTGAACCTCAAGGAACCTTAATAGCTCGAAATCCCATCTTGGGGATAAACCTTATCCTTTTACTTATCTTTTAGTCATTATTTCTCATTATTAAAATATCTCTTATTACAATAACTCTTTTTAAGGCTTTCTCTTTATTTCTCTTTTATTTCCCTCATTGGCATTCCTTTGAACATTAGGAATCTTTTTGGATACGAAAATACATCAAAGATAACTTAATTACCCCCTTTTCCACTTGTTTTCCACATTTATCATTATTTTTATTTTCTTTATTAACAAGGAAATACTCATTTGATCTTTTCTTTTCTTATTGTATTCTTTATGCAATTTTGGACTCCTTGGAATCCAAGGAACTCAAGAGGCACGAAATCCATCCTTGGATTACATTATTTTGCCTTCTAGAGGTTTCCACATATTTCTTTTCTCAAATTCTCATTTATTCATTAATTAATTGAAATTCCTTTTTATTGGGCCAAATAGCCAATAAAGCCCACAAAGCAACTAATCAAGGCTATTGTGAATGGAATCCATTTATTCAAAACAAATCATATCATTATTTGTTCAATTATCTTAAAAATGAGAAATTACATTTCTCACCAATTGAACCCAAAATTTGGGGTTATAACATCCTTCCCCTCTTATAGGAATTTTGTCCTCAAAATTTAATCAAGCAAACAAACAATTCAGGATGAGACTTTTCCATGTCCATCTTTGACCCCTATGTGGCTTTACCGTACTCATGGCTCTTCCAATGAACCTTTATCATCATATATTTTTTTCTCTGAGTTCTTTCATCCCGGCGTCTATAAACTGCACAGGTGACTCAGGCCATGTCAGCCTCCCTTGGGGCTCACTAGGTTCATTGCTCAGCTCATGGTCGGGTACCTCACATAATGCTCTAAATTTGACATATGGAACTCATAACACATTACTTTATCTTGAGGGGTAAGATCAAACTTAACCTTCTCCACCAAACCATATCAAAAGAACCCATGCATCGGGGACTCAACTCTCTTAGCTATAACTTAGAGGGGTCGGATTTTCACATATTCTTCCACAGTAACTTGTATGTCAGTCTACTTTGCATCTGCTCATGACTCTCATCGTCTCTAGTCTCCTTTCAGCCCTTGCACAATCAAAGTGACTTCATCTACACGCATTGTGGTCCCTTTTCTAACCATCATGTGGTCCTTTCCTAACCATCATGTGGTCCTTTCACTAACATCACCTTACTGAAGTGGTGACCGACACAACCCCCCTTACAGAGCTTCTTATAAAACCCGATACTGGCTATGGTGGTCATTGTCACATCTTTCATAGGACAAGAACTGTCTCTAGATATCTCCCTGAACGAGCACGCATGCCCTCATCAGACCCTTTAGTCTGGATCATACTAACCATAGTTAGGGGTGATAAACTATACTAACATTGAGTTCTTCATGTACCTACTTCCACTTTATGGAAGTTAACCTCTAGGTCAAACTCAAGATCCTTTGAACTCACATCGTGGTGTAGTTGGACCATCTCTCTCATAGATAATTCAACTAGATCTGTCCCTTATTAGAACTCTTTCTTTCTCATGTCATCTAGGTAAGGTGACTTACCATAACCCATATTGCATCTCGACCTTCCTTGGTCCCGGGGAGACCTATCACAACATCCATGGGGTTGAGCTCCCATTTCCTCTCAGGGACTCTTCTATATCGATACACTGGGTTACTGGGGTTCGTTCTTTACCTCCTGGCTGGCATGGCCATAAACCACATGCAACTTTATCTTAAGCATCCCAAGTGCTATTTGCCATTTTCCACGGGGTATGGTGATCTTCAATCATGATTTCATGTATGTCATGATTCCTCAAAATCGATTCCTCCAAAACCCTAAACCACTCTAGTCGGGGTTTCATCACTTTCTTTTCCAAAGAAGTGTACTTGAGGTTCTACCACCATCCTTTCATTGCATCAAGGACTAGACTGGCTAACCAAAAAACCCTTAACTTTTCAATGTATATTGTTACATCTGAGTGTTATCCAAACACCTCTCCTTTTCGAACTTAGGGTTAGCCAAACAACCTTTTCTAACTTCTAGTCAAACAAGACAGATGTATCTCAACCGGAGCATCCATTACCACTTCACATCCTTAGGTATTAGGTAACATTGAAGACATACACTTCCATGTATTTCACTTATCATTTCACCTCAAATTCTATGTCTATTTTCATTAAGAACACTCTCTGGTTCCATCATCATGGTGATCAAACTCAACCTGGTATAACTTATAAGTTCCACATAGCTCATGATAAAAACATCCTCATAAGGTGACTACCTCATTATTCTTAGTATTTGCGAACCATCCATGTATAATTCACTTCACCAGGGTATTTTATCATCTCTATCCTCATACCTTGTAGCTACGTTCCAACTTACATCATCTTTACCCTTGGTGTAAGGCATGCGAACTGTCCTATCTCTCACTCCCATAACAAGAAGAAATAAGCATTTGGCTGCAATCCAAATACAGAGTTGTTCCTGTTCCAAGAGTAGAGATGGTACAGCCCACCTCGCCAGTACACTTTCAAATCTAAGTTGAAACGTGTCACATATGTCTCTACATCACAACCATCATGATATCAAAATTACTTCCATGGAAACTGGTCTCGAACTTACTTGGTCCAAGCACAATCCTTAGTCATCTCCTCTAGGTCTATAGGGTGCCGGCATTTTTGGGGTCATCCCTTTTCCCTCATGCATCCAAAGAGTGCCCTACTCATCTGCCCTTTGGGTCCCATGAGTCCATGAAGGTGATCAATCTTCTAACCCATGGCCCTCGGACAATGATAGTTGTTACCTCCTGACCCTATGGTCATGTGCAACTAGGGAATTAGGCAAATCCTTCTTCCATCTGTCTTATCCCTACCTGACCCTAGGATAGACTTAGGATTCTATTATTGTACATGTCCAACATAGAACCTTACCCAAACATCCATCATCCCTCTTCTTGCATTCATGGGCTGACTTTCATCCTTTCATAAGGGTCATGGCGACCTGCCTACCTTGGTCGAGCCCCATACCAGTTACCTCCATGGTAACATATTCACATGCACATAGAGATGGTTATCTATGGGTCTATAGGTTCATTCTCATGCCATGTACTCTTTATTTAGCTTCTCAAGATCCTACAAAACCTCCTTAGGTTACCTTAAACCAACAAAACACCCTACCAAAGGGGTCCCTCTCCCAGGATGGGAGGAAAACTATCTCTTGTCAACAAGGTCACAAAAGTTCTTAGGTATAGGGTTTACATCCACATGAGCCTACTCAACCCTAGCAAGCTATTAAGGCACAACAGATCACCTACCAAACCCTGCTAGGTCATACTTGTCCTCTTTCCTCAATGTTGGATCAAGTCCATACCTTTCTTTATCATCAACCTAGCTGTGAGGGGTTCATCAAACACACCTTAAACTTAAGGGGATTCCCTTTTCCTTTATACATGAGGCGTACCATGCTCGAAACTATAGCAACTTAATTGTCGTCATGAGCATTAGGTATACCACTTCCCCTCTTAGGCCTAGGAACCCTAGGTTCACTTGTAAGTGTCCAACTGCATGCTTTATCTCTTAACTACGAACCAAGCATGAAAAAGGCATGACATGCACTTCTTGTCATCCTTCAACTCAAGCAACACTTAGGGCTGGGTCCTCCTTAAAGACAACCAACAAGGTACAAGGCCTCATAACCTGCTACTAAACCTTTCTAGGTCTAAGGAACTCTTCTTCCTGCCTCAGAAGGTAAACACCCATACCGTAGGTACATAGGCACCAAATGCTTCATCTTCACTCTCTAGGGTTTGGTTCCTCTAAAGTCAACCAAGATATCAACAGCCTTATCGGATCATGCATGAGGCAACCTCTATCATCCACTTAGGTCACATCATCCTCAACTCCTCATTGTTCCTCATATGTTTGGGTATAGGTTTACAACCTTCTTGGAGGGGTTTCCTACTCTCTCTCTAGAGCTAATCCTACAACCAACCTCACCATTAGAGGTCCTCTCTTCATGAAGGGTCAACCTCAAAAACATCCTCTACATGGGTGAAGCTTAGGTTGAAACTTATGTTTGCTCAAGATCATCCATAACCCTTCATGCTCCATCATAATTCCTTATCCATGGTTTCATCCTACTGTCAGCACTATGACGTGCCCAAGGTGCCAGCTATACCCTACTTGCACAAGCCCATAGGGTTTCTAAGGTCCTTTACTATCATCATCATCTAAGGAACTATCCTTTACCCTAACATACACGACCCCTCCCAGGGTTGGGTTGCCAAAGGTGCTAGGTCATCCACGGGTCATATGGCATCCCAAAGGCATGTCCTTTTAAACACCTGGTCCAACTCATCTTTCTCTAACCTTCACTTAGGGTTAGGGTTAGCATCATCCTCCGAGGGTGTGCCAGATCTCTACTTTTCATGGAGGTCTCTACCTTCAAGACTAACTTTCTCTACTCATCCTCCTGCCAAGGAGGTCTATCAGGGATCTCTCCTGAGGGAAATGACAACTTGTTTCATACGACCTAAGCATGTATCTATTCCTTTACGCTTACTCTATTAAGCTTATGTCCATGACATCTTATGTACATGCTTTTCATTAATTTGATGGAGGATTCCTTAATCCTTATCAACTTTACCCATACCTCAAGAGGGTGTGGAGAAGAGAGGAAACCCTAATCCTTAAGGTCCTTAACAGAATTGAAGTTGAGAAGGGATGAATAAGATGAGAAACTCTTAAAGGTGTCTTATTTCGAATCATACCCTAAGACTTTGGCTAGGCAGTCACACGGATCTGGGAGTCCTCGTATTCTGACTAGCGGTGCGGAGGAAAATATTGCCAGCCCCCAGTCGTGATCCTTTTCTAGACACCTCTGTCTTTCGAATAATCCTCTAATAACTCCCTTGGGTTCTACAGAATTTGTAAAATTTAATAATTATTAAAGATTAAATGAGGAACCTATGCTCTGATACCAATTGTTACGACCCCACCTCCCGGTAACCCCCAATTAAGGGAGACTGAAAGGTCAGAGTCGTTAACCAATAACCCGGATCAAAGGTTCGACAAATAATCAATAACAATTATTAAATTCTACCAACTATGTTGAAAGCTGTAAGAAAAATAAAATTTTTGCATACCTTTTTGAAAACTTGGATCTCTAGACTTATATCCACTTAAGGATTCTACTCTAACTAATCCTCCTTGTATTTAACTTCATGTATTTCACAATATGACGTTTTACTATTTGTCCTTTTGGCTTGTACCTAAAATGCCGACAAACAAAACGTCGGTCAGCCGAAGCTGGTATGTGGGGGAAACAATAATCATGCAAATATGTTAACAATGTAATCATTCAATTCATCATTTAACAATCAAGATTATGTTTTAAGCCAAACTACTCAATCCATACCTATCCACAACTCTGTGTTGTCCCTGTAAGGACTTATATGGTACCTCTGTAAAGGTGATTTGATGGACCTACCCTCTAGGCAGCCATATACTAAGTCATTCATGACCTGATGGGCCTACCCTCTAGGTAGCCATATACCAGGCCAGCCATTACGACACAGAGGGGACCATGATCTGAGCTAGAAGGCATATACATTATGTGATAGTCATAGTCACTTTATAATTGCATGAAATAAATAACCATCCAACAGTTATTTTCCAAGCAACCGATAAAACGTTCGGGAATCACCGTGAAACTAGAACGATTATTCATAAGCGTAACCACATACCTTTGGTTGCAGATTTCAAGATAGAATCAAATATGTAGAGAAACCCAATCAACAAGCAATGAGGAAGAGAAATCCTGAAATAAAAGTACAATTTTCCTTTTATTAATATTTATCCAATTTTCATCACATTACTTAGGATTTCAATTCCTATTTTAGGGTTCCTTTGGAAATTAGGGTTTTTACTCCTTCTTTCCTTATTATCATCCTTAATTTATCAAAACTACATAAAACCCCTAATTTCTCCTTGAATTTCCTTTATTAAGTATCTGATTATCTTATTCCACAAAAATATGATTTTTATCTCCTTTTATCCCAAATTAGGGTTTCCATGTAAATTAACCTTCTTTTAGGTATTATAACTCTAAATTAAGCACTTTTGCATTCAAACAGATAATCATAACACCTTTATCATTAACAGAGTTACATTTATCAATTTGATCCATTAATACGCCCTTTATACTCAATTAGAGTTCTTCATCAATATTAAAAGCACATTATTAGTAAATTATGGAACTTTTGCTAAACGGAGCATAACTAGGTTCTCAAATCATTTTTATCGGATTCCATGCATTTTTCTACACCACTTTCATATATAAACTTTTCTCGTTAGAGCTTCCTAGCAGATTCTATGAATTTTGCATGGAAAAACATTTTCCTCATTTATTCATCAAGTCGAGAAAATTAGTGGCCGTCCGATCCATGGTCCCAGGGACCATGCGGATCCAAAGGCCTAGAAACCGTGCGCCAACTTTAGATTTAAAGTGCGAATAACGGTTCTACCCTTACCTTCCTTCACAGCCATCGGGTCAAGGAGGTCTTTTCCTCCTTTCATCTTCTACCTCCAGATCTTGCAAACGGCGCACCACAGCTCCAGGGTAGTCAACTCCCGAGTTGACTCGGAGCTTCAGGGCGTGGGAGGCTAGGGCAAAGGTTCCACCACCTTCACCGCATCAGGGCGAATTCAACGGTGGGCTTCTCCATATGTCCGATGGCATGGATCAAGGGCACTCGTGGAGCCACCCTCGCTGGCAGGGAAGGAGCAAGGCTGGAAATTCTTGCCCTGTTCAAAGAACTAGCGCAAGAGGAACCTTCTATATACCCTACGGAACTCCATGGTTGAGTTTATGCCCTCGCAGAAGACCTCGGACCCTCCTTTTATAGATTAGACATCCAGCCCAGTGAGGACATCTCTGTGGATTGGGAAAAACTCGTACCATTCGGGAAAGGTCTGCAATCCCAGGTCGGTTGGATGCGAAAATCGCTCCCGAACTCAACCATGTACTTTCCTTACCCTCAGATGCAAAGATCCATGAGTAAAATTAAGTGGAAGAATCTTACTGCCACCAACCTGTTCCTAGTTCAGCTAGAACTAGAAGACAAGCGGCCCTCGTTGGATCAGGATCAAACGATCCTCATCACTCGCGCCTGAACAAAAGAAAAGCATGTCCTCTTATTTTTTTTAGGGAAAATCTTCTTCATTTTAGGATGATTTGGAAAAACCATAACTCTTAATCCACGGCTCCGTTTTATCCCAAATTTTGAGGGAATCTTATTAATGATTTAATCTACCTTTTCCCCAAAATTGGGCTCATTATGTAGAGGAAAACTTACCTTTTCATTAGATGCAAGATGTTATCCAATTATGCATATTTCTCACTCTTTTTCTCTTTCCTTTGCTATTAATTTATCATTATAAGTTCCTTGAACCTCAAGGAACCTTAATAGCTAGAAATCCCATCTTGGGGATAAACCTTAGCCTTTTACTTATCTTTTAGTCATTATTTCTCATTATCAAAATATCTCTTATTACAATAACTCTTTTTAAGGCTTTCTCTTTATTTCTCTTTTATTTCCCTCATTGGCATTCCTTTGAACATTAGGAATCTTTTTGGATACGAAAATACATCAAAGATAACTTAATTACCCCCTTTTCCACTTTTTTTCCACATTTATCATTATTTTTATTTTCTTTATTAACAAGGAAATACTCATTTGATCTTTTCTTTGCTTATTGTATTCTTTATGCAATTTTGGACTCCTTGGAATCCAAGGAACTCAAGAGGCATGAAATCCATCCTCAGATTACATTATTTTGCCTTCTAGAGGTTTCCACATATTTCTTTTCTCAAATTCTCAATTATTCATTAATTAATTGAAATTCCTTTTTATTGGGCCCAATAGCCAATAAAGCCCACAAAGCAACTAATCAAGGCTATTGTGAATGGAATCCATTTATTCAAAACAAATCATATCATTATTTTTTCAATTATCTTAAAAATGAGAAATTACATTTTTCACCAATTGAACCCAAAATTTGGGGTTATAACACAAGTGCTTCCCGCAAAGGGAGGTGCAGTAAGGGAAGGACAACTGTAGTTGCAACTAGAGGCAGGAGAGTGTGTTGGCTACTAGTACGTCAACAGGAGGGTGTGACTCCTTCCGGTTCCTTGTGCGACAAGGAGATCGGAGTTCCAGGCAGTCCGTGTGGACGACTGCAGAGGCGGGAGACCTCTGCTGCTCGGAGGACGACTGTCAATCCCGACAGTCCCAGTGAGAGGAGGAGTCTTCAGTCCCAGTGCGACCAGGAGCTGCACAGACACTGTCCAAGACCGGAGGTGAAGACCGCGCAAGGTGCGAGGTACTGTCGCCGAGCAAGCCTCAGGACAAGGTATGCATCGACAAACCATCTTTCCTATTATATAGACGTTGACGCGATTCCTTTTTGTTCTGGGTTTGAGGGAAAAATTTTTGTTTCCGCTGCTTCTCTGCCTCCCTGAAAACCCAACATATGGTAGCTGACGGATTTGCCCCGAGGTGCAGTCACGAGCTGGGTGAAGATATCATCGTAGTCCGTCCGATTGTCCAGCCTCCTATGCTGGTAGTTATGATGAGCCCAGTTATATATAGAATTGAACTGGTCGAGAGTGAGGGTGTAATTGTTGTTGTAGAGTCTGAACGACACCCACCCATTCTTCACTCTCTATCGGTGGCGATCACGTCATTGGGCACCACATTGATATCCAATGATGCCATGAACTCCGCCACGAGTTCCTTGAAGTCGGCCACTCACCGAAAAATGGATGGCCCTCGGCGTAGTATTGGACTTCATATGGCCTCCTGTTGGTTTGGTGCACCTGACCTTGGAGAACGTAATTGAGATTAGCCTTGAACCCAAGGTCGCAGATCATGATCCGATCGACATAGCGGGTCGGCTCGATCTTCCTCTTCAGCAACTCCTCGTACACCTTTCGGATCTCCGGGGAAGGGTGGACAATCCTCGGACGAGGAATCGACGTGGGTGGTGGAGGAATGAATTCAGGGATCTCCATTGGGACCGTGCGTGAAGAAGATGCACTGGCTGTACGCACCATTGTCACCGAGAAAGAGGAACAGAAGATGGAGCTCGATGAATACGATATCGAAGAAGACAATCTCCGCTCAGTGAAGACTCGGTGAAGATCGCGCTCCTTGGATGCTCATGGCAGGCCTCTGGTCGCACAACACAGCGCAAAGCACAAGTAGGGGGCAAAGACTTTGAAGGTGTGACATCATATGACAACCATCCCTCCCTTTTATAACTGTGGTCATCGATGTTGTGCACCCGTCGATACCATCGACGTGTGTCGATGGTATCGACACATGTAGCACAATCCGGTCTTCCGCTAGTATCGACGGCTATCGATAGCCTGATGTGGGGGCTAGGATCGATGACACGTCGATACCATCGACGGGTGTCGATGGTATCGACCCATCCCACGGATCGATTCTCTTAATGTAGCGATCATCGTTGATTCCCTCTTGCGGATCGGTGACATGTCGCGTCGATACCATCAACGCAAGTCGATAGTATCGACTCTTCTTAGGGAAAACACCCTCGCGAGGCCCGGCCGCCGCTTTCTACTTGTACCCGGGTCGATACCATCGATAGGCCTGTTGATGGTATCAACTTCACTGAGACAACTTTCGTCTGAAAATCTTCAGGGATCTCGCGAGTACCGACAGCCATGTCAATACTATCGACCCCGATCTGGCGATTTCCTCGGCGCTACTGATGGTAGGTCGATACCATCGATGAGGTCGTCGATAGTATCGACTCAGAGAAATTTTTGCAGCCGCCTAACTGTGCCCATGTCGATACCATCGACACATGTGTCGATGGTATCAACCCTGCCTCAGGCCTGCACACTGAACAAATGATCAAGGTATCATTTTTACACTAAAAACAAAATCAAATCAAACTAACTTACAAATGTGAAAGAAACTAAACAAAACTACCAATGGCTGGGTTGCCTCCCAACAAGCGCCCTTATTTAACGTCTTAGGCTAGACGAAATCAAGCTCCTTATGCATCCATACGTGCAATGAGTTTGACCTCATGCACTTTCCTCGTGTAGTCCTCACCGAAGTACAACTTCAATCGTTGTCCATTAACCAAAAATGTTGTCTCGCCATCACGCACCATGATTGCTCCATACGGCCTGACCTCCTCTACAGTGAAAGGTCCACTCCATCGGGATTTCAATTTCCTGGGATGCATCTTCAACCTTGAATTAAACAAGAGCATACGATCTCCCTTCTTGAAGACACGCATCTGAATGTGTCGGTCGTGCATCAGTTTTGTTCGCTCTTTGTAAATCCATGAGCTTTCATATGCATTCATCCTCAGCTCGTTGAGTTCATTTAGCTCTAACAAGCATTTCTTTCCTGCTTCATCATAGTTCAAATTCAGCTTCCTTAGCGCCCAGTGCGCCCTATTCTCCAATTCCACCGACAAATGGCAGGCCCGCCCATAAGCCAACCTAAAAGGCGGAGTGCCTATAGGTGTCTTATATGCCATCCTGTACGCCCATAAAGTGTCCGGTAGCAAAGCACTCCAGTTCTTCGGTGTCAAAACTACTGTACGCTCCAAGATTTTCTTAATCTCTCTATTGGAGACTTCAACTTGCCCCTGTGTCTGTGGGTGGTACGGGGTACCAATGTTGTGCCTTACCCCGTACTTTCTCATAAATTCAGCGAACTTCTGGTTTCTGAAGTGAGTACCTCCATCACTGATAATCATCCTTGGTACGCCAAATCTGCAGAAAATATAGTCCTTGACAAACCTGCACACTACAACGGCATCATTAGTCCTAGTGGTTATTGCCTCTACCCACTTCGATACATAGTCAACAGCCAATAAAATGTACAAGTTAGAGTTTGAGGACACAAAGGGTCCCATAAAATTGATACCCCACAGATCAAACACCTCAACTTCTTGAAATACATTGAGGGGCATCTCCTGTCGCTTTGAAATATTACCTGCCCGTTGGCAGGAATCGCATCACCGCACATATTCATATGCGTCCCGGAACAATGTAGGCCAGTAAAGGCCGCTCTCCAGTACCTTGGTCGCGGTTCCGGAACTTGCATGATGGCCACCAGTCGGTAGCGTATGGAAATGACAAAGTACGCTGTCATACTCAACCTCCGGTACGCACCTGCGCAACATGCCATCCCTGCATTGCTTCAACAGAATGGGGTCATCCCAGAAATAATATCACAAAGAATGGAAAATTTTCTTTTTCTCTTGATATGTCCAATCATCTGGGATAATTTTGCAGGAACGATAATTGAAAATATAAGAAAACCATGGATCTTTAGATTTTACAGATAGAAGTTGCTCATCAGGGAACGTTTCAGTAATGGGTATATGAATGTCCTTCTCATCTACCCTTTCCAACCTAGACAAGTGGTCCGCAACCACATTTTCTATGCCCGCCTTATCTTTAATTTCAATATCAAATTCTTGTAATAGTAAGATCCACCTAATCAATCTAGGTTTGGCATCTTTCTCTTCCATCAAGTACTTTATGGTGGCGTGGTCCGTCCATACCATGACTTTAGATCCTACAAGATATTGCCGGAATTTTTCAAAAGCAAAAAAAACGGCGAGAAGCTCTTTTTCAGTTGTCGTGTAATTCAGTTGTGCTTCATTTAAAGTTTTGGATGCATAGAAAATCACAGCGGGTTTGTTGTCGACACGTTGTCCTAAAATGGCCCCTACTGCAAAATTCGATGCATCACACATCAACTCAAACGGCTTTGTCCAGTCCGGTGTTTGCACAACCGGTGCAGAAATTAATTTCTCTTTAAGCACATTAAATGCATGCAAACATTTTCCATTAAAATCAAAGACAGCATCTTTCTCCAGCAGCTCAGATAATGGTTTAGTGATTTTTGATAAATCTTTTATAAAGCGGCGATAAAAACCAACGTGACCTAGAAAACTTCATACCCCTTTTACCGAATTCGGTGGGGGTAATTTGGAAATAACTTCAATCTTCACTGGATCTACCTCCAACCCCTTGCTAGACACTTTATGTCCAAGCACGATCCCTTCACTAACCATCATATGGCATTTCTTCCAATTGAGAACTAAATGTGTGTCCTCACATTGTTGCAAAACTTTATCCAAATTGTATAAACATTCATCGAAAGACGCACCATAGACGGAGAAATCGTCCATAAAGACTTCCAAACAGCGCTCAACCATGTCGGAGAACATGGCAAGCATGCAACGCTGAAAGGTTGCTGGCACGTTGCACAAACCAAAGGGCATACAACGGTATGCGAATGTTCCATAAGGACAAGTGAAGGTGGACTTCTCTTGGTCCTTAGGATCAATGGAAATCTGATTGTAGCCCGAATAACCATCTAAACAACAAAAATGAGATCGACCTACTAATCGCTCTAAAATCTGATCAATGAATGGCAGCGGAAAATGATCCTTCAATGTAGCAGCATTCAATCTATGGTAATCTATACACACACGCCACCCGGTTACTAGGCGGGTCGTGACCGGCTCGTTCAACAGATTATGAGTAACAGTAATTCCCCCCTTTTTAGGGACTACCTGTGTAGGACTCACCCACGTCGAGTCGGATATAGCATAGATGATACCTACAGAAAGGAGCTTGATCACCTCCTTCTTGACGACCTCCATCATGCTAGGATCCAGTCGGCACTGTGGCTGGATTACAGGTTTGTCTCTTTCCTCGAGCTGAATCTTGTGTTGGCACAATGTAGGGGAGATCCCCTTGATATATGCGATTGGCCACCCGAATGCACCTCGGTGGTTCTTCAGCACGATCAGTAGTTGGTCCTCCTCCTCAGAACTCAGATATGCTGAAATAATCACTGGTAACTTGTCACCCTCGGCTAGAAATGCATATTTCAAGTGAGGCGGCAGTGGCTTCAATTCTAACTCTGGCGGAACGATCAAGGATGACTGAAGTGGTGGTGGGAGTTCTCCAAGATCTACATAGTACCTAGCATAAAAACACGGAAGCACCTGAAGCATCTTGACACACTCTTGTAGTGACTTGCTTCTCATCCAGTCATGCATTATATTAACTAGGAAGGCTTCAAGAGGTAGTTCTGGATATGCATTGAAGACAGAACTTGATATGGCCTCTTCTTCAGTAGAAGGCGGGATGTCCTCCTCTTCATCATTGGGAAAACCCACAGCCTTGGTAAGAGAAATGACTTTGGTTTGTTCCATAATGTCTACAGCCAGTGTACCCTTCTCCACCTTGGTCATTACATGAGACATATCTAGAAACGGCTTCTGTAGACAAATAAAAATATTCTGATCAAAGTGCTTAACCATGTGGCATTGCTCCTTTTCTTTAGATTGTGTTGTGCTTGAGGGCATGACCATTTCAAATCGATCATCAGCGATACCCAAGGTCAAACGGCTTCTTCCCATCTCAAGTATCATATCTGTAGTGGCTTGGAAGGGTCGCCCAAGGAGTAACTCATTTCCTTGCTCATCTTGCATTTCCATTACTACAAAGTCTGCTGGAAATACAAACCGATCAACTTTCACCAACACGTCCTCACAAATGCCATATGGTTTCACCACGGAATTGTCTACTAACTGAATTGTCATATTGCTTCGCCTTGATTCTTTGAGTCCCAATTTATTGAACGTAGAGAGAGACATCAAATTTATACTTGCCCCGGAATCACACAGTGCTTCGCCGAATTTCACTTTACCAATGTAACAAGAAATATTGAAGCAGCCTGGATCCTGCCTTTTAGGTGGCAATGTGTCCATTATGAAAGCACTCACCTGTTCCTTAAGAACCACTACCTCAGTATCAGGAATTTTCCTTTTCTTTGTAATGATGTCTTTAAGAAACTTGTCGTAAGAGGGAATCTTCTCTATTGCCTCTAACAATGGAATGTTGACAGAAAGCTTTCTAAAGCTGTCTAGAAATTTCTTGAACTAAGCGTCCACTTTCTTGGCTTTCATGCTATTTGGATATGGGACCGGGACATTATGTGCCCTTTGATGTGGCGGCACAAATGGGGTCCTCTTCTGTGTCTCCTCCTCAACAATGACGGGTTCTGTTGCAGCATCCTCTACCACATCCTCTACCAGTTTTGTGATTGGAATCGGAACCTCCTCTGCGGCCTCACCTGTGGTTTCTGACTGGGGTTTGCTTGGTTCATCGGTCCTGGAGTTTAAAATCTGCTTGCCACTCCATAGCAAAATCGCCTTAGCCTGTTGGTTTCCTCCTGGAATATTTGTATTTCCCGGAAAACCTTGTTGCGCTGGCTTTTTTAGATTTGCTATCTCATCTTCCAACTACGCCAACGATGTCTTTATTATCCTCATCTGAGCCCCGTGACTTTGTAAGGTCTACCCAAATTGATTCATGAATTCACCTTGTTGCTTAATTTGCTGACCAAACGTGCTCATGAGTTCTTGATTCTGCTTGCTTACTTGGTTGAGCAACTCATTGCTCTTATCCTCCGCCGCTGGTTGGGGTTTTGCGTCAGGGTCCTGCAAGAAATTATTTGGGTCTTTCCAGGAGAATTTCTTGTCTTTCCTCCACGAGTAGTCATTGTTTCTGTACCCCTGTTGTTGGCGCAAAAATTTCACTTGAGCTTCATCCTCAGATTCTGCGTCTTCTTTTGCAAGTAGTTTCTTGGCTAGAAGGTCCAT
Organism: Alisma plantago-aquatica; assembly: GCA_963693085.1. Classification (NCBI taxonomy): domain Eukaryota; kingdom Viridiplantae; phylum Streptophyta; class Magnoliopsida; order Alismatales; family Alismataceae; genus Alisma; species Alisma plantago-aquatica. The sequence goes on from OY856409.1 coordinate 1,523,619,410, forward strand.
CTTTTCATTCAGCTCCTTGATGGCCTTTGACTCTCCTGCAGCTCGAACCTGCTCCACTACGTCTCTGTCGCCCCAAGATTGCTTCTTAGCCATGTTCTTCAAAATTTCCCAACACCTCGTGCCTGTGTTGTTTAAGAAGAACCCTAAACCTACAGAATCTAGGTTACTTCTATCATGCTCGAAAAGAGAAAAATAAAAGATTTTGACCTGCTTCTCCTTGTCAAGACCATGATGCGGGCACCTCCTTAACATGATCTGGAAATGTTCCCACGTCTCCGAATAAGTCTCCCCGGCCTTCTGGCTGAAATTGTGGATCTTCCGTACCAGATCGTTGGTCTTCTCGGGTGGAAAGAACCTTTCAAAGAAAACTTCAACCATGTGGTTCCAAGATTCCACATACTCATCATCTAAGTTATGTAGCCATTCTCGTGCATTTCCCGCCAGAGAGCTGGGGAACAGCTTCAAGTACAATGTCTCCTGTGAAAACCTGTCTATCTTGATCATGTCACAGTTCTCCACAAACTGGCTAATGTGAGTCATCGGGTCTTCATTCTTAAGCCCGTGAAATGCATTTGATTTGACCAAATTTATTAGTGTCGGATCAATCTTATAATTTGGAATGTTGACTGCCTGCTTCTTTATTGGCCCCTTTGATGCGGATGAAGAAGAAGCCTTTATCTTCTCCCATATCGTCCGTTCTTCTGCCATCACTTCTGGTTCAGAATCGGAATCTATATCTTCAAGTTGGTCTTGAATGTTGTTTTCCCCCTCGTCTGATCCCAGTGGTGGAACCTCTGGTGTAGGCTGCGTGTAGTATGTGCTACGCGTCCTCACCGTGCACTAGTACCTGCAAAATAATGATTTAGATTCATTACCGTGCTAGACGATTTCTAAATATGAAAGATAAACGATGAATTTCGAAAATGATAATAAAATAGTAAATTTAAAAAAAAATGGCCTAGAGTGGCCACTTGCAGCACTCGTAGTGTCGACAATTCGTCGTGTCCCCGGAAACGGCGCCAAAAACTTGACACAATTTTACCGTGCGTATAACGCAAGTGCACGTGTCAATGTAGTACATGCCCTTGTGAGGCCCGAGTCGAACTCAGGGACACTGAATTATCGGTAGACTACTACTCACTACTCACAATCAGCTAGACCAATAAAAAGGTTATGAGAGTTGTTGTGAAATAAAAGAAAATAAAATAAAACAAAGAAATCAATTAAGTTTTTAATTTAATCAATTCAATTGGAGATCTTTAGGATTGTGGTTTCACCGTGGGTTTTCATTGTATGAATTTCCATATAGTTACTCAGGTTCATCTCTCAATCCGGGTAGTGGCCTGTAGCCAGAATTGTCCACTGTCGTGGTACAATTCACTACCTAAGTCTAGGTCGGTTTCACCGTCGTAGTAACCTATACCCTAAACTAGGTGCATTAGAATCGAACTCTGGGTTTCCACGATTAACTTTACATCACCTTGTTCAAGGGATTTGTTAATTAATGTAAATTTCGTCTCTTTTCAACCATTAATTCTTCTTTCAAAGTAATTAAAGGCATTCGATTATCATTATGGTGATCAAGCATAATAATATAATTGAGAAAACGAAATCATACCATGGATTTAAGAGATAAATGATGAATTACTATGATAAAAATGTCATACAATGCTTCCCCGAGCTACTCCCGGTCCTAAAGACAAAGGGGATTAGCCCCGCATGTTCATCTCAGAGCAAGACATGGTTGAAGAAAGGGGAAACATGGATAAAAACATGGATAGAGTAATGAAACCCCTGAACGGAGAAGATCCAATCGTTCCTCGGCGTAGAGTGTGCGATCTACAGCCTTTCGGTGGTGGAAAATGTCTTCTTCGGCTTCCGGAACGGCTGGGGCGTGCTTCTGGTCTCCGTTCTTCTCTCCACACCTTCTCAGGACATGTGCAGTGGCTAATGATGTGATACCCTGCTCTTGGCCGCTGTCATTAGGTATAATCACCGAGTTAGGTTGCAAAAATACCACAACCGTTGGATTAGAGCCGATCTGAAGCAAACTCTGATCTGACGGTGTCGATACCATCTATAACATCCCTGACCTGGGTTATGAACTAACCCTAGGTGTTTTACTTAATTATGTAATTAGATACTTGTGACTATCTTTTGGTATGTAATTAAAGCTTCTAAGGAACCTATATTTCCATTTCTGTCCTTTTTGAACAATGTTATAATATTGTGTTGTTAATTGGGACCTATGTGCAAATTACCCAATTAGAGGGGTTAACTTGCAAATTTCACATGTTGAGATGTTCCTTTGATGATGAGACATCATAAGAAAGAATATGGTGTAGTGTTAAGGATTCTCCAAGCCTGGGCACCAAGATGCAGCTTGTGGAGCAATCCTTGTGCTTTAAAACCCTAGTTTGGTGTAAAGTGCAATTTACCCAAAACATGGGGTGCAACATGTAAAATATACCTTCTAAAGTATCTTTCATGACTTTTGGCATCCACTAGAGTAGATATTATGAAGAGGGTGCTTCATTTGAATAATCAAATAAGAAGGATAACCCTTGTAATTAAATAACCAAGATTTATGCAAGATGACCCTTTTATGTGTGCAACTTAGTAGGATGTTTGACTTCCTTTCCTCTAGATCTTGGTTTAAGAAGAAGTTTTTCTTAATAAGAGAAGGAGGGACGTGCCCAAAAAGGATAGAAGGACCTAGTTGAGAATTGAGGAAATAAGTTGTCCTTATTTTGAAATTCACCCAAAGTATATATACACCTATCTTTACTTAGCAAGGATTGTTTCCTTCACTTCCCTTCTTATCTTCTTGCTTGGACCGACTAAGGGAGGAGCTCAGGAGCAGGGGAGAATGGATAAGTGAAGTTGGGTAAGCTTTGGTTGCTTTTTAGCTCGAATTCATGGAGGAAAACATGATACAAGGTTGGTTTGCTAGCTTTTCTTACTTAGTTCTTCTTTCTAGCCATCTTTTCCAACCAATTCTTGAGGAAACAACCTTGGATGACCTATGGAGCTCAAGACGCCATTAAAGCTTTGAAGCTTGGAGCTCTAGAGTCGACTCTAAGGCAGGTTTTATAACTCTAAACCCTTAAACTTTGTTATGCATCTTTCTTTCTTGCAAAAGTTGTTTGTTCTTCTTCCCTCCATCCTTCCTTGCACTTTTGCAAGCAAAACCACGAAGAACTGACCTTCATCTTGAGGTAGAAGAAGATGGGAGTGAAAACCAATGTCACTTTATCAAATGGTCTTGTACCTATGCCCAAACGTTTTGCAAAACCGTTTGGAAGTAAACGGTTTCAAAACCGTTTAGATTCATGCGGTTTCACAAGACCGTTTAGATTCAAACGGTCTCCAAGACCATTTGGAGGGGTTGACCAAGCGTTGACCGTTTGGGGGTCTGTTGGACACATTATGAATTAATAACCCTCCAAGAATCATTAACTAATTCCAAGTAAATCTCAAGTTGAAGGCACCTTAATCACCTAAACCCTAATCGGGTTCATTGCTGATTTCAATGGACCAATCATGTTGAAGCTTGGGTTGAGTGGCCCAAACGGTTTCACAACCATTTGGGGATCACCCAAAGGGTCTCAAGACCATTTGGTGATCACCCAAGACCATTTGGAGGTCTAGGGTTAAGAGAATTTGATCAATTGAAGGTCCAATCATAACAGGTTGTTGAAATAATCAAAGTGCTGAATTGGTGACTTAATTAGGGTTCAACCGTTAACAAATTGACTTAATTTTTTATGAGACTTTGGGCAAACAGTCTGAAGACCGTTTGGAGGATTTTCAAACGATCCCAAGACCATTTGGGGTCAGGTCATGGCCCAATTGAGTGATAGTTGATGGGTTCAACTTCAATTATATTCATGGTGATGAATGTTGAAGGTTGATCGATTTCAAACCCTAATTCAATAGGTCCCAACCCTAATTGGCTATCAATTGAGGGTCAATTGAGTATCAAATTGGTTAAGGATTAACCTAATTACCTTAATTGATAATTGGTTAACAAGTATCACATCAATTGAGGGGTTCAACATTGAAAACCCTAATTCAATTGCAGGTGTTGATACACTTTTGGGTCCATGCGGTTTTAAGATGTTTGGACCAAACGGTCTCAAGACCGTTTGAATCCAAATAGTCTCAAGACCGTTTGGGACCAAACGGTTTCAAAACTGTTTGGATTCATGCGGTTTTAAGGCTGATTTGCTCAAACGGTTTCAAAGTCAAACTTGGTCAAACGGTCAACGTGATCAAATGGTCTTCACCTCACCTAGGGAAAACGGTCTTGAGGGTGAACTTGTCCATGCGGTCTTGAAAGTCAAAGGTACCAAACGGTCAACCTTTCCATGTGGTTTCAAAACCGTTTGGAGGTTGAAAGTTCAAAACCGTTTGGGGATTTTTTTAAGGTCAAGATTGCTTAATGCTTTAAAGGCTTAGATGGTTCAATGGTTGATTAACTCAAAACCTAATGGTACCTAAAGACATTAAGGGAACAAGTAATTAGTTAGTTGATGAATGCTTTGATCAATGGTGAACATTTCTAAAGTAACCTTGAAGGGTTCAAGTAGAAAACACCCCTTGATCAAGCAAACCCTAATGACCACAATAGTGATGTCATGACTTATGTTAATCAAAGTTGATTTGACTTAACTTAATCTAGAGTGATGTAAACATCAACTAATAATAAGAGGAGAGAGAATACTCCTAATATGGGTGAGAATCAAGTAAAATACCTTCAATATGTATGAATGCACATGATTAGGGTATGATCCTTCATAGTGAGATCATAGAAACCCTAATTATGGTGATTAATGAATCTTAACCTAATTTGAAAGCATTAATGATAATAATCTTTATACATGATGATGCTATGAGCTCAATCCACTATGAGGTGATTAGTAAACCCTAATTCTAGGGTAATAACATGTAATGTGAATAGTAAACCCTAATTTAGGGTGATGTGATGGAAGGAGTAATTCTGGGTTATGCCCTTAAGCGTGAAACCCTATGAATGAATTAGAAAGTGAGGAACCTTTATGCCTTGTAAGATAAAGGGGTTTAATATCCCTAATTGAAGTAAATAAACCCTAACCCTAGAAATCAATCGAGGTATGCTGATAACAGCACGACCGCGCTAAGGAGTACGGCCATGGTAGCTTTCCCTTGCACGACTATGCAAGGAAGCACGGCCGTGGTGTTCTATAAAGAAATTGAAAAGTTTCGGGTATTGTGCTAATACTGTTATATATGCATGTCCTCAATTATATTAGTCATGCAGGTTGATATCAAGAGATGATCATAGCCAGGTAAGGGTTATGATGTCATATTCCTTGAAAACATTTATAAGCTTTGAGAGTAATGATATGGGAGGAGTATATACATTGCTTAAACCAATGTCATATTGTTAGATGACTTGATGTCTATATGTCACTTGATAGCAAGTGTTATGATAATCTAAGGGTTGAATACCCTTGATCTTGAATCATAATGGTGAGATGATTGAGAGTTGATATCCATATGATAACTGATGTGAATTAAACTTGATACATTTAGTGTTCTTCTTTCATAGTAGTTGTTTTAAATGATTAATGCTTGAAAACATGCTTGATGCTAAAAGAATGTTGAAATGTACCTTAATAATCAAGTATAATCATATCATGTAGAGCCCTGATCATAGATCCATCATTGTTAGAAGCCAAATGATGGTGAAACAGGTTTTCCTAAGGGAACTCCTGGAACACATACTTTTGAGTATGTGGGGGATTATGGACGTGAATATCCTTACGTCCTAGTGTAGGAATTGATGTAGATGTATCTTAAATCTATCAACCCTTCACCATATATTTATACTGGGATGATGTATCACTAATCTCCCGAGGGAATCTTTAATGTCGCATCGATGAGAGATAAATAAGAGATCTTTCGATGACGAAGAGAGTACAGAACGCCACTGTGACTAATAGCGAAGTGACAGAATACCCTGCTAAGCTATTGCAGCAGAGACATGAGATGTCTTGCATGTTGATCCTCACACTGACTGAGGAAGATGAGTTCATAAGAATCCAGCTCTTTTGATGACCTATGTATGATACCGATGCGACTTAGTAGTCTCTGATACCATTTGTAATGTACGTGCCTACTGCCCTAGGCTCTAGTAGAGTTTCAGGAATGACAATTATCCCCACAGACCACCACTAGCCTTAACTGCGCGCTTTATCCTCACTCACGCACATGCCAGGATCAACTTCCCGACAGGTCACCCATCCCAGTACTACTCCAAGCTGAGCACGCTTAACTATGGAGTTCTTTAGTGATGGGCTCCCTGAAAAGGAGGTGCACTTTGGTGATATGGGTAGTCCAATCATTCCTTATGAGATCTTTTTATCTGAGGCCTCAAATCCTGGGATGTTACAATCTCCCCCACTTAGACTCTTGACGTCCTCGTCAAGGCTCAACTATATGGCCTCATAATCTGACCCCATTTCAGTGTAGACCCACAATGGCCCATGGACACCCAGCTCCCGTCCACGGCTACCAGCGCAAGGGCGGCTCCATCTCGTCTCTACGGATAGCCCTTTCCAACTTGCCTGGACCGCACGGCTCAAGACTGGCATGCCACATGCCCATGTGGGCCCCACCTACTAGAGGGGTTATGGCTCTGATACCATTTGTAATGCCTGGGCCCACTGCCCAAGGCTCTAGTAGAGTTTCAGGAATGACGACTGGCCCACAGACCACCACTAGCCTTAACTGCGCACTTTGTCCACATTGACGCGCAAGCCAGGATCAACTTCCCGACTGGTCACCCATCCTAGTACTACTCCAAGCTGAGCACGCTTAACTATGGAGCTCTTTAGTGATGGGCTCCCGGAAAAGGAGGTGCACCTTGGTGATATGGGTAGTCCAATCATTCCTTTTAAGATCATCTTATCCAAGACCTCAAATCCTGGGACGTTACAATGTCCCCCACTTAGACTCTTGACGTCCTCGTCAAGGATTAACTATACGACCTCATAATATCTTCCCCATTTCAGTGCAGACCCAGAATGGCCCATGGACACCCAGCTCCCATCCACGGCTACCAGCGCAAGGGTGGCTCCATCTCGTCTCTACGGATATCCCTTTCCAACTTGCCTGGACTGCATGGCTCAAGACTGGCATGCCACATGCCCATATGGGCCCCACCTACTGGAGGGGTTATGGCTCTGATACCATTTGTAAAGCCCGAGCCCACTTCCCAAGGCTCTAGTAGAGTTTCAGGAATGACAACTGGCCCACAGACCACCACTAGCCTTAACTGCGCACTTTGTCCACACTGACGCGCAAGCCAGGATCAACTTCCTGACTGGTCACCCATCCTAGTACTACTCCAAGCTGAGCACGCTTAACTATGGAGTTCTTTAGAGATGGGCTCCCTGAAAAGGAGGTGCACCTTGGTGATATGGGTAGTCCAATCATTCCTTATGAGATCTTTTTATCCGAGGCCTCAAATCCTGGGATGTTACAATCTCCCCCACTTAGACTCTTGACGTCCTCGTCAAGGCTCAACTATATGGCCTCATAATCTGACCCCATTTCAGTGCAGACCCACAATGGCCCATGGACACCCAGCTCCCGTCCACGGCTACCAGCGCAAGGGCGGCTCCATCTCGTCTCTACGGATAGCCCTTTCCAACTTGCCTGGACCGCACGGCTCAAGACTGGCATGCCACATGCCCATGTGGGCCCCACCTACTAGAGGGGTTATGGCTCTGATACCATTTGTAATGCCTGGGCCCACTGCCCAAGGCTCTAGTAGAGTTTCAGGAATGACGAGTGGCCCCACAGACCACCACTAGCCTTAACTGCGCACTTTGTCCACATTGACGCGCAAGCCAGGATCAACTTCCCGACTGGTCACCCATCCTAGTACTTCTCCAAGCTGAGCACGCTTAACTATGGAGTTCTTTAGTGATGGGCTCTCGGAAAAGGAGGTGCACCTTGGTGATATGGGTAGTCCAATCATTCCTTTTAAGATCATGTTATCTGAGGCCTCAAATCCTGGAATGTTACAGATCGGTTGGAGTATGAGTGGTATACCTCATCTCCGCATGGCATAATAATGTTTGTAAGACATAATCAACCGCGTAGCATAACTGCTTAGGTTGAACTACGAGAAACAATGATTGATGTTACATTGTTTATAAATGTTTTTGTCAAGTAACTAGTATACATGTTCTTTATAATCCTTATTGAAGTGATTTCTTAAGTAATTGTTGCTTTACTTAATCCTAAGCCTGTTGTTGAATGATTTAAGTTATTTTGCTTATGTTATTCCTTTATTTCAATAACAAAGCTTCTGGAAGAGAGTTATAACTCTCGCTGGGACAATTATTCAAAATTGTCTCACTCACGTGGGGTTTGACTTTTTAGGAGGACGCTGAGGACGAAGGAACCAATCTGAGAGTGAGCAGTATCAGCAGCAGCAACATCAGGGGCAGCAGTGAATCTCAGGTGGAGATACTGACTGTCAAGTCTTGTAGATAGTTGTCTTATGTCGTCTCTATACTCTCAGGTCCTAGGAGTCAGTATATCTGAGATTTTGGCATGATGCCTCGAGATTTTGTATCTTACCTTGTACAATTAACAAGGTTGTTGATGTTGTAATTCTCGAGATGTGTTGTTACAAAGATGTAACTATGGATCAATTTGTAAATGACTTATCATGTTTGTTTATGAAAGAGTTTTTATTGTTTGAGGGTCTCTTTACAAAAGTTTTAATTTTTAGTGATTTTTCGTAATTCCGCTGCTAATCGCTTCTGCATTCATTGATTTCGTTTTGGCGATTCGATCGTCTCAATTTAGTGGTATCAGAGCTTTAGGTTCGCTGAGTCTACAAAGACATAGGACTTAGGATGTCGAGTCTATTCTTAGTGTCTTCCAGTATATCTAATAGTGTCTTCTGCTCCTCAGGAGAAGAAGATAAGTTAAGGATGTCTGGACCACACGAGGAATATGTGGCAGAGAGTAGCGTTCCTGCACCCCGAGAAGGTGCAAGAAACCCAGAAATAGAGCAACCTGTACCTGAACCACCCCAGTTCAATCCAGCTGACATGGGGAATCCAGCCGTCCAGACCATGTTTGGGCAGTTTATGACTGCCATGACACACATAACAGATAGGATACCTATGCCTGCACCTAGGGCACCTACCCAACCAGAACGACAAGGAATCGGCAAGACATTTGAACGACTTCGCCGAGTTGGAGCCCTAGAGTATGCTGGGACAGCTGACCCAGCAGATGCCGACTTGTGGTTAACTGAACTCGAGAAGGCCTTTAGAATCCTGAACATCCCAGAAGCTGAGAAGGTTAGACATGTTGTGTATCTTCTCAAGGGGAGTACTGGTCACTGGTGGACCATGGAAGAGCAGAAGAGGCCTGGTGTGGAGATTGCCTGGGAAGATTTCCGACGGGAATTTATCAATAGATATTTCCCTAAGACATTTCTGGACGAGAAAATCTCTCAGTTCGAGAGGTTAAGGCAAGGTCCGATGAACATTAGTGAGTACGAGGATAATCATGGAGTTGTTGCAGTTCTGTCCGCATATGGCTGCTACAGATGAAGAAAGGATCAGACGTTTTGAGAAGGGGTTAAACGCTGAGTTGACTACCCCTGTGTCTGCCTTAGAGAACAGAGAAAGGTTTACTACCTTCGTAGAGTCTGTCAGAAGGATAGAGAGGTCTGTAGTAGAGAAGAGACAGACCCAGAACAAGAGGATGTATGCTCAGTTCCAAGGATCTTCATCCAGAGATTTCAAGAAACCTAGGTTTTCTGCTCCTACACCACCACCACCTAGACCCAGTGCTCAGACACAGTGGACACCGAGTAGAGGTAGAGGACGAAGCCTACCACTACAAGGGGCTCGCAGTTCAGCATCTATGTCAGTTACAGGACCACCAAGACCACAACAACTGGATAGAAGTTGTTATATATGTGGGAAGATGGGACATCTGATGAAAGACTACAGAGCTAGATCAGCGAGTGTAACACAATCATAGAGGCAGAGTCAGCAAGGATCACAAAGGAGACAATTTCAAGGTGGGGCTAGAGGACGTGGACAAGCGTCCCAAGCTGGATCGTCAGCACCGAATCAACCACAAGCAACATCAAGGTTCTATGCAATGAATCCACCTGATGCAGTGATCAACCCGCGGGTTGTGGCAGGTCAGATGGAATTGTTATATTCTGATATGTCTACATCCTGCATTGTATCTGTTTTTATTGATCCGGGTGCTACGCACTCCTTTATCACTCGAAGGATGATTCGTAACTGCAATATGACAGTCACTCAGAGAGAAGATAGTCTGTTGCTAGAGACTCCGTTGAGAGGGTCTGCTATGTTGTAGGAGGTATGATATTCCTACATCCTTTTCTTTTCTAAACACCGCATTCAAGTGGATCTTATACCACTTGGGATGCAAGTATTTGACATAATCCTTGGGATGGATACCTTGGAAAGGTATAAGGTTGTTTTGGATTGTGAATCCAAGCAAGCTGTGTTTGCTAATGAAAGCGACACATAGATCTTTCATGGAGAGAGAAAGATTATACCCACCTATCTTGTGTTAGCTATGGTTGCTGAGAAGCTGATGAGGCAAGGATGTTATGCATTCTTGGCCCATGTGGTAGATACTACCATGGAGAATCCTAACCCTACTGAAGTTCCTATAGTCAGGGAATTCGAAGATGTATTTCCTGAAGAACTTCCAGGTGTGCCACCGCCTCGGGAAATTGATTTTGAAATCAATTTGATCCAAGATACACAACCTATAGCACAAACACCGTATAGGATGGCGCCTGCTGAGATGGCAGAACTCAAGAAACAACTGCAGGATTTTCTTGAGAAGGGTTTCATCCGACCGAGTACTTTGCCCTGGGATGCTCCGGTCCTTTTCGTTAAAAAGAAAGACGGATCAATGCGGTTGTGCATTGATTACGGACAACTAAACAAAGTAACAATAAAGAACAAGTACCCTCTGCCGAGGATTGATGATCTCTTTGACCAGTTGTGTGGTGCAACCGTCTTCTCAAAGATAGACTTGAGGTCATGATATCATCAACTCTATATTAAGGACAGTGACATACCTAAGTCTGCCTTTAGGACAAGGTATGGTCACTATGAGTTCACAGTTATGTCGTTTGGACTAACTAATGCACCAGCCGCATTTATGGAACTCATGAATAGAATCTTTCGACCTTTTCTTGATCAGTGTGTTGTTGTCTTTATAGATGACATTCTGATCTATAGTAGAGATGCTCAGCAGCATGAACAACATCTTCGTCAGGCTCTAACTTTGCTAAGGGAACACAAGCTATATGCTAAGTTTAGCAAGTGTGAGTTCTGGTTACCGGAATTATCTTTCCTTGGACACATGATATCTGCCTCGGGTATTCGTGTTGACCCTAAAAAGGTAGAATCTGTCCTACAATGGGAACAGCCAAAGACACTGATGGAAATCCGTAGTTTCTTAGGGTTGGCAGGCTATTACTGAAGGTTCATTAAGAACTTCAGCTCCATAGCCTTACCCTTGACTAAGTTGACCCGGAAGGATGTTCCTTTTGTCTAGAGTGATAAGTGTCAGCAATCTTTTCAGCTGCTGAAGGAGAGGTTGACAAGTGCACCTATACTTGTGTTACCTGAGCAAGGCAAAGGATACATAGTTTTCTATGATGCCTCCAAGAATGGACTTGGATGCGTGTTGATGCAGGATAAGCAAGTGATTTCTTTTGCTTCCCGACAGCTTAAGAAACACGAGGAGAATTATCCGACACACGATCTGGAGCTAGCTGTTGTGGTTCATGCCTTGAAGATCTGGAGACACTATCTCTATGGAGAGACATTCCAGATTTTCATTGATCATAAGAACCTGAAGTACATCTTTTCTCAGCATGAGCTTAACATGAGGCAACGTCACTGGATGGAGTTAATCAAGGACTAAGATTGTACAATTGATTACCATCCAGGGAAGGTCAATGTGGTTGCAGATGCTTTGAGTAGGAAATCAGCAACACCAACCTTAGATAGAGCACAACTGAACTCTTTAGTATGCTCTAGGAGAGATATGCTTATCTCTTTAAGGCAAGACAATGTACAGATGAAGGTGTCATTGTTAGCCGGGTTGTTATCTGAGATGCATATAAAACCTACTCTAAGAGAGCAGATCAAGGAGGCCCAGCAAGTTGATGTTGCAGTTCAACAGATCAGATCAGAATATGGTGTCGAGAAACGAGATGGTTTCCATGACTCAGATGATCAAGTAGCCTGTTATCATGGTAGGATGATAGTGTCGGATGTGGATAACTTGAGAAAGTTAGTCCTGGAAGAAGCTCATTCTTTGATGTATGCTATGCATCCAGGAAGCACCAAGATGTATCGAAATTTAAAAGATATGTATTGGTGGCCTAGAATGAAGAAAGACATTGCTGACTTTGTTATGCGGTGCCCTATGTGTCAGCAAGTTAAAGCTGAACACCAGAAGCCTGCAGGAACAATGCAACCTTTACCCATTCCACAATGGAAGTGGGATCATGTAACCATGGACTTTGTTGTTGGCCTACCTAGGACAAACAAAGGACATGATTCCATTTGGGTAATAGTTGATAGGTTGACAAAGACAACACATTTCTTGCCTGTCAAAACAACCTATCTCTGCTGAAAAGTTAGCACAGTTGTATGTTGAAGAGATAGTGCGACTGCATGGAGTTCCAATCACTATTGTTTCTGATAGAGGTCCCCAGTTTACGAGTCGTTTTTGGGAGCGACTTCACAAATCTTTAGGCACGCAGTTAAGGTTTAGTACAGCCTTTCATCCTCAGACTGATGGACAGTCTGAAAGGACTATACAGACCTTGGAAGACTTGCTGAAAGCATGTGTTCTTTAGTTTACAGGAAGTTGGGATCTACACCTAAGCTTGGTGGAGTTTGCCTCCAAAAATAGCTACCAACATAGCATTGATATGGTACCTTATAAAGCTTTGTATGGCAGACGTTGTAGATCACCCTTATGCTGGTATGAGACTGGTGAGCATCAGCTTTTAGGTCATGATCTTGTACAGCAGACCACAGAAAAGATTAAAGTAATACAACAATAGATAAAGACTGCACAGGATAGGCAGAAGTCATATGCTGATAAATGTCGTAGACCCTTAGAATTCCAGGTTGGAGACAGAGTGTATCTCAAAGTCTCACCTTGGAAGGGAGTTCTGATATTTGGAAGAAAAGGGAAGTTAGGTCCTAGATTTATGGAGCCTTATCCAATCATTGAACGGGTTGGAAAGGTAGCCTATAAACTAGAGTTGCCACCAGAGTTACAGAGGTTACACCCTGTGTTTCACATTTCCATGCTGAGGAAATGTCACCCTGATACAAAATCAGTTCTACAACCTATGGAGGTAGAATTGAATGATGACATCTCTTATGAGGAAGGACTAGTGTCAATCCTTGATAACAGAATTAAAAAGCTAAAAAAGAAAGATATAAGTCTAGTGAAAGTCCTCTGGAATCACCGTGGTGTTGAAGAAGCCACATGGGAACTAGAGGAAGAGATGAGAAGGAAATACCCTGCTCTTTTCTCTTAATATGTTTTGTTGATTTCGGGGACAAAATCCTTGTAAGGGGTGGATAATTTGTAACATCCCTAACCTGGGTTATGAACTAACCCTAGGTCTTTTGCTTAATTATGTAATTAGATACTTGTAACTATCTTTTGTTATGTAATTAAAGCTTCTAAGGAACCTATATTTCCATTTCTGTCCTTTTTGAACAATGTTATAATATTGTGTTGTTAATAGGGACCTATGTGCAAATTACCCAATTAGAGGGGTTAACTTGCAAATTGCACATGTTGAGATGTTCCTTTGATGATTAGACATCATAAGAAAGAATATGGTGTAGTGTTAAGGATTCTCCAAGCCTGGGCACCAAGATGCAGCTTGTGGAGCAATCCTTGTGCTTTAAAACCCTAGTTTTGGTGTAAAGTGCAATTTACCTAAAACATGGGGTGCAACATGTAAAATATACCTTCTAAAGTATCTTTCATGAATTTTGGCATCAACTAGAGTAGATATGATGAAGAGGGTGCTTCATTTGAATAATCAAATAAGAAGGATAACCCTTGTAATTAAATAACCAAGATTTATGCAAGATGACCCTTTTATGTGTGCAACTTAGTAGGATGTTTGACTTCCTTTCCTATAGATCTTGGTTTAAGAAGAAGTTTTGCTTAAGAAGAGAAGGAGGGATGTGCCCAAAAAGGAGAGTAGGACCTAGTTGAGAATTGAGGAAATAAGTTGTCCTTATTTTGAAATTCACCCAAAGTATATATACACCTATCTTTACTTAGCAAGGATTGTTTCCTTCACTTCCCTTCTTATCTTCTTGCTTGGACCGACTAAGGGAGGAGCTCAGGAGCAGGGGAGAACGGCTAAGTGAAGTTGGGTAAGCTTTGGTTGCTTTTTAGCTCGAATTCATGGAGGAAAACATGATACAAGGTTGGTTTGCTAGCTTTTCTTACTTAGTTCTTTTTCCTAGCCATCTTTTCCAACCAATTCTTGAGGAAACAACCTTGGACGACCTATGGAGCTCCAGACGCCATTAAAGCTTTGAAGTTTGGAGCTCTAGAGTTGACTCTAAGGCGGGTTTTATAACTCTAAACCCTTAAACTTTGTTATGCATCTTTCTTTCTTGCAAAAGTTGTTTGTTCTTCTTCCCTCCATCCTTCCTTACACTTTTGCAAGAAAAACCGTGAAGAACCGACCTTCATCTTGAGGTAGAAGAAGATGGGCATGAATACCAATGTCACTTTATCAAACGGTCTTGTACCTATGCCCAAAATTTTTACAAAACCGTTTGGAAGTAAACGGTTTCAAAACCGTTCAGATTCATGCAGTTTCACAAGACCGTTTATATTCAAACGATCTCCAAGACCATTTGGATGGGTTGACCAAGTGTTGACCATTTGGGGGTCTGTTGTACACATTATGCATTAATCACCCTCCAAGAATCATTAACTAATTCCAAGTAAATCTCAAGTTGAATGCACCTTAATCACCAAAACCCTAATCGGGTTCATTGCTGATTTCAATGGACCAATCATGTTGAAGTTTGGGTTGAGTGGCCCAAACGGTTTCAAAACCGTTTGGGGATCACCCGAACGGTCTCAAGACCATTTGGTGATCACCCAAGACCGTTTGGAGGTCTAGGGTTAAGATAATTTGATCAATTGAAGGTCCAATCATAACAGGTTGTTGAAATAATCAAAGTGCAGAATTGGTGACCCTAATTAGGGTTCAACCCTTAACAAATTGACTTAGTTTTTTATGAGACTTTGGGAAAACGGTCTCAAGACCATTTGGAGGATGTCCAAATGATCCCAAGACCGTTTGGGGTCAGGTCATGGCCCAATTGAGTGATAGTTGATGGGGTCAACTTCAATTATATTCACGGTGATGAATGTTGAAGGTCGATCGATTTCAAACCCTAATTCAATAGGTCCCAACCCTAATTGGCTATCAATTGAGGGTCAATTTAGTATCAAATTGGTTAAGGATTAACCTAATTACCTTAATTGATAAGTGGTTAACACGTATGACATCAATTGAGGGGTTCAACATTGAAAACCCTAATTCAATTGCAAGTGTTGATACACTTTTGGGTCCATGCGGTTTTGAGATGTTTGGACCAAACGGTCTCAAGACCATTTGGGGGAAAACAGTCTCAAGACCGTTTGGGACCAAACAGTTTCAAAACCGTTTGGATTCATGCGGTTTCAAGGCTGATTTGCTCAAACGGTTTCAAAGTCAAACTTGGTCAAACGGTCAACGTGATCAAACGGTCTTCACCTCACCTAGGGCAAACGGTCTTGAGGGTGAACTTGTCCATGCGGTCTTGAAATTCAAAGGTACCAAATGGTCAACCTTTCCATGCGGTTTCAAAACCGTTTGGAGGTTGAAAGTTCAAAACCGTTTGGGGATTTTTTTAAGGTCAAGATTGTGTAATGCTTTAAAGGCTTAGATGGTTCAATGGTTGATTAACTCAAAACATAATGGTACCTAAAGACATTAAGGGAACAAATAATTAGTTGGTTTATGAATTCTTTGATCAATGGTGAACATTTCTAAAGTAACCTTGAAGGGTTCAAGTAGACAACACCCCTTGATCAAGCAAACCCTAATGACCACAATAGTGATGTCATGACTTATGTTAATCAAAGTTGATTTGACTTAACTTAATCTAGAGTGATGTAAACATCAACTAATAATAAGAGGAGAGAGAAGACTCCTAATATGGGTGAGAATCAAGTAAAATACCTTCAATATGTATGAATGCACATGATTAGGGTATGATCCTTCATAGTGAGATCATAGAAACCCTAATTATGGTGATTAATGAATCTTAACCTAATTTGAAAACATTAATGATAATAATCTTCATACATGATGATGTTATGAGCTCAATCCACTATGAGGTGAATGGTAAACCCTAATTCTAGGGTAATTACATGTAATGTGAATAGTGAACCCTAATTTAGGGTGATGTGATGGAAGGAGTAATTTTGGGTTATGCCCTTAAGCATGAAACCCTATGAATGAATTATAAAGTGAGGAACCTTTATGCCTTGTAAGCTAAAGGGGTTTAATATCCCTAATTGAAGTAAATAAACCCTAACCCTAGAAATCAATCGGGGTGTGCTGATAACAGCACGACCGTGCTAAGGAGCACGACCATGGTAGCTTTCCCTTGCACGACCGTGCAAGGAAGCACGGCCGTGGTGCTCTATAAAGAAATTGAAAAGTTTCAGGTATTGTGCTAATACTGTTATATATGCATGTCCTCAATTATATTAGTCATATAGGTTGATATCAAGAGATGATCATAGCCAGGTAAGGGTTATGATGTCATATTCCTTAAAAACATTTATAAGCTTTGAGAGTAATGATATGGGAGGAGTATATACATTGCTTAAATCAAGGTCATATTGTTAGATGACTTGATGTTTATATGTCACTTGATAGCAAGTGTTATGATAATCTAAGGGTTGAATACCCATGATCTTGAATCATAATGGTGAGATGATTAAGAGATGATATCCATATGATAACTGGTGTGAATTAAACTTGATACATTTAGTGTTCTTCTTTCATAGTAGTTGTTTTAAATGATTAATGCTTGAAAACATGCTTGATGCTAAAAGAATGTTGAAATGTACCTTAATAATCAAGTATAATCATATCATGTAGAGCCCTGATCATATATCCATCATTGTCAAAAGCCAAATGATGGTGAAATAGGTTTTCCTAAGGGAACTCCTGGAACACATACTTTTGAGTATGTGGGGGATTATGGACGTGAATATCCTTACGTCCTAGTGTAGGAATTGATGTAGATGTATCTTAAATCTATCCACCCTTCACTATATATTTATACCGAGATGATGTATCACTAATCTCCCAAGGGAATCTTTAATGCCGCATCGATGAGAGATAAATAAGAGATCTTTTGATGACGAAGAGAGTACAGAACGTCACTGTGACTCTAATAGCGAAGTGCCAGAATACCTTGGTAAGCTATTGTAGCAGAGACACGAGATGTCCTGCATTTTGATCCTCACACTGACTGAGGAAGATGAGGTCATAAGAATCCAGCTCTTTCGATGACCTATGTATGATACTGATGCGACTTAGTAGTGATCAGTTGGAGTATGAGCGGTATACCTCATCTCCGCAGGACATAATAATGTTTGTAAGACATAATCAACCATGTAGCATAACTGCTTAGGTTGAACTACGAGAAACAATGATTGATGTTAGATTGTTTATAAATGTTTTTGTCAAGTAACTAGTATACATGTTCTTTATAATCCTTATTGAAGTGATTGCTTAAGTAATTGTTGCTTTGCTTAATCCTAAGCCTGCTGTTGAATGATTTAAGTTATTTTGCTTATGGTATTCCTTTATTGCAATAACAAAGCTTCTGGAAGAGAGTTATAACTCTCGCTGGGACAATTATTCAAAATTGTCTCACTCCCGTGGGGTTTGACTTTTTAGGAGGACGCCGAGGACGAAGGAACCAATCTGAGAGTGAGCAGTATCAACAGCAGCAACATCAGGGGCAGCAGTGAATCTCAGGTGGAGATACTGACTGTCAAGTCTTGTAGATAGTTGTCTTATGTCATCTCTGTGCTCTCAGGTCCTAGGAGTCAGCATATCTGAGAGTTTATCATGATGCCTCGAGATTTTGTATCTTACCTTGTACAGTTAACAAGGTTGTTGATGTTGTAATTCTTGAGATGTGTTGTTACAAATATGTAACTATGGATCAATTTGTAAATGACTTATCATGTTTGTTTATGAAAGAGTTTTTATTGTTTGAGGGTCTCTTTACAAAAGTTTTAATTTTTCGTGATTTTTCGTAATTCCGCCGCTAATCGCTTCCGCATTCATTGATTTCGTTTTGGCAATTCGATTGTCTCACCATCGACACGGGTCGATGGCATCGACCCCTCACGATATCGGCAAGCCTTCTTTTCTTTTCGTCGTTGCGCCTGATGTTGACTCGATACCATCGACGCGGGTCGATGGTATCGACACCCTTAGGTGTCGATTTTACCCCTTTTCCGTCGCTGAAGCTGATAGCGTCGATAGTATCGACTGTGATGTCGATAGTATCGACTAAGTGGTCGCCAGCAACCTGATGGTACGTCGCTACCATCGACTTCCCAGTCGATGGTATCGACTCTGCGCTGCTCCTTGCGGCTGCCTGCCTGTGGCTTTGTCGATAGTATTGACTGCTGTTGATGGTATCGACAACTGCAGATTTGTGTTTTTCCTGAAATTGCAAAACAAAACCACATCAGCCGAGATAAAACCTATTATTATAATCATTTATGCTCAAAACGATAAAATAAGAGTGATTTGACACTGAGAAGGATCATAGACTAAAATAAGTGAATTATGCAATATTAACCACCAGTGACCAATAAACGCACAAATCGCAAGTAAAACAAGTCTATAAAAGCGACTCAAAATCATCGCATCATAGTTCATAACTCTATTACATGCCTTTAAGGCTGAAAAAAAGTACTCCTATCTATGGCAGCAACACTTCCCCCATTTATTGAGTGTTTTACACTTTACATCTTGGTATCATATACCTCAAAAAGTGTTATAAGTTTATTTTCATAACACCTTTAAGTAGATACGTATGTCGCCTCCTTCTTCTTTTGTTCTTCCAAATAGAGAGGACAATTTCTTTTCCGATGTCCTGGCTTTTGAAAATGGTGGCAATTTCCTTTCTTGGTCACACCTCCCTTATCCTTGAGAGATGAAGATGACTTGGGATGCTGGCTAGCATCAGAACCTTTCTTAGCTTTGCCCTTGTGCTTGGACTTTCCTTTCTTTGCTGTTGATCACCATCACAGACTTAGGCTTGTCCTTCTTCATCTGTGTCTCGGCTGTCCTCAACATGCCCAACAACTCTGACAGTGGCCTATCAAAGTTGTTCATGTTGTAGTTCATCACAAACTGACTGTATGATTCTGGCAACGATTGCAGTATCACGTCAGTAGCCAACTCTTGGCTCAGTGGAAATCCCAATCTTGTCAGGTTCTCCACATACCCAATCATCTTGAGCGTGTGAGGACCAACTGGATCTCCTTCTGTCATGACGCACTTGAACAGTGCCCTTGAGACATCATATCTCTCTTTCCGTGCTTGATCTTCATACATCTTCTTGAGATGATGAATCATCTCAATGACACCCATGTTCTCATGTTGTCTCTGCAACTCGTGGTTCATAGAGCACAACATCAAGCACTTTGCATCAATGGCATCATCAAAGTGCTTCTTGTAAGCATCCCTTTCTGCCTTTGGTGCAGTAGGAGCAGGATCCTCTGGAATTGGAGTATCCAGGACATAGAGCTTTCACTCTTGAGTGAGAACAATTCTCAATGTCCTAAACCAGTCGTGGAAGTTTGTCCCATTCAACTTGTCCTTTTTAAGGACCGATCACAAAGAGAAGTGATTGTTGTTTGTTTCCATTTGTACTACAAAAGGAAAATATGCAATTTAGTCCAAAACTCATTTTGACTTATTTGATTTATTTGAAAAGTTAACGATATAATTAGGCCTTTAATTAATTATCACTCCCACTATTTTAGTTCAAATTGATAGCCATCACCATCAATTTGGAAGATTGCAGTGTACAACCTTCTAGTGGGAAACATCCTAAAATCCTCTAAGTCATAGACCAGCTAGGGCTGTCACCCACAACTTAGATCTTCCAAGTAGGCAACTTTTGCCAATTGCATCATATGCAACTCTTGAAAGATGTCATATGCAACTCCTTTCCATGATCACCTCCATGCCTCAAGGTGCTAGATCCTATCTAGGTCACCTTGTTAAGTCTGACCCAAAGCCAACACGATGAATATGCACCCTGCTAGGGAAGACCCACATATTCATCCTTCACGCTTCCACGAGATAGACGGTGCACCACACTAGGGTGTGCCCACACTTGGTCGATCAAGCTTTTCATGTGTGTCGCATTTGGAAGGCATCTAAAACTTAATATTTAATGAGGGATTTGGTTTTTATGTACATATACATATCCAATCACCACAATATATAGTACGTATCATATACATGCTATATCCCACAGAAAACATGTGAAACGATAAAAGCAATGATTATGACCATCCTAATATGGTTCCTCGAGCCAAGAGGAATCACGGTCATCTAGGTCTACATCACATGCAACCTGTACAAGATGAACTCTGTGCTTTGCCTTTCTGGGTTTGATCAAGTCATCTTAATGACTGATCGGCTCGCCATCAGGTTGGTTGGTTGGTTGGTTGGGTGCCACCAGCTGATTAATTGGCTCCTCCAACCGATCGGTTCGCCTGGTCATCGTGCATCTCCTCATGGCCGCCACCCGCTCATCCCGCTCCTCGAACCGGTCATCTGGAACGTCAACCGATCGGTTCACTCCTTGAAGCGATCGTCTCAGCTGTCGTCAGGATATCCACCGTTCTTTGATATAACAGGAAATAAAATCTATCCTATTTACATTTGAATTGAGAAACCTCGAGTTACATTTGAGGAGAGAAAAGGTAGGAAAGAAATCTCAAATTATTTCGAGTTACATCAGGAATAGGAGATAGGGAATCGGTGTGGAGACCGAGATGCAAGAAACCACATACAACCATACACAGATAGGGTTTATTGGCCATAACCATGCTATACATCCACCACAAAACTCGTTTAACTACTACAGAATACGCCTTTGGCATCGGTTGTTTAACCCCTTTTAGCAAAGGTTCTCAAGCAATGCCTATGTGGGCGAAGCTAAAGGTCTAACTCTTCGGTGTCTGTTTTCTAACCGACGCCAAAAGGCTTCGCGCCACCGAAAACGCGCCAGCAGGGCACCTATAGGCGTCAGTTATGTATAGTAAGCTGATGCCAAAAGTGTTCGTGCCACAAAAAGGGCACCATCTAGGACACTTTCTACGTCGGTTTGCAACTAATTAATCAACGCCATATTTCCAAACGCCACGGCCATGCTTCCCTGCACGGCCATGTTTAGTACTATAGGCGTCAGTTTTATACTAATAACCGACGCCATATCCCACCATGGGCGTGCTTTCCTGCGCGGTCAGGTTGTTTGTCATTTTAGGCGGTGGTTTTTATCCAATAACTGACGTTGTAAGCCTTTGATGACGGCGTTCTATAAATAATCGATGCCTATGTTTTTTTTTCTTATCAGTTTGCAGGCCTGTTGTGGATGGTCAGCAGGATGAGAACCTACAGTTCAGTTTTCTGAACTGCAGGTTTACGACATCCATTGATATCAGCCTACAAGCAGGCCACAAACCTGCAAAATCAACAAATATACTTTTCACACGAGTAGATACATTCAGACATCAATTCAATTCTCACATTCACACAAGTAGAAACATTCAAATACATGTATAAACATTCAGACATGTATAAACATTCAGAAATATTCATTTACAAAATATCATTCAACATCGCTATCAGCATCCCAACTATATTTTACAGTCCCCACTGCTTGAATGGCTCTTGCCCATTCTTCTCTTACTTCATTTAATACTTCCATCATCTATGGAGCATGTACATCTTTTAAGTATTTACCTATAGTGTGGTCAGTTTCAAACACCTGCAAAGAGAATGATGTATATATATAAGTAATAATATAAAAATAAGATTGATATATTTCATACTAACTAATGAGACTATATATAATACCTCATGTATGATATCGATGTCCAATGCGGCTTATTGGATAATCATCTGCATAAATCGCATCACATAGTATGTGCATGCCCAACCGTTGTCTTGTCTAGCACACTATAAATTGAAACATACAAAATATTAAAAAATACAACTAAGCACGGTTCACATAAAATACAACAGTGAACGTCCCGGGGAGAATAACTAGTAACTCCCAATGCCTACCTCTAGAGGTAAAAAAGTTAAAAATTAATAACTCAAAATCCACATCAGGAGAAGAGTGGGTCGCCATAGGCTGATTGGAAGCCTAAGATGCAGTAACATTCTAAAACAAGAATAGGTTACCTCTTCTTGTGAAAGTCCCGCTCTGGGTTTGTGCTAGGATGGCCCAAAGAATGCTTTGATGCCCACAGGATGAATGTGCCTTGTTTCCTCTGCTCGTGCAGATACAATACATAAAGTGCAGCACGCACAAGTGTTTCAGATTCATATAACAACATGACAGACTAACACATATATAGTGCATAACAACAGCAGCGCCGAATTTACATACAACACTAGCTTAGTACATATATAGTGGGACTAAGGTGACGAGTTAACAGGAGACCAAACAGATTTCACCACGAGTTAACATTGAAGAAGGTCAACTAACCTACACTGAGCTAAACAAGTTTATCAGTACTAGCCTAAGGTACAAGTACCGTTCGTCGGGACAATGACAGTCGTGGAAGCTTAGTGGCCACTGGCCAGTTGAACGTGTAGTGGCCACTAAGCTTCCATGACCGTCATTGTCCCAACGAACGCTACTTGTGCCTTAGGCTAGTACTGATAAACTTGTTTAGCTCAGTGTAGGTTAGTAGACCTTCTTCAATGTTAACTCGTTGTGAAATCTGTTTGTCCTCCTGTTAACTCGTCACCTTAGTCCCACTATATATGTACTAAGCTAGTGTTGTATGTAAATTCAGAGCTGCTGTTGTTATGCACTATATATGTGTTAGTCTGTCATGTTATTATATGAATTTGGAACACTTGTGCGTGCTGCACTTTATGTATTGTATATGTATCCTACTTCTCTTCATTGTGGCTTCTTTTGCTGTTTCATGGCTTGCTGCCTATATATCTATATAACCTTAGTGTGGGATGCTTGCTCGTTGAGCATCGCTAATAGCCTAGTTAGTTAGCACATTGATTTGGTTAGTAACACTAAAGGTTAATCTTGAATAGGTGAATACATAAAAACGTATATTAATTAAATTGGGAGTGGCGCTTAATACCTTGAATTCATCTGTTTTTCTTTGGGTAACAAACTCCTCCCAGTCTTTGGGGTCCAAGTAGTTCCATTGTTGTGTGGCTTCCTTCTTCCTATATTTATTTTTCAAAGAGAATACAAACAAAAATTATTAGTGTAGAGTTAGTGAAATATTGATCAATGTCTAGATTGATATTAAAAAAGCAAACATTTAGCTTCAATAAAAAAATATAAACATGCATGCCTCTAAAATTGTGATCTTTTATCAATTAACAATCCTTCATTGTGATCTCCGCGCACATATAAGTCATCATTAGCTTCAATATTTTGTGGAGTTGGAAACCCAACTGAGAATTGACTGGAGTCATCATACTTATCATAGTACTCTTCTTCATCTATAGGATCTTCAATGAACTGTCTTTTACCATGAAGAACAACCGACCATTTATCATTTGCAGGATCATCGATATAGAATATTTGTTTCGCCTGTGATGCCAATATGAATGGTTCACCCTTCTCGCCAATCTTTTCAAAGCTCACTAAAGTGAAACCCTATTCATCCACTATAACTCCTTTGGTGTTATCAACCCAATTACATTTAAAGAGCAAAATTCTGAAATCTATGTAGTCAAACTCTCATATGTCTTCAATGACACCGTAATATGACATTTTAGCTTCATGTGGACTCTTATCCTTTGCACTTGCAAAATACATAGTCGACGCTTGAAGAGTGACCCCACTGTTTTGGACGACACTCTTATCATCTTCGCTCTTTGTATAATATGTGAATCCAATAATGTCAAACCCTTCATAAGACATAACATTCAGTTTTGGTTTAAAGGCGAGGCATTTGATAGTTTCTGTAATATCATTTGGTATTTAAGATAGTTGATGTAAGACTTTATCTTCAAACCACTTAGTAAAAGTCTTGTTATGCTCTCTAGCAAGCCACATTGAACTTGCTCGAGGATGTTGTCTCTTGATGAAATTGGTATGTTCCTCGATATAAACACTCACTTCATCCATGTTGTGTAAAATATACAAGTGACCTTGTTCCAACTGCTCATGGATGATTACTTTCACCCGTGATCCCAAAATTCTTTTGCCCTCCTCAATATTCTTGTCATTAGCAGGAGTGTTATTACCACTCAGAAAGTCATTGTAAAAATCCATAACCTCTCTCACCACATAACCTTCAATAATACTCCCTTCAGGCCGATAACGGTTTCATTGATACCAATCTACGGATGTTGGATGAGTAACCCTGTGGCACCTTAACATTTACCAAGCATTCACAAAAAGCTTTCTTCTCCTTTCTAGACAACGTGTAACAAGTGGGAGGTAAGTATGTTCTTTTATTACCCATTTCACGTAATTTTGTTAATTCTGACCTTATTCCCATTTCACGTAGGTCCAGTATGGATTTTATCCCATCTTTAGTCTTACCTGGTATATTTAACAGAGTACCAATGACGCTATCATAGACATTTTTTTCAACATGCATTACATCGATACAATGCCTGACTGTCAAAGAACTCCAATAAGGAAGATCCCAAAATATTGACTTCTTCTTGAATGAAGAATTGTCACTCTGTGCGGCCATACTACATTGTGATTTCTTACCAAATTCAATGACAATGTCTTTTACTCTTTCATAAAAAACATTCCCTGGTATAGGTTTAGGTGCACTCCGTTCATCATTCCATCCATTGAATGCTTTGCGCTTCCTATGATACGGATGGAATTTTGAAAGAAACCTTCGATGACCAAGATATACAGTCTTTCCGCCATGTTTTAGTCTTATTGAATCAATGTTTTCTTCACATATAGGACACGCTTTAGCTCCTTTGACACTATATCCAGACAAATTCCCGTATGTTGGAAAGTCATTAATAGTGCAAAACAACATAGCATGCAAACGAAATGTCTCTCTTCCTGAAGCATCATAGGTCATCACACCTTCATCCCAAAGTTTCTTTAAGTCATCAATCAGAGGTTCAAGATAAACATCGATATCATTTCCGGGTTGTTTAGGGCCCGATATCAACAACGACAACATAACGTACTTATTTTTCATACACAGCCAGGGAGGAAGATTGTATATAACAAGCATGACTGGACAAGTGCTATGTTGGCTACTCAATGTCCCGTACGGATTCATCCCATCTGTACAAAGCCCAAGTCTTAGATTCCTATCTTCTTCACCAAATTTGGGGTACAATTGATCAATCTTCTTCCACTGTGGGGAATCAGACGCATGTCGTAGGATCCCATCAATGTTTTTCTTAACATATGCATGCCACCTCAAATTCTTCGCATCTTTCGGATTTGCAAACAAGTGTTGAAACCATGATATTATAGGTAGATACCACATCACCTTGGCAGGAGAACTAGTTTTGGACTCCCCCGAAGTCGTCAATTTATACCGTGACGCACCACATTTTGGACAATCTTTCAAATCCACATAGTCCTTTTGAAATAATACACAATCATTCAGGCATGTGTGTATCTTATTGGCCTCCATTCCCATTGGGCACAACAATTTCTTTACCCGGTATGTTGAGATTGGCAGCTCGTTTCCTTCAGGAAGCATTTCTTTCAATAAAGTCAACAATGAAGTGAAGTTTTTGTCGCTCCATCTATTATTAGCTTTCAACTTATACAATCTCAACACAGTGCTAAGCTTCGTAAACTTAGCACAGCCTGTGTATAACGGTATCTCAGCATCATGCACAATGTTTCTAAAGATAGGAAGTGGATCGGTGTGCTCTACTCTACAACTATCCAGCATCACATCAACGATGTCTACTGGAACTGGTTCGTTCACATCTACGTCATCGGAGGCAATTTATTCTTCCACCCAAGCACTGCTATCGACATCCACTGGTTTTGAGTTTGAAATCTCTCCATGCCAGTGACATTCTGTATAGCCTTGTACAATCTCGTTGCACATGACATGACTTTTGATTTCGTCACCCGTGCTGACTTTCAAGTTGTTACCGCAATGCCTACATGGACAGTAGAACCTAACTCCTGGTTCTTTCCTATGTTCCTTGGCAAATCTAACAAATTGATCAAGACCAGATATAAACTTTGGGGTGCAGCGATTGCGAATGGACATCCATGATCTATCCATTCTATGATCAAAGAGAAAACAAGTATATATTAGGACAAGATTAGGGTCTACGGTTAACAAATACATGTGATGTCATTCTTATATATAATAAATGTGTACCACCTATCCCATCCTTGAACACCTAATCTCACTAGTAAGTGTATAATGTGTATTGGGTTTTCGAGAAAATTTCGGCAGCATTTCCCCATTTGTTCTCTAAGTACATATGTACTTAGAGAACAAACGGGGAAATGCTGCCGAAATTTTCTCGAAAACCAAATACACATTATACACTTACATCGTAAGTGAGATTAGGTGTTCAAGAACAGTCCCAAACCGGGGACTATCCAAGATTTACTCCTAATGAGTAAATCTTGGACGGGTTTCTAGGCCAACAAAATCATATCATTAAGAGCATGGTTTCATGTTAGGTCATCATAGGTCATAATAATCCACTAGAATGAGCAAAAAATGTCTCATGGTGTTAAAATTGCATAAGAGTATTATATCTTGATTCTAGAGTGTACAAGACATAATAGTGACTACTGATTTTGTGGGGTGATATCATTTCATAGGATTTATAGATTCGAATTTAACAAGTGTACAAGTTGCATCATTTTAATACTCTAAAGGTGACTAGTGGGTCATAGCACATAAAAGATTGCATTACAAGGAAAGTAAGCAAGCTAGATCTATTAACACTCATCTCAAGGGAACATTAGTTACTGAGGGGACCAGGAAAGAGTGCTTTTAATCACTAGGATCATACAAGTAGCAATGTTGATTAAGTCTATGTGATTAAAGATCAAGTAGTGTAATAAAATAGGGTTTACCTCTGTTTGAGCCCAGTCGTGCATCAACAGGGAGAGAGGGCGAGACGGAGGGTAGGCGAGTAGGCAGGCAAGCAGGCAGGTGAGAAGGCGACGGGAAGGGAGACGGCGGGCAGTAGTAGATGATCAATTAATTCCTGAAACAGTACATAAATAAATACAAATCAGTACATAAATAAACACAAATCAGTAAATAACTTAATTTTAAAAAAAAATACACCCAGCAGCATTGTGCCTTGGCGCAGCCCAAGCATCCGCCCAGGCATCCCAGAGGCCTAACTAGGATGGGCACCTGGGTTTGGGACCCTAGGTGAACGCCTGGGCCGCCTAGGCGCGCCTGGGTGCTGCCTGGGTAGGTCGGCAGGTACCTGGGCAAGCGAGCAGATCGAGCAGGTCAAGGTGAGGTCGAGGTGAGGTGAGGTCGAGTAGGTCGAGCAGGTCGGCGGCGAGGAGAATGGCGGTGGTGGGCGGCGGCGATCAAGGAATACCGGCGAGCTCCAGAACCAACAGCCGCAGGGCAAGCAGGCGCAGCCGCGGGGCAGGCAGGCGTAGGGACCGGAGACCGGTGCAGCAACTAGGGACCGAAGACGTCAGTGGTGTAGAAGGAGAAGGGGAGCGGCGGTGGCACGCAAGAAGTAGCAGTGGTAGGTGGGGGTTGAGTCAGGCAACTAGTAGCAGCGGCGGCAAGAGCAGGAGAATTCTCGCCATGAAATAGAAGAAAGGGGAAGAGTCGGGTGATCACGGGTCTATTAAGTTTGTAAACAGCGTCAGTTGTCTAAAATAATTGACACCTAAACATCTTAAGTGTCGGTTGATCGTAAAAACCGACGTCCAATTGGACAATATTTGCCCTAAATTATTTGGCGGGAACCATTATCAGCGTCGGTTATCAAAAGGATAACGGACACTGTATGTGACACTTTTCGCGCAAATTTTCATCTTATATAGGTGTCGGTTAGTAGCTAAAAAACCGACGTTGTCTGTGACACTTTTGTTTTCACTCAAAAATTAGATTTTGCGAGCGATTTTAGGCGTCGGTTTGTTTTACCTAGCCGACGTTGAATACAAAGCGGTACCCGTGTCTGGCTGGTCTTCGAAAATAGACGTCGGACTTACTAAATAGTCGACGTGGAATGTTATAGGCGTCAATATGTTTAAATAACTGACGCCCAGAAAAGTGACATTGAATGTTGTTTCTGTAGTAGTGTAAGGGCGACGCGTATCGAGTGCATTCATATTACATATCATATATGTATATTGGGATTTGTGGATTTAGGATTGGACATGCATAAAGCCAATTTTATTCGCATCGTATGGAATAAATAAAGGCGAAAAACCAAAATCGATCACATCGATAATCCCAAAGTATAGAGCAGTTGATGTCGCTCTGATACCACTGTTGGGTTTTAGGGGAGGCAGATAAGGCATCAGAAACAAAAAAAATTATTCTCCCCCAAACCCATAAGCAAGGAATCGCGTCAACGTCTATATAATAGGAAGGATGGTGTAACATCCCTGACCTGGGTTATAAGCTAACCCTAGGTGTTTTGCCTAATTATGTAATTAAGATACTTGTGATTATCCCCTGGCATGTAATTAAGCTCCTGAGGAACATACATTTTCATTTTTTTCCTTTTTAAACAAATGTTGTAGTATTGTTTTGTAATACAGGGACCTATGTGCAAATTACCCAATTAGAGGGGTTAACTTGCAATTTACACAGGTTAAGATATTACTTTGATGATAAGACATCATATGAGTGAATATGATGAGGTATTATGGATTTCCCAAGCTTGGGCTTCAAGATGCAGCTTGTGGAGCAATCCTTGTGCTTAAAACCCTAGTTTTGGAATAAAGTGAAATTTACCCAAAATGTTGGGTGCAACTTGTAAAATACACCTTCTAGAATATCTTTTATAACTCTTGACATCATTTAGAGTAGAAATGATGAAAGGGGCGTT
Organism: Alisma plantago-aquatica; assembly: GCA_963693085.1. Classification (NCBI taxonomy): domain Eukaryota; kingdom Viridiplantae; phylum Streptophyta; class Magnoliopsida; order Alismatales; family Alismataceae; genus Alisma; species Alisma plantago-aquatica. The sequence continues at coordinate 1,523,648,877 of OY856409.1, forward strand.
TCAATTAAATAATTAGATAAGAAAAATGACCTTTGTAGAAGAATCATCTAGTATGAGTAAAGAGACCCTTTATATATGAACCTTAGTTTGCATGTTGGCTTTCTTTACCCTTAGATCTTGAGTTTTGATGGGCTTTGCTTAAGTTATGATAGATTGAACGTGACTTAGAAGGAAGGAGGGACCTAGATGAGAAACCATGAAACTAAAGGTCCTTATGTTGAAAACTAACCCAAGCTATATAAGCTTCTTTCTTTGTAAACCAAGTAAACGTATCCCCTTCTCTTCTTCACTTATCATCTTTCTCAACCGACTAAGGCAGAGCTCTGGAGCTCAGGGAGACGACCAACTTGTTCTAAGGTGAGAAGAGACCATCTTCTAGCTCGGATTAATGAAGGAATTCCTTGTATAAGGTTGGTTTTATGGTTATCTCACTTAGGTTTCTTGTTCTAGCCGAACTTCCCCATCCTTTCCTTGGAGAATCACCTTTGGCCAACCTGTGGAGCTCAAGACACCATTAACGGCTTGAATCTTGGAAGCTTGGAGCTCTAGGAACAACGTTTGAGGCAGGTTTTATAACTCTAAACTTCTTGCTTTATTATGCATATCTATGTTCTTGTCAACTAAGTACTTAGTTCTTCTTCTTCCCCATTCTTCCTTGCACTTTTGCAAGCAATCCGTGGAGTAACCGACCTAAACAGAGGTTGAAGAAGATGGGTGTGGATTCCTAGGTAACTTTATCAAATGACCTTGGACCTTTTGGTCTAAACGGTTTGCAAACCGTTTGAAATCAAACGTTCTCAAACTGTTTGATCTCATGCGGTCTTGCAAGACCGTTTAGATTCAAACGGTCTCCAAGACCGTTTGATAGGGCTGACCAAGGGAAGACCATTTATAGGTCTGTTGTAAACATGTTGAATTTAATATCTACAAAGAATCATAACCTAATTCCATACCAATCACAAGTTGAAGGCACTTCAACCCCCTAGACCCTAATCGGGTTGAATTACTGTTTTCAAGGATAGATTTTGGTGAACTTTGGGTTGAAGGGCCCAAACGGTTTCAATACCATTTGGGGGTTCACTCAAACGGTCTCAAGACCATTTGGTGACAACCCAACACCGTTTGGAGGTCTAGGGTTAAGGAAATTTGGTGGTTTGAGGGTCCAATTACAATAGGTTGATGAATTGATAAAAATGCTGATTTTAGACCTAATTAGGATTCAACCCTTATCAAATCGACTTAGATTTTGATGTAACATTGGGAAAATGGTCTCACGACCGTTTGGAGGATGTCCAAACGATCTCAAGACCGTTTGGGCCAAGTTTGGGCCCAATTGGATGTCAATTGATGGGTTCAACCTCAATTTGATTCACATTGTTGAACATTGATGACTAGCCGATTGAAAACCCTAATTAAGTTGGATTCAACCCTAATTGGCTTTCAATTGAGGGACAATTTGGTGTCCAATTGATTAAGGCTAACCTTAATTGATTCAATTTACAAGTGGCTAACAAGGTTATGGCCAATTGGAGGCTTCAACATAGATAACCATAATCGATTATAACTTTTGATTCACCTTTGAGGTCCATGCGGTTTTGAGCCCATTTAGACCAAACGGTCTCAAGAATGTTTGGATCCAAATGGTCTCAAGACCGTTTGGGCTCAAACGATCTCAAGGTCGTTTGGTCCAATCGATCTCAAGATCATTTTAACTCATGTGATTTCAAGTCATTTCATCCAAACGGTTTGAAGGTCAACTTTGCTCAAACGGTCAACGCACTCAAACGGTCTCAAGACCGTTTGAGGGCAAACGACCTTGAGTGTCATGCGGTTTTGAAGTCAACTATAGCAAACGGTCAACACATCCAAACGGTCTCAAGACCGTTTGGAGGTTGACAGTATGTAATCGGTTGGAGACTTTAGGCTTGTGATTGCTTAGTCCTTTGAAGGTCTAATTGGTCCAATGGTGGTTTAATCTAAACCCTAATGGTACCCTAAGACATTAAGGGGCTAAGTGACTAATAGATTGAACCATATGGTGATTGATGGTGTACTTTACCAATATGCCCTTGAAGGGTTCAACTAGATGATACCTTGTTTTAATCAATCCCTAATGACTTGATAGTGGTGAATTGGCTCATGTTAATCAATGAGGACTTGACCTAACCTAATATAGAATGATGTAATCAATATCTATTAGTAAGAGGAGAGAGAAGATACCATTTATGGTGGAAACTCAAGTAAAATACCTTCAATATATATGAATGTGCATGATTAGGGGATGATTCACCTATGTGAGATCATGAAAATTGAAGGCATCAATGATGATGTTTCTCATACATGATGATGCTATGAGTTCAATTCACTATAAAGTGAATAGTAAACCCTAATTCTAGGGTAATATGATGAAATGTACAATAAACCCTCATTCTAGGGTGATAACATGTAATGTGAATAGTAAACCCTAATTGATGTAAATCAAGGAACCTAGCTCTTGTAAGAGTATGAAGGTACAACTCTTGAAATGAATTGTTTACTATTATTAGTTGAATTAACCATGTAGGTTCTTATATGAGGATGATCATATCCAGGTAAGGATTATGATACTATATTCATTGAAAGCATGTTATTAGCTTTATGAATAGTGACATATCCTGTTGCCTAGTAAGTGGCATCTTATGAGATTGATAGGCTGTAAGAGCCATGAGTATCATCAAGGTCATGCTTATTATATGACTTGTGATGAGATGATTAAGAGATGATAATTGATGTGAGTTAGACTTGTTACATTTAGTATTCTACCTTCACAGCTGTTATGCTAATGATTAATGTTTGAGAACATGTATGATGTTAAAAGAATACTGAAATGTACCTAATTAATCAAGTATAATCATACCATGTAAAGCCCTGATCATAGATCCATCATTGTCTGAAGCTAAATGATGGTGAAACAGGTTTTCCTAAGGGAACTCCTGGATCACATACTTTTCAGTATGTGGGGGAATATGGATGTGTATATCCTTACATCCTAGTGTAGGAATTGATGTAGATGTATCTTAATCCATCAATCCTTCACTATAAGTTTATACCGGGTGATGTAACACTAATCTCCCGAGGAAATCTTTTATACCGCATCGATGAGAGATAAACAAGAAATCTTTCGATGGCGAAGAGAGTACAGAATGCCACTGTGACTCTCATAGAAAAGTACCAGAATACCCTGGTGAGCTATAGTAGCAGAGACACTAGATGTCCTGCATGTTTATCCTCACTCTGACTGAGGAAGATGAGGTCATAAGAATCCGGCTCTTTTGATGACCTAGGTATGATACCGATGCGACTTAATAGTGATCGATTGGAGTATGAGCGGTATACCTCATATCCGCAGGGCATAATAATGTTTGTAAAACATAATCAATCGTGTAGCATATTTGCTTAGGTTGAACTACAAGATACAATGATTGAAGTTACATTGCCTAGTATACATGTTCTTCATATTTCTTAAATGTTGTTATCCTACTTAATGTCAATCTGCTGTTGATTACACTAAAAGCTTCCATTGCTTATGTTGTTCTTTGATTGCTATAATAAAGCTTTTGGCAGAGAGTTATAACTCTCGCTGGGAAAATTATTTAAAATTGTCTCACTCCGTAGATTTCAACTTTTTAGGTGGTTGTCGAGGACGAAGGAACCAGTCTGCAGGTGATCAGTATCAGCAGCAGCAGCACCAGGAGCAGCAGTGAATCTCAGGTGGAGATACTGACTGCTGAGTCTTATAGTTAGTTGGTCTTATGTCGTCTCTGTACTCTCAGGTCCTTGGAGTTTATTGATCTGAGATTTTGATTCCTAATCTTGAGATTTTGTATCTTATTGTATATAATCACTCAAGAAGTGATTTAACAGAGATGTAAACTTGATATCTTGTTTTTATAAAGGAAGTTTTATGATTTCAAGATCTTATCTCAAAAAGTTTTAATTTCCGGTGATTTTTTGTGTTCCGCTACTAATCGAATACTTCCGCTGAGTTTATATCGTGTTTTGGAGATCGGAGCCCACAATTAAGTGGTATCAGAGCTATAGGTTCGCTGAGTCTACAGAGACATAGGACTTAGGATGTCGAGTCAATCCTTAGTGTTTCTTTCCTATCTAATAGAATCTTTTTCTCCTCAGGAGAAGAAGATATATAAGGATGTCTGGACCACATGAGGAGTACGAGGCAGAAAGTAGTGTTGCTGCACCTTGAGAAGGTGCACAGAACCTAGAAATAGAGCAACCTGTACCTGAGCCAGTTATGGAGCCACCTCAGTTTGACCCAGCTGACATGGGAAACCCAGCTGTTCAGACTATGTTCGGGCAGTTTATGACTTCCATGAAACACATCACTGACAGGATGCCTATGCTTGCACCTAGGGCACCAATCCATCCTGAAGGACAAGGTATCGGTAAGACGTTCGAGCGACTTCGTCGTGTCGGAGCAACCAAATACTTTGGGACATCTGACCCCGTAGATGCCGATCTGTGGATAACCGAGTTGGAGAAAGCCTTCAGAATCCTAAACATCCCAGAAGCTGAGAAGGTTAGACATGTTATCTATCTTCTCAAAGGAAGTGCTGGTCACTGGTGGACCATGGAAGATCAGAAGAGGCCTGGAGTGGAGATCTCGTGGGAAGACTTTCGTCGGGGATTTGTCAACATATATTTTCCAAAGACCTTCCTGGATGAGAAGATCTCTCAGTTCGAGAGATTGAGGCAAGGTATGATGAACATTAGCGAGTATGAAGCTAAGTTCATGGAGTTGTTGCGGTTCCGTCTGCACATGGCTGCCACAGAATAAGAAAGGATCAAAAGGTTCGAGAAGGGTTTGAATGCTGACTTGACTACTCCCGTGTCTGCCCTAGAGAACCGGGAGAGGTTCGCTACCTTCGTTGAATCAGTCTGAAGGATAGAGAGATATGTAGCCGAGAAGAGGCAAACCCATAAGAGATATCCGCAGTTCCAGGGTTCTTCATCTAGAGACTTTAAGAAGCCTAGATTCTCTGAACCTACACCTCCACCACCCAGATCTAGTGTTCAGACAGTGGACACCGAGTAGAGGTAGAGGACGAAGCCTACCACTACAAGAGACTCGTAGTTCAGCATCAATGTCAGTCATAGGATCACCAAGACCACAACAACTGGAAAGAAGCTGCTACAACTGTGGGAAGGTGGGACATTTGATGAAGGACTGCAGGGCTAGGCCTGTCAGTGTGACACAGCCTCAGAGACAGAATCAACAGGGACACAAAGAAGGCAGTTTCAAGGAGCAGCTAGAGGACGTGGACAAGCGTCTCAAGCTGGATCGTCAGAACCAACTCAACCTCAGGCCACAGCAAGGTTCTATGCAATGAACCCACCTGATGCAGTGATCAACCCACGGGTTGTGGCAAGTCAGATGGAATTAGTATATTCTGATATGTCTAAATCATGTTTTGTATCTATTTTGATTAACCCGGGTGCTACACACTCCTTCATCACTCAAAGAGTGATTCGCAACTGCAATATAACAATCAGTCATAGGGCAGATAGCTTTTTGCTTGAGACTCCGTTGAGAGGGTCTGCGGTGTTGCAGGAGGTATGCTCTCCCTGCATCCTCTTCTTTTTTGATCATCGCATTCAAGTGGACTTAATACCACTTGAGATGCAAGGATTTGATATAATCCTTGGAATGGATATGTTGGAAAGGTATAGGGTTGTCTTGGATTGTGAATCCAAGCAGGATGTGTTTGCTGATGAAAGCAACACATGGATTTTTCAAGGAGAAAGAAAGATTCTACCCACATGTCTTGTGTCAGCTATGGTTTCTAAGAAGCTGATGAGGCAAGGATGTTATGCATTCTTGGCCCATGTAGTAGATACTACCATGGAGAGTCCTAACCCTGCTGAAGTTCCTGTAGTCAGGGAATTCAAAAACGTGTTTCCTGAAGAACTTCCAAGTATACCACCACCTCGGGAAATTGATGTTGAAATCAATTTGGTCCCAGATACACAACCTATAGCCCAGACACTGTATAGGATGGCGCCTTCCGAAATGGCAAAACTCAAGAAACAACTTCAGGAGTTACTTGAGAAGGGTTTCATCCGACCGAGCACTTCACCTTGGGGTGCTCTGGTTTTGTTTGTTAAAAAGAAAGACGGATCAATGCGGTTGTCCATTGATTACAGATAACTAAACAAAGTAACAATAAAGAATAAGTACCCTCTACCGAGTATTGATGATCTTTTTGACCAGTTGTGTGGTGCAACCATCTTCTCAAAGATAGACTTGAGGTCTGGATATCATCAACTTCATATTAAGGACATTGACATATCTAAGTCTGCCTTCAGGACAAGGTATGGTCACTATGAGTTCACAGTTATGTCGTTTGGACTAACTAATGCAACAACTGCATTTATGGAACTCATGAATAGAATCTTCCGACCTTTCCTCGATCACTGTGTTGTCATCTTCATAGATGACATTCTTATCTATAGTAGAGATGCTCAGCAGCATGAACAACATCTTCGCCAAGCTTTGACCTTGCTAAGGGAACATAAGCTATATGCCAAGTTAGCAAGTGTGAGTTTTGGTTGCCGGAAGTATCTTTTCTTGGACACGTGGTATCTGCCTCGGGTATTCGTGTTGACCCTAAAAAGGTAGAATCTATTCTACAGTGGGAACAACTGAAGACACCGACAGAGATCCGTAGTTTCCTAGGGTTGGCTGGCTATTATCGAAGATTCATTAAGAACTTCAGTTCCATAGCCTTACCCTTGACCAAGTTAACCCGGAAAGATGTTCCTTTTTCCTGGAGTAATAAGTGCCAGCAATCTTTCCAGCTGTTGAAGGAGAGGTTAACAAGTGCACATGTACTTGTGCTACCTGAACAAGGCAAAAGATACATAGTTTTCTGTGATGCCTCCAAGAATGGACTCAGATGTGTGTTGATGCAGGATAAGCAAGTGATTTCTTTTGCTTCCCGACATCTTAAGAAACACGAGGAGAATTATCCGACACACGATCTGGAGTTAGCTGCCGTGGTTCATGCCTTAAAGATCTGGAGACACTATCTCTACGGAGAAACATTCCATATTTTTACAGACCACAAGAACCGTAAGTATATCTTCTCTCAGCATGAACTTAACATGAGGCAATGTCGTTGGATGGAGTTAATCAAGAATTACGATTGTACAATTGACTACCATCCAGGGAAGGCCAATGTGGTGGCAGATGCCTTAAGTAGGAAATCAGCAACATCAACTATGGATAGAGCACAACTAAGTTCCTTAGTATGCTCTATGAGAGATATAACTTATGAGGAAGGACCAGTGTCAATCCTTGATAACAGAATTAAAAAGCTAAAGAAGAAAGAGATAAGTCTTGTGAAAGTCCTCTGGAGTCATCGTGGTGTTGAAGAAGCCACTTGGGAACTAGAGGAAGAAATGAGAAGGAAATACCCTGCTCTTTTCTCTTAATATATGTTTTATCGATTTCGAGGACGAAATTCTTGTAAGGGGTGGATAATTTGTAACATTTCTAACTTGGGTTATAAGCTAACCCTAGGTGTTTTGCCTAATTATGTAATTAAGATACTTGTGATTATCCCCTGGCATGTAATTAAGCTCCTGAGGAACATACATTTTCAATTTTGTCCTTTTTAAACAAATGTTGTAGTATTGTTTTGTAATACAGGGACCTATGTGCAAATTACCCAATTAGAGGGGTTAACTTGCAATTTACACAAGTTAAGATATTCCTTTGATGATAATACATCATATGAGTGAATATGATGAGGTATGATGGATTTCCCAAGCTTGGGCTTCAAGATGCAGCTTGTGGAGCAATCCTTGTGCTTAAAACCCTAGTTTTGGAATAAAGTGTAATTTACCCAAAATGTGAGGTGCAACTTGTAAAATACACCTTCTAGAATATCTTTTATAACTCTTGACATCTTTTAGAGTAGAAATGATGAAAGGGGTGTTTCAATTAAATAATTAGATAAGAAAAATGACCTTTGTAGAGGAATCATCTAGTATGAGTAAAGAGACCCTTTATATATGAACCTTAGTTTGTATGTTGGCTTTCTTTACCCTTAGATCTTGAGTTTTTATGGGATTTGCTTAAGTTATGATAGATTGAACGTGCCTTAGAAGGAAGTAGGGACCTAGATGACAAACCATGAAACTAAAGGTCCTTATGTTGAAAACTAACCCAAGCTATATAAGCTTCTTTCTTTGTAAACCAAGTAAATGTATCCCCTTCTCTTCATCACTTATCATCTTGCTCAACTGACTAAGGCAGAGCTCTGGAGCTCAGGGAGACGACCAACTTGTTCTAAGGTGAGAAGAGACCATCTTCTAGCTCGAATTCATGAAGGAATTCCTTGTATAAGGTTGGTTTTATGGTTGGTTTCTTGTTCTAGCCGACCTTCCCCATCCTTTCCTTGGAGAATCACCTTTGGCCAACCTGTGGAGCTCAAGACACCATTAAAGGCTTGAATCTTGGAAGCTTGGAGCTCTAGGAACAATGTTTGAGGTGGCTTTTATAACTCTAAACTTCTTGCTTTATTATGCATATCTATGTTCTTGTCAATTAAGTACTTAGTTCTTCTTCTTCCCCATTCTTCCTTGCACTTTTGCAAGCAATCCGTGGAGTAACCGACCTAAATAGAGGTTGAATAAGATGTGCGTGGATTCCTAGGTAACTTTATCAAACGACCTTGGACCTTTTGGTCTAAACGGTTTGCAAACCGTTTGAAATCAAACGGTCTCAAACTGTTTGATCTCATGCGGTCTTGCAAGACCGTTTAGATTCAAACGGTCTCCGAGACCGTTTGATAGGGTTGACCAAGGGAAGACCATTTAGAGGTCTGTTGTAAACATGTTGAATTTAATATCTACAAAGAATCATAACCTAATTCCAGACCAATCACAAGTTGAAGGCACTTCAACCCCCTAAACCCTAATCGGGTTGAATTGTTGTTTTCAAGGATAGATTTTGGTGAACTTTGGGCTGAAGGGCCCAAACGGTCTCAAGACCGTTTGGGGGTTCACTCAAATGGTCTCAAGACCGTTTGGTGACAACCCAAGACCGTTTTGAGGTCTAGGGTTAAGGAAATTTGGTGGTTTGAGGGTCCAATTACAATAGGTTGATGAATTGATAAAAATGCTGATTTTAGACCTAATTAGGATTCAACCCTTATCAAATCGACTTAGATTTTGATGAAACTTTGGGAAAACGGTCTCAAGACCGTTTGGAGGATGTCCAAACGATCTAAATACCGTTTGGGCCAAGTTTAGGCCCAATTGGATGTCAATTGACGGGTTCAACCTCAATTTGATTCACATTGTTGAACATTGATGACTAGCCGATTGAAAACCCAAATTAAGTTGGATTCAACCCTAATTGGCTTTCAATTGAGGGACAATTTGGTGTCCAATTGATTAAGGCTAACCTTAATTGACTCAATTTACAAGTAGTTAACAAGGTTATGGCCAATTGGAGGCTTCAACATAGATAACCATAATCGATTATAACGTTTGATTCACCTTTGAGGTCCATGCGGTTTTGAGCCCATTTGGACCAAACGGTCTCAAGACCATTTGGGTTCAAACGATCTCAAGTTCGTTTGGTCCAATCGATCTCAAGATCATTTTAACTCATGCGATTTCAAGTCATTTCATCCAAACGGTTTGAAGGTCAACTTTGCTCAAACGGTCAACGCACTCAAACGGTCTCAAGACCATTTGAGGGCAAACGACCTTGAGTGTCATGCGGTTTTGAAGTCAAATATAGCAAATGGTCAACACATCCAAACGGTCACCGTTTGGAGGTTGAAAGTATGTAATCGGTTGGAGACTTTAGGCTTGTGATTGCTTAGTCCTTTGAAGGTCTAATTGGTCCAATGGTGGTTTAATCTAAACCCTAATGGTACCCTAAGACATTAAGGGGCTAAGTGACTAATAGATTGAACCATATGGTGATTGATGGTGTACTTTACCAATATGCCCTTGAAGGGTTCAACTAGATGATACCTTGTTTTAATCAAACCCTAATGACTTGATAGTGGTGAATTGGCTCATGTTAATCAATGAGGACTTGACCTAACCTGATCTAGAATGATGTAATCACTATCTATTAGTAAGAGGAGAGAGACGATACCATTTATGGTGGAAACTCAAGTAAAATACCTTCAATATATATGAATGTGCATGATTAGGGGATGATTCACCTATGTGAGATCATGAAAACCCTAATTATGATAATTGATGAATCTTAACCTAATTTGAAGGCATCAATGATGATGTTTCTCATACATGATGATGCTATGAGTTCAATTCACTATAAAGTGAATAGTAAACCCTAATTCTAGGGTAATATGATGAAATGTACAATAAACCCTAATTCTAGGGTGATAACATGTAATGTGAATAGTAAACCCTAATTGATGTAAATCAAGGAACCTAGCTCTTGTAAGAGTATGAAGGTACAACTCTTGAAATGAATTGTTTACTATTATTAGTTGAATTAACCATGAAGGTTCTTATATGAGGATGATCATATCCAGGTAAGGATTATGATACTATATTCATTGAAAGCATGTTATTAGCTTTATGAATAGTGACATATCATGTTGCCTAGTAAGTGGCATCTTATGAGATTGATAGGCTATAAGAGCCATGAGTATCATCAAGGTCATGCTAATTAGATGACTTGTGATGAGATGATTAAGAGATGATAATTGATGTGAGTTAGACTTGTTACATTTAGTATTCTACCTTCATAGCTGCTATGCTAATGATTAATGTTTGAGAACATGTATGATGTTAAAAGAATACTGAAATGTACCTAATTAATCAAGTATAATCATACCATGTAAAGCCCTGATCATAGATCCATCATTGTCAGAAGCTAAATGATGGTGAAACAGGTTTTCCTAAGGGAACTCCTGGATCACATACTTTTGAGTATGTGGGGGAATATGGATGTGTATATCCTTACATCCTAGTGTAGGAATTGATGTAGATGTATCTTAATCCATCAATGCTTCACTATATGTTTATACCGGGTGATGTAATACTAATCTCCCGAGGAAATCTTTTATACCGCATCGATGAGAGATAAACAAGAAATCTTTCGATGGCAAAGAGAGTACAGAATGCCACTATGACTCTAATAGCGAAGTACCAGAATACCCTGGTGAGCTATAGTAGCAGAGACACCAGATGTCCTGCATGTTTATCCTCACTCTGACTGAGGAAGATGAGGTCATAAGAATCTGGCTCTTTTGATGATCTAGGTATGATACCGATGCAACTTAATAGTGATAGATTGGAGTATGAGCGGTATACCTCATCTCCGTAGGGCATAATAATGTTTGTAAAACATAATCAACCGCGTAGCATATCTACTTAGGTTGAACTATGAGATACAATGATTGAAGTTACATTGCCTAGTATACATGTTCTTCATATTTCTTAAATGTTGTTATCCTACTTAATGCCAATCTGATGTTGATTACACTAAAAGCTTCCATTGCTTATGTTGTTCTTTGATTTCTATAATAAAGCTTTTGGCGAAGATTTATAACTCTCGCTGGGACAATTATTTAAAATTGTCTCACTCCGTAGATTTCAACTTTTTAGGTGGTCACTGAGGACGAAGGAACCAGTCTGCAGGTGATCAGTATCAGCAGCAGCAGCACCAAGAGCAGCAGTGAATCTCAGGTGGAGATACTGACTGTTGAGTCTTATAGTTAGTTGGTCTTATGTCATCTCTGTACTCTCAGGTCCTTGGAGTTTATTGATCTGAGATTTTGATTCCTAATCTTGAGATTTTGTATCTTGTTGTATATAATCACTCAAGAAGTGATTTAACAGAGATGTAAACTTGATATCTTGTTTTTATAAAGGAAGTTTTATGATTTCAAGATCTTATCTCAAAAAGTTTTAATTTCCGGTGATTTTTTGTGTTCCGCTGCTAATCGAATACTTCCGCTGAGTTTATATCGTGTTTTGGAGATTGGAGCCCACAGATTGTTTGTGGAATCATACTTTGTCCCGAGGCTTGCTCGGCAACAATACCTCACGCCTTGTGCGGTCTTCACCTCCTGTCTTGGACGGTGTCTGTGCAGCTCCTGGTCGCACCGAAACTGTCAACTCCTGGTCTCACCGGGACTGTCGGGTTTTACAACTGTCCTCCGAGCGACAGAAGTCTCCCGCCTCTGAAGGAGTCCACACGGACCACCTGGAACTCCGATCTCCTTGTCCCACAAGGAATCTGAAGGAGTCGCACCCTCCTTTCAGTGTACTAGTCACTGACACACTCTCCTACCACCAGTCGCTTTCTGCAGTTGTCTTTCCCTTATTGTGCCTCCCTTATCAGGTAGCACTTGCTCGGGCTCTCTCGGTTACCAAAACCAGAGAGAACGACAACTTTGCAGAGAAACTGGTGTTTTGAGTTGTCTTGTTCTTTTGAGAAGCCCACAATATCCCTATATATATAGGAGGGTCATGGGACAGGGTTCTCTATCCCGGGAAATGCCGGATTAAGGCAGGAGTAGAAGGGTTTGAGATTTTCCACAAATCTGACATGTTGCGGCAGCTGAACCGATCGTTTCATGACTGAACTGATCGTTTCGGCCCCTGAGCCGATCGTTTGGGGCTCCCAACCGATCAATTGGTACCTGTTAGAGAGTCTGTTTATTAGTCATTCATATTGTCCTTATAATATGGGCCTCACTGTGTCTTGGCCCATTAGGTTTTAGTTAAGTCTGTATGCTTCCCTGTTCTCCTATTTATAGGAGCAATGTTTCTCCTATGTAATACAATGATTTGCCTTTTTTTATTATCTGACATGGTATCAGAGCAGCCGTCCTAGGGACCAAAACCCTACGTGAGAGAGAGCAAGAACCAAAGGAGCACCCCCCCTGTGGGCGGCCGCCGCCCTTGAGGGTGCTTGGCTGCCCGCATGGAATTCCTTCCTAGTTCCCTGCCTTCTTCCTTGTTCCTTTATGCTCTTACTACCGGCCACCGGATCTGCTGCCTATTGCCCAGCCGCAACCCTCCCTCTGTTTTTTTTCACTGCTACAGTACGACACTACAGTACTGTGCTACAGTACCGCTGCTACAGTAAGACGCTACAGTACATCTGCTACAATCTCTAGACAGCCCCGACATTTTTCCAGTTCTGGAACGTTGACGGCATAAAAGGCTTCTCCTTCTCTATCTGCATGTGCCTCATGGTGGAGTGACTGATCCTCCATGTTGGCATAGATTTTTCTCTTCATGTGCTGCCCCTACGTGGGTTTTTCTAAGATCCATGCGTGTTGTCGATTGCCTCCTCCACCTATTTGCCTATAGAAAATTTTTGCCTCTACCATTGTTTTTTTACTATCCACGCCAACCACTCCTTTACTCTTTCTGTGCTTGGCGTGAGGGGGAGAATAGAGGAGAAAGAGTAGAGGGAAGAGATGAGATGGAGGAGAGTTTAAGAAAAAAGAGAAGAATTATGTTATGCTGCTTCATGCCACATTAACTGTTGATATATGGATTTATGACGTCTGCTACTATGATGGATGCTTTATGAAGAGGGAAGATGATGAAGACATTTGTTACTGACTTTACATGGAGCTTTGTCTACTGGAGTTATATATTTTCTTGCTACTCTGCGATACTAGTCTTCTATCTGCCTACGTCGTCGACTCTCTACTGCTGTGCGCCAGCACTCTCTGGCATGTATGTGCCTTGTTTACACGTTGACTCTCTACTACTATGTACCAGCACTCTCTGGCTTGTCTGTGCTCTGTTTTTCACGTTGACCCGTCCGTACTTTATTTGTACGTTGACCTCTATTGCCTGTGATCCAGCACTCTCTGGACTTTGCTTCCTGTGACCCAGCACTCTCTGGCTACTACGACGACGACGTTGATGAAGACCTTGGTGCCTATCAGCTATTATATCTTTTGCTCCAGATGATTATGTTGTTGCTTATTTCTTCTCTAGATGATCAAGAAGCTTCTGTGACCTGCTTGCCTGCTTGCTTGGAGTATCTACTTGAGGGGGAGTGTATGAGTATTTGTGTGCTTTATTGTAATATTGAGGGGGAGCAATTTCTTGTATGGGATTGGTTTATCCTTTTATTTCTGTCTGTTTGTTTTCTAGTTTGACTCTCTATCTGCAAGCTGATTTGGGATTCTCCCAACTTCAGCTTGAGGGGGAGTGTTAGAGATTCCGTTTATTAGTTATTTATATTGTCCTTGTAATATGGGCCTCACTGTATCTTGGCCCATTAGGGTTTAGTTAAGTTTGTATGCTTCCCTGTTCTCCTATTTATAGGAGCAGGGTTTCTCCTATCTAATACAGTGATTTGCCTTCTTTTATTATCTGACAGTACCCTGAACCGATCGGTTCACGGTCCTGATCCAACTCAAATTGACTTTCATGTTTGTTTCCAACTAATCCAATATTAGTCATTGACCAAATCGAATTTGTACAAGTGAAACAAATTTATTTGCAAAATAGTCTTCATATTTTCCAAACGATCTTGGTTGGTCACACGAACTGATCGGTTCAACGATTGAGCCGGTCGTTTGGTGACACATGAGCCGATCGTATCATCTCATGAGCCGATCGGTTCAACAACTCGAGCCGATCGGTTCATCGCATGAACCGATCGGTTGGAGCAGCAAACCTGTGCAAATCAGTCAATTGCACTTTCAATCAATCCGATACTCTAATCAACTGGTCCAACACCTTGAAAACTATGATATTGAGCTATCAATTAATTGAGTATTTAATTGAACTACTAAACTCTTTTAGTAATAAATCTAAACATAATTTGTGGATAAACTCCTCTTCCAGGTTAAATCCTATGTGTGTGACCCTGCAGGTCCATTTCACGTTGGCAGTGAAAGTCCATAACATTTATGACTTCACAAGCAAAGAGCGGTGCCTAGTCACACATCAGTACTACCCAAGTGAAATAGAAAGTTAGAGAACAACTTTCAATCCTACAATCCATGTATGGTGTTACAGTAAATGTATAATTCCTTTATCACTGATATCTCGAATGAACTCGAGGCATGGAACAGTCATCCTGTTAATGTTCATTCACTTTCTTGACCTCAGAGCAGATTGGAAGAGATATGTATGACATCAATATCACATATTGATTCACACATGTGTGCACGCCTATCTCAATCCTACTCATCAAGTGACCATGGATATCAAACTCCCTTAGGAGGGACAAATCCCATATCTATCAGTCACCCCTCAAAAGCCCCATGTGTCAAAGCCACTGAATCATCACCTTTATAACAACCCATGTTTCAGGACTGCGTTTGATGATGTCAAAGTGTGCCCAATGATATGGGTTAAGTGTAGTGATTTCAGGTCAAAGAATCACACTCACCACCATCACTGTGACAACTGACTATGACTACCATGTCATGGTTCCATGTGTCAAACTCACGGTGGGTCTATCCGGTACACTTGTTCTCTAACAAGTACCTATGTGTTTAGTTTGATATCTCCATATCATGACTAATGAGATTCTGTCATCAACCAACACTACAATCTAGTCTTGTATGTCATTGTTGTCTATCTACCTTCCACAATGACATCTGACTAGGGACATAACAAGAATGTACAAACTCTTAACATATGTATGATCTCATCGTTCAGGTCCTGAACCTGAAAGCATACGTCATTGAGTACTATCATTCTCTAGTCATTCAATCTGTTCTATCACTATCTCATATGACTGAACCAGAAAGAATTGGAACTTGCGTTTGATGTTTATTAAATCAATCTTAATGCATCCCACCAATCATCCCATGATTGGCTCTCAGGACATACATACCAACATACACTTCATTAGAATAAAGGAAGGTTGGTGATTAACAAGAAGGCAAGTGTGTGGACCGCATCAGATCAAAAAGACTTAGGCGAGTTGGCATGAATGAGAAGAGATCATGTAATGTCAAGTAAGTGATGATTTTTATGCTCAGAAATGCCATTTTTTATGGAGAGTATGCACACGAGTTTTGAGGAATCATCCCTATGTCACGAAAAAAGGAGGTGATAACATTTTGGGTATATTCAAGGGTGTTGTCAGTTTGAAGAATCTTAATAGATGTTGAAAATTGAACTGAAACCAACTTGTGAAACTCAAAAATTAATGTAAAGACTTCATCAGGAGTGCGAAGTAAGTAAAGCCATGTCATTCTAGAAAAATCATCCACAAATGTAGGAAAATAGCTATAGCCATTGTAATTAGTAGTCCTAAATGGACCACAAACATCAGTATGAACTAAGTCAAACATATGGGGTGATTGTTTATAGATATGGGTCAGGAAGGACACACAATGGTGTTTTCCTAGCTGAAAGGCATTACATTGAATGGAAGAATAGGAAGATAAAGAGATTTCAAGTAGTTTAAGTTCTCAAAAGGTAAGTGGTCATGATATAGATACAACTAAAGTGGCATGGAGGCAAGGACTTGTAGACGGATGGAGGGTGGGATGGAGAAGTAGTAGAGATCACCAGAGCATACTCCCTAACCAATCATCGTTAAATTCCCCAATCTTGTAAAATAAAACTAGATGTACCAAAAGTTACAAAAATTTTGAGAGAATCAACAATTTTTGCTACAGACATCAAATTGTATGGAAAGTTTGGAACAAAGTGGACAACAATCAACTTGACTTTAGAAGAGATAGGAACTGTAACATCCCAAGATTTTTAGGCCTTGGATAAAAAGATCTTATAAGGAATGATTGGACTACCCATATCACCAAGGTGCACCTCCTTTTCTGGGAGCCCATCACTAAAGAACTCCATAGTTAAGCGTGCTCATCTTCGAGTAGTACTAGGATGGGTGACCAGTCAGGAAGTTGACCCCGGCTTGTGCATGAGTGAGGACAAAGTGCGCAGTTAAGGCTAGTAGTGGTCTGTGTGGCCAGTCATCATTCCTGAAACTCTGTTAGAGCCTAGGGCAGTGGGCCCAGGCGTTATAGGAACATTGTCACACGAGTTACTCATTTAACTGAACCATCCACCATGGTAACAGAGGAGTGAGGAATGAATGAATCGGATGTGGTTAAAAGATGGGACATACCAGTCATATGCTGAGTCACACCCGAATCCATAATTTAGTTTGAACTGGTAGCAAGCATGGATGCCCCAAAGTTACCTTGAGAAGCGGTAGCTAGGTGGATAGATAAACTGGCAGTGCATAAATCTTTGACTTGCAATCTAAAGATGCAGAAGCGGTAATGTTGTTGTGGAGGGAAGAATCCTCATAATGTTGGGCAGCTTGGAGAAGGCGTTCATATTCCTCATGAGATAATGAGACATGCAAAGTTCCAGAAGATGCTTGTGGTGGACAAGGTAAAAGAACAATTTTCAGGACAGATGCTTGACCAATGTGGGTAGATGCTTGAGCAACACAAGAAGAGCCCCTGCCACATCCTCTCCCATAATGTGTTGGATATCTATTCTTCGAGTGGAAGAAATCTTCAATGTGGTCCATCTTGCCACAATAACTGCACTTTGGGCGTTGGCCTCGTCCACGACCACAAACTCTAGCTGCAGCATCCATTTGTGATGGAGGTTCAGATTCAGTTGTAGGAGAAATGTGAGGAGCAAGCATTTCAAAGTGGGCTAGGCATGCATATACCTTGTCCATGGATGGAAGGAACGTACCAATTAGGAGTAGCTATCAAAAAGTAGCAAAGCAAGGATGAAGTCCGTTGAGAAAGCGTTCAGTGAGGAGAGTTTCTCTAGCTTTGGTGACCTCTACCAAGGTCGTCGGGAAAAAAATTCAGTTGGTTGGACCGTGCTTCATTGCATCATACTACCTGGACATGGGCCGATCATCTTGTTGTTTGAAAAAGATTTTGTTCATGGCGTTGTAGATGTGCAAGCGGTTGTCATCCTGAGTGAAACGTTGCTTCATTTCGTCCCATATTATTTTGACACACGTATTTGACGACGATTTCGGGTTCCATGCACCCCCAAAGTCGGGAGAGGACATGGATGTTGCCTATAGTCTAGGCAGTATCTGGTACGACCAATGCATCTTCAGTGATAAACTTGAGTTAACCCTGTGATTCAAAAAATGTCTGAAGAACATTCATCCAAAGTAGAAAGATGTCATGTCAGATATGTGCGACATATCATTGTAAATGATAGTCGTTTTAGCAGCATCACCCATGTTGTGGTGAGTAATATGCTGGATAATAGCACAGTACAAACAGACACAAATATACCGGAATGTAGCACGGTACAAATAGAAAATAAGGTACTAAAATGTAGCGCGTACAAAAAATAAAAAGATTAATACTGCCGGAATAAAAATTCGGTAGGAGGGGTACCACTATCAGAATCAAACTCGGTAGGAAGAAAGCAATACTACCGAAATGAAACTTGGTAGAAAGAAGAGTTACACTGTCTGAATGGATCTCGGTAATAAAAAAAGAAAAGTACTACCGGATTAGTAGCATGATAGGATAAAGAACAAGAAATCCCTAATTTTTAACAAAGACATTCAACCATGTAAATTAGGAGAACTAGGTGGAGAGAAAAAAATAATAATTTGTCCCTTATTTGTTTTGGTGCTTTATAAATTAGCACCGGGACTTTTGGTTGCAACTTTGTATTTTTTTCAGTAACTACTCAATAACGGATGAAAAAAAATTAAGAATGGGTAATAAGAACAATTGTCAATACTAGCCCAACTGAATGGCAACGGGAACAGATCTAATAGACAAGGACTTGTGGAGATTTGTTTAAATCAACGTGACGGGGATCTATTTAAATCATCGCTACGTCTTTCTAAATTAACGTGACGGAGTCTTGGAACCTAGCAATTGGCCGCCGCGTTCCGGGAAGATATGGACTTGCGGCTTGCAGCAGGAACTTGAGAAGACGGCGGACTTGCGTGGATGTCTATGAGGAGTGCTTTCTGCTGTCTTGTATTCTTCGTCCGAGAGCTTATGCCATAGGAGGTATGCCGATTAGATCTGAAGTCTACAAGCCGCCGGGAAGGAAGAAAATAAAGGAAGAGGGAGTGGAAAAAAGAAGGAATGGGTACTGCATCTAATACTCAGTAAACAAAGAAGAGTGTTGGGCCTCCTATATATAGGAACACGGAGTATACGTATTATTAAATATAGAAAAGGAAAAATATAATGAGCCTAAGCCTGACTAATCAAATATTCTAACAATCTTGAAAATTGAATACATATTATATACTTTTTTTTCAGAAAGGACGGGAAACCCTATGATGGGGGTTCCCCGAAGAAATTATTAATTATCTAAAACAAGGTTTACAAGGTTCGAGCTACATGAAGGAAAATGTTGCATTAAACTAAACCTATCTACTTGACCTCTACGTACGTTGTTGGCAACAATATGTGCTGCCCTATTGTCTATACGATTAATGTAAGCTAAAACTACAAAAAGAAAACAACAACTTCAACGAGAGAATGTCTTCTACTACAGAGCCAAGATAGTCCCTTCGAGCCACAATGGTGTTGCAAGCTTGGAAAATCGTCATGGAGTCCGATTCCACTTCCACCTGTGTAACTCCTTCTTTGTTCGCCCACATCAGCGCCGTCCTCACAGCCAACGCCTCGGTCATGGCTACCTCTTTTCCCGAAGATACCTTCTCCCCTGCCACCCCAACCAGTTTCCCCGTTGTGTCCCTCATCACTACGCCTATGCCCGCATTACCGCCTTCACCGCAAGACCCATCCACATTTAGCTTCATGTTCCCTGCAGCTAGCGCTCTCCACCCCATTCCCTCCTTCATGCGTCCGTCGCGTGCCCCTTGCATGGGCTGACTCGAACGAGCATCAACACTCCTCACCGTCGGCAACGCACAGCGGTATAAAATCTTCTGTTTGCTTCTCCGCTGTTGAAAACACGAAGGCATCTCCCTCTCCACACCGCCCACATGGCAGCCACGATCGGCGCAGCCTCACATATCATCGGCCTCGCCAACGCTTCCTTCATGGTTGCAGTTACTTCCCCATCTTTGACATCTTCGACCCAGTTCTGCACCTCCTTTGGTAGGAGGTCCCACACCTCCGTGGCATTTGGGCACCGAAATAACATATGGGGTATTGTCTCCTTCTCCGCCATGCACAACATGCATGTGTCGTCCGGTATGCAATGTCTATCAAACAGTCGTCCTCTGGTAGCTAGGCCTCCCGTGCAAATCCTCCATAGAAAATGAGCTGTCTTTGGACTCCATCCAGCATGTCAAATCTTCTTCCACAAGTCGTCCCCTTGTGCGGCTTTATAATGTCTCGCTTCCGCTTTCCCCATCAAACCCAACCAATAGGCTGACCGGACTGTGAATTCCCCCGTGCTTGATGGCCACCACATCAATGAGTCATTAGGTCTTCGGGTGCTGAGTTGGATAGCGCCAATCCTTCTAGCATAGCTCTCCGGGAAGCAATCTCTCACTCGTGTCATCTCCCATCCGGTGTCGTCCTCTGTCATGAGATCTCTAACTCGGTTGTATTCGGCGTTCCTTTCATTTTTTAGAGGTGCAAGATTGTCCTCCTCCTCAGGTAGCCAGTAATCCTCCCAAATATTGATATCAGCCCCATTCCCCACTCTCCACTGTGTTCCTTCTGTCAGCAGCGCTTTGGCCCCCCACAGACTCCTCCACGTGTAGCTTGGATCATGTCCACTTCTTGCCTCCCAAATAGATGTCCTGGGAAAATATCTGGCTTTGAGAACTTTAGTCACCAGCGCCTCCGGGTGGTTTGCTAACCTCCATAATTGTCTTGCTAGGAGAGCTTGATTGAAGACGTGGAAATCTCTGAAACCCATCCCTCCTTGTCTCTTTGGCCTGCACAAATTATTCCAACTCACCCACGACATTTTCCTCTCCTTGTCCTTTGCGCCCCACCAGAATCTAGATATGATTCTCTGGATCTCATCAATGGTGCCCGCTGGTAGTTGGAAGATGCTCATTATATATGTAGGGATCGTCTGTGCCACTGCTTTGATGAGCACCTCCCTTCTTGGTTTGGATTGTAGTTTTTCCGACCACCCTTGAAATTTTCTCCAGATCCTGTCCTTTATAAAGTTGAACACTTGTTTTTTAGATCTCCCTATGGCTGTCGGTAGGCCCAGATATTTAGCATGACGGTCCACCTCCCTCACCCCCAATGTATTCTTCAAGCACCACCGCTTTTCTCTCTTTACTCCCTTGCTGAAAACCACCTCTATCTTTGAGAAATTGATCTTTTGTCCGGATGTCTGTTCATATTGGCTGATTATTTCAGCTAACTTCAGGCACTCTGCAGTGGTAGCTCTAGCAAAGAGAATACTGTCATCTGTGAAAAAAAGATGTGAGATACGTGGTGCTCCCCTACACGGTTGGATTCCGTGCAAGAGATTGTCTTGTGCGGCAGTAATAAGTAAGGTAGAAAAAGCTTCTGCACACAAAAGAAAAACATAAGGGGAAAGAGGGTCTCCCTGGCGAAGTCCTCGTGTTGGGGCTGTGTTTTGGGTTCGGTCTCCATTAATGGCTAACGCATACTGGACAGTAGTAATGCAATCTCTGGTTTTGTTTATCCACTTCGTGCCAAAACCCATCCTTTCCATCACAAAGCTCAGAAAATCCCACTCCACTCTGTCATAAGCCTTTGACATGTCTAGTTCACTGCAAGGCTACCTTTCTTCCTTCCTTTATCCCTCTTCATGGAGTGAAAAAGCTCATAAGCAATCAGCGCATTGTCCGTAATCATCCTTCCCGGGACAAAAGCACTTTGATTTTCTGATATCACACTATTCATGAGAGGCTTCAGTCTGTTAGTCATCACTTTAGAGGCAATTTTGTAGATCACATTGCACAGGCTGATAGGTCGGAACTCCCCAACCGTCTTTGGCTTCTCTACTTTTGGAATGAGTACCACTAAAGTGTCATTTACAGCTCTTATACTGTGATCACCTTTCCACCATCCCTTGGTATAGTTTGCCACGTCCTTTCCTACAGTGTCCCAATATTTTTGGTAGAACAAAGCTTTCATCCCGTCTGGCCCCGACGCTTTATTTGGATGCATCTGCTGTAACGCTGTCCGGATTTCCTCTTCCGTGATATCACCCTCCATATCCCTCCTTTGTTCCCCTGACACCACCTCCCTAATGCCTTTTGTTGCCTGCTCAAACCCCGAGGGGTTTCTAGACTAGAAGAGGTTTGAGAAGTGCCTTAGGAAAATTTGCATGATCTCATTCTCCTGCTTTCTAAGGATGCCATTATCATCTTCTATACCATCAATCCAGTTCCTTCGTCTTCTATTGGAAGCCTTTTGGTGGAAGTACGCCGTGTTCCGGTCTCCCTCTCTTAATTCTTTTACATGTGCTCGGGCAGCCCAATATTGTAATTCTTTGGATGTTTCCTCCGCCCTGTTCAGATTAGCATGGTTCGGGGGGAGCCCTTGAAGTCTATTCAGCTCGTTTTCAAGCTCTTTAACCTTTCGACTCCTCTCTCCAAATTTTTCCTTTGCCCACTCTCTTAACGTGTTTTTGCATCTCATAAGTTTATTGATGAGATCACCCCCTTCTTCACTCTCCCATGTCTCTTTAACAATTTTCCCACATTCCTCTTCGCCGGCCCACATTGGTTCAAATGCAAAATAGTTTTTCCTCTTCTTCTTACCGCTGCTTCTATTGTCTGCTTTAAGCATAATGGGGGCATGATCAGACTCGTAGATAGGAAAATGGAACACCTTGCAGTTTTTGAAAAGATTTCTCCATTCCAATTCAGGTAGGAACCTATCGAGCCTCTCCATAACCAACGTTCTTTCGATCACACCCCTTTTCCAAGTGAAAATATTTCCTTCAAAGCCCACTTCAATCAGCCCGCAATCGTCTATGACGTCCCGAAAATTCTGCATGAATTTTTCAGCCTTTGGCGATCCTCCTTGCTTTTTCGTGTTGGGTACGATCTCATTGAAGTCCCCAAAGAAAATGACAGGTTCTTCAGCCTCATCTTTTAGTTTCCTCATCAGTTCCCAAGTCTTCACTTTGCTTGCCTGGTCCGCCCATCCATAGATTCCGATCGCTCTCCATTTCTTTTCGTTGTCGTCTTTGATCATTCCTGCCACGTGCCTTTTAGAATAACTGAGAATTTCCACACTGATTGCTTTCCACCAAAAGCCTATACTGCCAGACCTGCCTCGACTCGAGATACACAACCCGTCAGTAAAGCCGCAATTTCTTTTAACCTCCTCCAGCTTAGTTTCAGCAATCATAGTCTCCGCCACGAAGACTATGTTTGGGCGCTCTCTCCAAACCCATGCCCGGAGAGCCTTACACGTGTTAGGGTCGCCCAGCCCCTGACAGTTCCAGGTGAAGATTTTCATTGCCCTTCGCGGGATTGGTCACTGCCAATCTCCGCTACTTGAGTCTTGACGACCCCATTTCTTCCTGATGTGTCCTCACCATCTCTTTTAGATTGTTTTTCCCCTGATTCCTGTATAGGTTGGTCATCAACATCCATGTCACAGAGATCCACACCTCTGTTTCTTTTGTCGGTTGTTTGATCCCACACCACTTCGTCCTCAGGAATGCCCAATCGTGCCCCCTGCTCATTTTGTAGACCCATGGGTAGTGTTTCTTCTTCCCTCGGCTTTGTTTGTGTCCTTGTTTTAACTTAGGCCCTGTTTCCTTTCTTTGTTGTGCCCGGGTAATAGCTCTCCTCTTGCAATTTTCCTCCACGATTACCTCCAGTTGTTGGTGACAAGTTCCCTATTCTTCCATGTCCCGAGCGTTCTGGCCCTCGTTGGTTTGTCCTTTCTTCTTGCTTTGGGATTGCACGTTGTGCTGCTCTTGTACTCCATTCCCAGTCTGACTTTGACGTTGTGTCACCTGTTGCTCTGCCCATACTTGGCTCGTCGGCCATTGGTAAAGGTCCTCTGATGTCTCCTCGTCCTCCATCGTTGGTGCTTGTTCATCCACTCACTGATGGGTACGTAACTTCTGCAGTTCTGCTTTTGAGTATATCATCTTCCTCCTTTCCCCCATTGCCATCTCACCCTAGATAACCTTCACCCTTCGCGCCTCCGGTCCCGACCCCATCCCTTCCTTTTTCCTCCCTTTCCGCCATCCCCTTCATCGCCCCCATCGCCACTGCCCCCACGCACCATCTCCCCCCGACTGACGCGGCCCTCTAACGTCGTGTCGGCATGATTCTCCTCCCCTCTGACCTGCTTCCCTATCGTTTCCCCATCCTGATCCCCCTCTACCAAAAATCCACTCCCCATAGTGCTTCCACAATCCTCCCCTTCTCCCTTCTTCTGTGATGCCCCCCTCCATCTTGAGGTTTGAAAATAAGTTTCCTCCTCACTGGCCCTAGTCCTCCCTCCTTCTGATCCGCCGCACGCCGTTGTTTCCATGGGGACACCCGCATCCAGTTCCCCCACCTCTGCTGGTGATCGCCCCCATCTTCAACGTTCACGCAGTCACGGTCGACATGCCCTAACCTGCCGTAAGAGAAGCAGAACTTCGACAGCCTTTCATACCTCACCTCGACATCCACCGTAGCGCCTCCCTTCATCCGAATCTTCTGGATACGTTTTAGTGGTTTGGAGACGTCCAGGATTACTCGGACTTGGATGGACGAATCCCATCCTAATCCGTTGGTATCTGTCCCGACCACCTCTCTGATCCTTCCCGCAATCTCCCGGATGGTTGCTTCTGCCCTGTACCCCAATGGGACGCCGTAGAGAAGAACCCAAAATGGACATCTACTGATGACAATGCTTCCCGGTTGTTCCTCTTTGCAGACCTCCTTCAAAAGCAGCAACCTCCCGTCAAAGTTCAAGGGGGCTCCGTCAATTACTCGTTGCTTGTCCCTCCGGTGAGCGAACTGTATGATGAAGACCTCACCCTCGAGTTGCTTGAAGACGGCCTTCTCCTTCAGACTCCATGCTTGGGACAATGTTCTTTCCAAGGCCCTAAAGTTGTAAGTCTGATCTGTGAGTAGCCGCCCGACCAATGCGAGTTCTGTGTGATATTATGTGTCGTCGCCTCTTTCAACCGGTTAAACGTCGATGGGATCTTCTTCTTCTTCAGACAGTTTGAGACCTGCATATCTTTCCGCGAGATCCGCTGCCATCTTGAGTCCAGAACCCCAAACATGACTGCACACTTGAACCTGCAAGAGAAAAACCCTAGACTAGGGTGGAGAGTCGTCCACTTCCGCGTGCCCTAATCGCCAGAGCGACAAGAGACGGGGGGACGGGAAATTATTGAATATACATATTATATACTTATATCCTAAGTGAGTTTATGATTCTAGAGTAGTCACAAAGTGGGTACTTCTAATCAAGTAAATCTCATACGGGTCTCTAGGCCAACAAGAGACATGTCTAAATTAGGATCTATGGTTTAAAAATTAGGTAAATATCAAAAATTCAATTTAAATCAAGCTAATTTAGATAATTCATATCAATCTAATTTAATTAATTCTTAGGTGTAATTATTTATTCATAGAACATTCACATTGAACAATACACCAAATTATACAAGTAGTTATTCATTGATTCTAATTATACAAAGATGATTTCTCCTATTTTCAAATGAAAAACCTACTTACAGTTCGTCATTCAATTGACATCAATTTACGTAACTTGATATCAACGTTTAACTCATATCAAATTAATTTAATAATTATACAACAATGCATTCAACAAATAATTATAAAATAATGCACTCAACAAATAATGAAAGTATACAAAAACAAGAAGGAGAAGTAGGACCTTCTCAGTGCAAGCAACAATTGCAAGAAAGAAGGAGAAGGTGCAAGCAGCAATAGCGGCAGTAGGGCTGGCGACAAACAAGCAATGGAGGCGATGGCAAAAACGACAATAATAGTGGAACAAGAAACAACAATAGCGGGTAAACAATGTTCTTGACGACAATGTCAGCAACTAAGAAGCAAAACCATGGCAGTAGGATTGGCCATAGTAGGGCTGACAACCATGCAGAGCGACATAGATGGAGGATGACAACGACAGCTAAGGTTGGAGCACCATTGAGTCAGCGGTGGCGGCCATAGCACTATTGGTCGGTGGTGGATATGGAGGATGGTAGTAACAACTACGGCGGGAAATGTTGGTAGCTACGATGGAAGCAATGGCAGCAACTCTGAACGCAACCATGTGGCAACAACAATAGACCTCATGACGGAATTGTTGGATAAATTGGACATTATGATAAATCCCTTTGTTTCGATGATGACAAACATTTCATTCTTATTATTCTAACGAGCTACTTGAGTGTGCAGGATTATGGTGGATAACAAAGCAACTAGGGAAATCACGAGCTTACATATTTACTTTCATGCAATGTAATCACTATTGTAAAAACTTGTACAGTTATATAATGTACAAGTACTTAGATTGCATGTAAATCAAGCGTTAGATCTTCCCTAGCTACACACCATAGTTAGACAAGTCATCCCTTCCAAAAGGATCACATTATGCACACTCATAAACACACTTAGTGGTTTAATTAAAAGATTGAAACAGAGTCAATCTCGGTCGACCACACTCCTCGACCGAGACACTCTCGGTCGACAAACTTCTCGACCGAGATTGACCAAAAGTAGCCGTTAGACACAGCAGTTGACAGTTGCAAATAAACGTTAATCCAGAGAGCCTGTCGGTCGACGAATCCTCGACCGACTGGGCATCTCGGTCGACGAGTCCTCGACCGAGATGGTCTCTGACAGCAACTGCAGAATTAATTAACTAGCCGTTGCTAATGCGCCTAACTTATTCCTAACGGCTAGTTAAGCACTAGGAACCCCCTAGAAGTTGTCTAGAACGTCCTTAAGCATACATAGGTCATTCCTATAAATAGGACATGCCTTAGGTCACCAAATAGAGATCCAAGATATACTTGTGCTATACTTGAGCTTGAATACACACTTGCAATCTATTTTAGAGCAATAGAGCAATTCCTACACTTGCCATTCATTCCTATTGCTCCCATTTCGTGCCCTATAGGCTAGTATCTCCTATCCACTACAATCACATTGTCATACACATTGGTTAGGAGATTTATACGCTTGATATAGGCAAATCAAGCCTTGTGCTTAAAAGGATAAGTTGTAATTTCTGTTTTCCTTTCTTGTTCCTGTTTATCTTTTGTACTCTCCTTGCTACTCCTAGGGTTGGAGGCTGCGGATTGGAGAGGGTTGACTTCTCAGGTGGAGAAGGGGACTTCAAGCTACTTCAAGAAGGCTATCGCACGGGAAGCTACTTCAGAAGGCTGGTGCAACGGGAGTTGGTGCATCTACTTCAAGGGAAGGCTGCTTCGAGTTGGGCGATTACTTCTAGGTGAAGGCTGCTTGAAGGGTTTAGGGAAAAGAAATGTATTTTATGTAAAGTCCTTGCGAGGTAATAAAATAATTTCTTTTCAAATCCCGGTTGGGTAAGCAACCGGGTAGTGGACTGACTACCTTAGTATTTGCTAAGGCTAGGAACCACTCTAAACCCTTGTGTCTCCTTGTCCAATCTTTCTCTGTGGTTGTTTGAGTTTAAATTAATTTAAAATTATTATAAAACTCTATTCACCCCCCCTCTAGAGGTTATCAATTGGTATCAGAGCAGGCTTCAAGGAGCCCTAACAAGGTCTTGAAGAGATAAAGGGAGGAGGTGACTACAACCACAAGAAAAGGAGCATGGACCAATGTGCGACAAGTTGCAATTGGTGCTTAGGAACAAAGCACTCTACTTCTAGATGTCCATGGAGGTCAAAGAAAGAAGATACACATAAAGAATGTTTCGTTGCTACAATAAGTGAGGAAGAAGAAGAAGAGGTAAGCTTGCTTGATTTACCTAAACAAGAGTTAGTTACTATTATTGAAGAAACACATAACAAATATGTTGAATACAAAAAGAAATTAAAGAAATCAAATAAAGAAAATGATGATCTAAATGCTAGACTTCTTGAGCTTACATCCGAAAATGACGATTTATATGCTAAATTAAATACTCTTGGTTTTGAAAAAGATAGCATTATGTCTGACAATCGTACTTTGAAATCATCTCTAAGTAATAGTGAAGTGAAAATTTTCACTCTAGAGACTAACTATGATCTTCTATGTCAAGAAAAGACTGAATTGCTTGCAAAGTTAAATGATATTCAAAAACAACCTATATTGTGCACCCATGTAGATTATGACAATATAGTGAAAGAAAGAAATATGTTATCATCCAATCTAGATCAAGCAAAATTAGATATCAAGAAAAGAATGGATGAGATCGTTAAATTGCAACAAGAAGTTAGTAAGTTAAGCAACAATGGAATCCTTGATAAAATATTAGAAAATTCCTATCATCAAATAGGGAGAAGAGGACTAGGTTATAAGCCTAAGGAGAAATCCTATCAACAACCTAGTTGGAGAAGGACACAAGCAAGTCAATCCATGAATGTACATAGAGGCAAATATACTTTTGTACCAAAGAACAACCTAGACCAAAATCATAGAAAGAGATATGAGGTTGATTCTATATGTTGCCACTATTGTTTACGACTTGGACATTACTCCTTCTCCTGCCCATACAAGAAAAAGAATGATGAGATGGTATGGGTTCCAAAATTCCCAAATTGATTCAGTTGAGATATGACCAAAGACTTTAATTTGCATATCTTTATGTCTATCTCAACTTAACATATAGGGATAACAAATTTATATCAATTAAGGATTAATCAAAACTTAAAAGATTTGAATATGATTAAGTTGAGATATAATCCAAATGTTACTTTGATATTCATATATTTATATCAAACTGATCTTTGAAATAATTAAATTAGATACAATCTATACTGTACTTGAAATAGAATTCTGAACACTTTCCAGAAATTAGGTCGGTCGAAGATTTGTCGACCGAGTGAAAACCCGGTCGAGCAATTGTCGACCGAGCATGTCACTGTTTTTCAGAATGCTGTAAAATTGCTGAATTCCTTTGAAATTGTTCAAAATTGTTGTCTATTCGTGATCAATGACTGTATAATAAAGTATCAATTATGGAAATCATCCTTGAAAGATTATTAGAAATAAATTTGGTCAAAAACCAAAATTATTCTTAGTTTAAAGAAAATTTTTGTTCTATCGTTCTATCATTACATAGACAAGCAAAAGAACTTATTGGTGATTTTAGAAATGCTTGCAAAAAGAACAATGTTTTAATTTGATATCTTTAAAAGATTTGAAATATTCATTATGCTTTCATGTTTAGTATCACTTAAACATGCATCAAAATTGATATGAATGCTTAATTGGAAATCTGCAATTTTTGCCTCTTGGTTAAAACAAAATTTAGCCAAGGGGCGCTACGGTCGTAGTCAAGGGCGACCTAAAATAAGCTTTGACAAAATGCTTATTTGGACATCATTTTATTGCACTTAATCTTAGTATACTTATGATAAAGGTCAAAATCAACATTTAAAATTATTTGTGACCTTAGAAGCATTAAATTGCCTAAATTATAAGATTAAGGGGGAGCGCATAAAAACGAATTTGATTGCCTGATACGACCTTAGTATTTTTACTCTTGGTTATGAAGAAATTTATAAAATTGATATATCTTGAACTTAAAGGAACTCTCTAAACAAATCAGGGCTTAACATCCCTTGCATTTGGTTGGAGACATTTTTATGTACTCTAAGCTTAAAGGAATCTCATTTAATTTAGGGATAGATGAGAGATAAATGTACATTTGTCATGAGCTTAAGGGAATCTCATATCATTTTCAGGGCTTAACATCCCTTGTAAAATGGGTGAGAAATCTATATACATATGCCATGAACCTAACATGATCTCATATCATTTCAAGGCTTAATATCCTTTGCAAATGATTGAGAAACAAATAGTGGATAAATTAGACACAAATCCATGTTTCTAAAAGGATATCTATTTAAGGGGGAGCAAAATATAAAATTAAAAGGGAAAAGAAAATAAAATATTCAAATTGGATATCTTTTTGAAATGACAAAGGGGGAGAAAGAATATAAAATCAAAAATATAAATATATATGAGTTTCATCCTGATTGCCAGCACTCACACTTGTAAAACAAGAATGGCTACAAAAGGTAATCTTCAGGTATGAAACTCACATGCTTTATATTTCCTTATTTCATATTTTAGGAAATGTTTGTCATCTTCAAAAAGGGGGAGATTGTTGGATAAATTGGACATTATGATAAATCCCTTTGTTTCGATGATGACAAACATTTCATTCTTATTATTCTAACGAGCTACTTGAGTGTGCAGGATTATGGTGGATAACAAAGCAACTAGGGAAATCACGAGCTTACATATTTACTTTCATGCAATGTAATCACTATTGTAAAAACTTGTACAGTTATATAATGTACAAGTACTTAGATTGCATGTAAATCAAGCGTTAGATCTTCCCTAGCTACACACCATAGTTAGACAAGTCATCCCTTCCAAAAGGATCACATTATGCACACTCATAAACACACTTAGTGGTTTAATTAAAAGATTGAAACAGAGTCAATCTCGGTCGACCACACTCCTCGACCGAGACACTCTCGGTCGACAAACTTCTCGACCGAGATTGACCAAAAGTAGCCGTTAGACACAGCAGTTGACAGTTGCAAATAAACGTTAATCCAGAGAGCCTGTCGGTCGACGAATCCTCGACCGACTGGGCATCTCGGTCGATGAGTCCTCGACCGAGATGGTCTCTGACAGCAACTGCAGAATTAATTAACTAGCCGTTGCTAATGCGCCTAACTTATTCCTAACGGCTAGTTAAGCACTAGGAACCCCCTAGAAGTTGTCTAGAACGTCCTTAAGCATACATAGGTCATTCCTATAAATAGGACATGCCTTAGGTCACCAAATAGAGATCCAAGATATACTTGTGCTATACTTGAGCTTGAATACACACTTGCAATCTGTTTTAGAGCAATAGAGCAATTCCTACACTTGCCATTCATTCCTATTGCTCCCATTTCGTGCCCTATAGGCTAGTATCTCCTATCCACTACAATCACATTGTCATACACATTGGTTAGGAGATTTATACGCTTGATATAGGCAAATCAAGCCTTGTGCTTAAAAGGATAAGTTGTAATTTCTGTTTTCCTTTCTTGTTCCTGTTTATCTTTTGTACTCTCCTTGCTACTCCTAGGGTTGGAGGCTGCGGATTGGAGAGGGTTGACTTCTCAGGTGGAGAAGGGGACTTCAAGCTACTTCAAGAAGGCTATCGCACGGGAAGCTACTTCAGAAGGCTGGTGCAACGGGAGTTGGTGCATCTACTTCAAGGGAAGGCTGCTTCGAGTTGGGCGATTACTTCTAGGTGAAGGCTGCTTGAAGGGTTTAGGGAAAAGAAATGTATTTTATGTAAAGTCCTTGCGAGGTAATAAAATAATTTCTTTTCAAATCCCGGTTGGGTAAGCAACCGGGTAGTGGACTGACTACCTTAGTATTTGCTAAGGCTAGGAACCACTCTAAACCCTTGTGTCTCCTTGTCCAATCTTTCTCTGTGGTTGTTTGAGTTTAAATTAATTTAAAATTATTATAAAACTCTATTCACCCCCCCTCTAGAGGTTATCAGGAATAATCGCCACAGATAGCTAGGTATCGGAGGCGACAAAATAGAGAATGGGGAAAAATATCGTCTGTGTTATTAAATAGACTTATTCATTAGCTGTTAGTAAAGATCTAAGCTTAAGTCTTTAGTCGTCGGTTGTAAAAAAAATGACACAGTTCAATTAATTTCGTCGATTATTTTTCAGGAAACATATGTACTTATCTCTATTAACAAACTCCAACCTTGCTAAGTTCTATTTTTTCAGTTACCCGGTCAAAACTGACGCCATATATCTCAGTCCATGTTGTCGGTTATCCATTAAAAACTGACGTCATATGTACTTATCTCTAATAGAAAATTGTAAACCTCACCAAAACTTTAGTCGTTAGTTTCTAAAAAAACCGATGACATAGATCACTCTATGTTGTCGGTTGTTCACCAAAAAACTGATGACATATGCACTTATCCCTATTAAAAATGGTAACCTCGCTAAGACCTATGTTGTTGGTTTCTCGAAAAGAACCGACGACATAAATAAATTTGGGAGGATTTTCTTTTATGGGGCGCATGGCGGGAAATGTATTTGGTCGGTTATTTTGGTAAAAAAACAACACCATAGACTTTTTAGTGGTAAAATTTCCACAATAGGTGTAATCTACGGTGTCAATTTTATAAAACAAAACTGATGACATACTTTTCTGAGGTAAGACTTATATTTTGGGAAAGGTTTTGTCGTTGGTTTTCTAAAACCAACACAATAGGGCTATGGCAATTTTTTCTCTGCAAAAGTGAATTTCACTGGCTATCTTAAACATCAATTCTTGGCAAAGAAATTACATTTATAAATAAAGTGGTACCTGTATTATCCTTAATCGGTAAGACTTGATCAGTAGTGATGTTTGTGTTATAAGTAGGCCTGTAGCATCCATTTTCAGTAAAAATGATGTTACAAAAAGTGACACCAAAGATTAAAAAA
The DNA here is from genome assembly GCA_963693085.1 of Alisma plantago-aquatica. Classification (NCBI taxonomy): domain Eukaryota; kingdom Viridiplantae; phylum Streptophyta; class Magnoliopsida; order Alismatales; family Alismataceae; genus Alisma; species Alisma plantago-aquatica. The sequence goes on from OY856409.1 coordinate 1,523,681,466, forward strand.
AATGTAGTAGTGCAAATTTTGAAGGATAAAAAATCTTACTAACAAAAATACCATTCCATATCTAGTCCAACTAATGTCTTGGTGAAGCATAGGATCAATATCTTTGTCATCATCTTTAACCTCCACCATGTAAGGAATATGACTGTGATGTGCTAGAGGAACTCCTCTCCCCAAATATTTTTGGAAATTTGGCCTGTCAATGTTACATGGTAACTTTTCATCTAGAAAACTGTAGAAGTTTTTGGTCATTTTTCCTTTGTTCATATTTCCCTTGAGCTGGTGAAATTTTGATGAATGCATATTCATCCTGATTTTCAGTCGTCTTTTTAGAACCAATTCAATTCAATACTTTCGATTTCTTCCCTTAAATCCTACAAATTGCAAGTTTTCTTAATTAGTCCAATTATTATGATCTTTTTATTAAATTTACATTGATTTTGCGCAGGTATTAACCAGGTTCTATCATCATATGGAATTCATTAAAGAACCTCTCACTTTTGGTCTTGACCAATCGGTCTTGACCAAATGGTTTTCTCTAACGGTTCTGACCTCTCAGTTTTAGATATTCTCCGACACAGTCTCAAGACCGTTTAAGCCCATTCGGTTTCAAGACCGCATGAGCCTAAATGATCCCGAGACCGTTTGAGTTCATACGGTTCCAAGACCAAATGAACCCAAATGGTCTCAAGACCGGATGACGTCTAAACGGTTTCAAAACCGTTAGGACTAAGAACCGATTGGATACCCAAAACTGTTTGGAATCAAGACCATTTGATCACTCAAGACCGTTTAAACAATCAGACCATGCAAAGCTTCATCGGTTCTCGAGACCAGTTAAAGCCAAAACCGTTTGGGAACAAAACTGTTTGGTCTCAAGACCGAATGGAACCTAACGGTCTTCAAGACCGTTTGCTTCTCCTAAACCATTTAGACTCAGATCGGTTGGACAGTGAAGATCGATCAAATACAGGACCATTTGAAGCCAAAACCGAATGAAGATAGAACCCAAGACCGATTGGATCCTAACGGTTTCAAGACCGTTTGGATCCATTCGGTTTGCAAAGACACAAGACCAGTCAAAGGAAGATTGTTAAAGATAAGACCGTTTGATGCCAAATGGTCTCCAAAACCGTTTGGCCATCAAACGGTCTCCAAGACCGAAAGAATCAGATATTCAAGAATGTTTGGAGCAAACCGATAGAACGCAAGACCGTTTAAATGTCAAAGGGTCTCAAAACCGTTTGATGTCAAACGGTCTCCAAAACCATTTGAGCTACTTCACAGCAAAAATGTGAGTACTCCACCCAAGCCTATAAATAGGACCCCGAGGGACCTCATTTGGGCATCGACTCCAGCACGCCGACAGGCTGCCCAAGGTCTGATCCAGCTTCAACTTCCACATGCCCACCTGCTCCTCTTGGTGCCAAGAAAGGATAGAAGAAGAGAGAGAAGGTGGAGAAGAAGGTTTGCCCAGCCTGCCTTGATGGTTCTTCCTTGCCCAGATCTGCCCCGACACGACATAGAAGACCGCATCATCTTCATCGAGCTGCAATCACCTTCTTCATCATGCTCATGGCGGAACCTTCCCTTTCTTTTATTCTTCTTGTCTCTCACATCATGAGCGAGTAGTTCCTTATTGCTGGGGTGTGGGGACTAGCCCCGCTACCCATGCAAGCATGTTCTTTTGATTAAGCATTCCATGGCAATGTATTTAAACTTTTCATTTCGTCGTTAGTTGGTATGTTTGTAGTTGATTATCTACTTGCTTTCATCTTGTTCTTCCCTATATTATGAAATCTTTTATATGTAGGGTGAAATGGCAGTTTACAAAGTTTGACTCCTTGATTAGAAATAAGATAGGATTCCTTGAGGTAGTAAGTGCATGATCCGTAAGGGGACAAGCCATCTAACCTTCGGTGACGCTTCTGTGGCCTAAACATCCCTCCGGGAGGGCCACAACTTTAGTTGGATTTTGTATCGTCTTTATTTATCGTCGATGTTTGTTTGTAGATCAATCACCTGCTCGCTTATCGATTAGCACGGTTGACACCTTGACTAGAAATGGAATGAGTTTCCTTGAGGTCGTAAGTGAATGATCCGTGAGGGGACGAGCCATCTAACCTTCGGTGACGCTTCTTTGGTCTAAACATCCCTCAGGGAGGACCACAGCCTTAGTTGGATGTTGTATTTCCAAATCCGTAAGTATATGAACTGGATGGCGACGAGACATTTGATGCCTAAGGTGATGCTTACGCAAGCCTAACGCCTGTATGGGGGTTTTTTACAACAGCTCTATTTGGATAGTCATATCTTGCATGGATGTTTGATGTTTAGACGTGTTTGCATGTGAAGTGGTGGTGAAACCCGAGACCATCCCAACGATTCCATATCATTGATCTCAATCCAACTTTAATTCAGCTTTTACTTCTTGCAATTAGTTTAAATCAAACTCAAATCAATCAATCGTTTCAAATATTAGTCTTAACTCAAACTAGACTAGACTGACAAAGATTCTTAAAAACGTTGTCCTTTGGGTTCGATCCTTAACTATACTGCGATAAGATTTGTCTGCTTACGGGTGGTAATATTGCACTTTGGTTTTGGTAAAAGCTTGGGGATCTCAACCCCGAGTGAATTTGTTAGTGCAATAAAATCCCACGTCAAAGTCTGGCGCTGTTTTCGGGGACAACGGAATCAGTTAGTTAAATCTAGTTCTTTTAAGACTAATCTAGGATTTTGCTTTTTCTTTTTGAAACAATCGACCATCTATGTGAATTTTCTCTACTCCGTGGTTCTCACTTTCAAAATCTTCTATTTCAGGTACAACCCAAAGCATAGTGCATGCACTGTTCGGACAGCCCCGGACTAACAACGACCTTTGATCCCGAGATAGACATAACTTTTCATTGTCAGATCTGAGAAAATCAAGCAGGGATGGCTCAGGAAGAGGAAGTAGCCCGAAGAGTGGCTCAAGCCATCAATGCACAGAGAGAGAGAGGCTCATGCAAGAAGCCAGAGCTACAGTACAACAAGAAATCCTAGCAGCACAAGCAGCGACACAAGCAGCAGAATTGCAAAAGGATCTTAGGGAGTTCTCCATCCCTAAAGTTGCCGATGTACATCACCCAGTCCAACCTCCTCCCATCCATGCTCCCAATTTTGAGATAAGAGCACATTGGATTACCCTGCTCCAAAATAACCCATTCTATGGTAAACAAGGAGAGGATAGTCAAGAACATCTTCTGAGGTTCATGGATCTATGTGCTATGACAAAACAGAATGGAGTGTCCGATGATGCCATTAGACTTTGTCTCTTCAATTATTCTCTTGCTAACAGAGCTATTAGCTGGTACAACTCCCTACAATGCGAACCCATCACTACATGGGAGCAGCTTTAAAATATTTTCCTGGAAAAATTCTATCCTCCTTCTCTCACTTATGAAATTAGGGGAAAAATAACAATGTTCACTCAAGCCCCTGGAGAAACCCTTGCTGAGGCATGGGACAGATATAAGGAGCTTCTACAAAAATGTCCACACCATGGCATTCCTAAGAATCAACTCATCAAGATCTTCTATAGGGGTTTTGATGGTGACATTAAGAGGTTCTTAGATTCCTCATCTGGAGGAAACTTCATGCGTCAAAATTATGGCAGTGCATGGAGAGTCGTTACCCTAGGAGCTGAAAATCAAGCCAATTGGGGTAGATCAGTGGGTAAAGGAGTGTTAAAAGTGGCTATGGTAGAAGCAAAACATGAATACAAGTCTATCGCTGAAACACTTAAGCTTTTAGTGGCCAAGCAAGATCATATTGAAACATCCCTTGCTGCAATTGGAAAAGGACGTCCACCCCTTCAACAACCAGAACAGATCAAGTCTGCGTCACTATTTTGTGAAGCATGTAAAAGTACCGATCATTCCACTTTATCATGCAGTGTTCTCTATGATGTTGTTCTAAGCAATGCATGTGGATAAGGAGACAGCGGTCAAATGGAAAACATGAATGTTGTCAACACCATTCCTGGTCAAGGGTATTACAATCCAAATCAGAATAGGAACCATCCAGGTTTTCATTATGGAAACCCCTCTGGAGCAGTAAACTCACATCAATTTGGTTCGAACAATCATCCACGTGGTCCACCAGGATTCCAGTACAATCAGCAACTGAATTTTGGAAATCAAGGAAATTTCAAGGGAAACTTTCAGAATAGGAACTTCAATAATTATCAAAACAATTCTCAGTACCAGAATCTTAATCAACCTCAAGGACAACAAGTCGTTCCCATCTCACCTGATGACAAACTGACAACCATTGAGAAGATGTTGTAGTCTCAGTAGAATATGATAGCTAATCAACAAACCTTGATAGCTAACTAGCAAGCACATCAGAAAGCTATTGAATCTCAACTAGCTCAACTTGCCGCTAGCATAAAGCCACCGGTTGGAACCTTTGCGAGCTAGCTCAAGAATAATGCTAAGCACCCAGAACAACTGAAGGCTGACACAACTAGGTCAGGCAAGGATTATTCTGACCCTCCTGTCAAGCGACATGTGGTCATTACAGATGAGCCTGTGATCATTCAAGACTCAACAACACCGGATTCTCAACCAAAAGAACCAGAAACTGCTGATAAGACAGATAAGGTAAGTCTTGAGAAACCTATTGATGAAGAAAACAGAACCTGATATTCCTGTATACAAGCCTCTCATACTGTTCCCTGCTCATTTAACGCAAACAAAGCTCGATACCAAATTCAACAAGTTCAAAGAAGCCATGAAGAAGCTTCATGTTGACATACCCTTTCTTGATGCTCTGGCCAAGATACCAGCCTGGACTAAGTACTTAAAGTCACTTCTCACAAGGAAGTATATAACTGAAGAATATGAGAGAGTAAAGTTAGAAACAACCACTTTCGATATCATTCTGAGCAAGATGCCCAAGAAACAGAAAGACCCGGGATCCTTTGGAATTTCATGTCATATTGGCGATTCTTCATGTAAGAAAGGTCTAGCTGATATGGGTGCTAGTATCTCAATCATGGCACTTAGCCTTTGCAAAAGGTTTGGATTTGTAGAATTGCTTCCCACTGGCATGACCATACAACTAGCAGATAACTCTGTGGCTCTTCCCATGGGAATCATCGAAGACGTCCCAATCAAGGTGGGCAAGGATTCCTATGTCCCGTGTGATTTTGTCATCATGGACATAAAGGAAGATGCGAGATACCCTCTTATCTTTGGTTGTCCATTTCTCTCCACCGCAAGATCCCTAATTGATGTTGAGGTAGGAACTCTACCTCTTAGATTAGGCAAGGAAACTCTTGAGTTTAAAGTTCTCGAAAGCATGAGAATACCTAGTGTGCAAGAAGAAGTCTATCTGATTGATTGCATCGAGCAAATGTCACTCCTCACACAAGAGGAATATGAACAAGACGATCCTTTAGAAGTGACTCTAACAAACCCATCTGCTGATAATTCCATCAATGAACAAGTTAAAGAGTATGTTCTTGACCTTGACACCGCCAAAGAAGATCCAGAAGCCAAAATTGAAGAACTCAAGGCTGTGGAAGTTACTAAAGACACATGCGAAGAACCAGAAGCCCCTGAGATGAAGCCTATGCCCAGGGGGCTGAAGTATGTGTTTTTGGACGATCTCAAGGTCCGTCCAATTATTATAAACTCAGATTTAACAACCGAGCAAGAAGATAAACTGCTAAAAGAACTAAAGGAAAGAAAGAAAGCCATCAATTATAAGATGAGTGACCTCACGGGGGTTGGTCAAGCGTTGTGTATGCACAAGATCCCTATGATGGAAGATCACAAGCCAACCATTGAGCATCAATGAAAATTGAATCCAAATATGAAGGAAGTAGTCCGTCGCAAGGTCATTAAATTGCTCACAGCTGGAATATTCTATCCGATATCAGACTCACCATGGGTGAGCCCAGTGCATGTAGTCCTGAAAAAAGGTGGAACAACTATTATACAAAATGAAAACAATGAACTCATCCCCACTCAAATAGTCACAGGGTGGAGGATGTGCATAGAATATAGAAAATTGAACAAGGCAACTCAAAAAGATCATTTTCCAATGCCTTTCCTTGATCAAGTCTTAGAAAGGTTGTCTCACCAAGAATATTTATGTTATCTTGATGGTTACTCTAGATTATATCAAATACCCATACATCCAGATGACCAAGAGAAAGCTACTTTTATCTGCCCATTCAGAACATACACATTTAGGAGAATGTCGTTCGGCCTCTGCAATGCACTTGCAACCTCCCAGTGTTGCATGGCTACCATATTCTCTGGTCTTACTAAAACAATTATGGAAGTTTTCATGGACAATTTGTTTGTATATGGAGACTCATTTGATTCATGCCTAAAACACCTCTCCCTCATTCTCAAAAGATGTGAAGAAGCTCGTCTTGTGCTCAACTGGGAGAAGTGTCATTTTATGGTGAAAGAAGGCATTGTCCTCGGCCATAGGGTCAGCAATAGAGGAATTGAAGTAGATAAAGCCAAGATTGAAGTGATTTCCAAGCTCTCTATCCCTATCAATGTAAAGGAAGTTCGAGCATTCCTTGGTCACGCATGTTTCTATAGATGATTTATAAAGGACTTCTCAAAGATAACCAAGCCAATGACAAATTTGTTACTAAAAGATGTTGAATTCAATTTTGACGAAGAATGTGTTAAGAGCTTCAACACGCTGAAGCATGCCCTTACAACCACGCCCATCATTAGAGCTCCCGATTGGGACCACCCTTTTGAAATTATGTATGATGCAAGCGATTATGTTGTAGGTGCTATCTTAGGTCAATGTATAGAAAATAAAATTATGTGATCTATTATGCATCGAAGACCCTCGATGAAGCTCAGAGGAATTATGCTACTATTGAGAAAGAACTTTTGGCAGTCGTGTATGTATTTGACAAGTTCAGATCCTACCTAATTGGCTCAAAGGTCATTGTCTACACAGATCACGCTGCCATTCGTTACCTTCTCGCAAAGAAAGATGCAAAACCTAGGTTAATTAGATGGATTCTCCTATTGCAAGAACTTAATCTAGAGATCAGAGATAAAAAAGGTACAGAGAATGTTGTAGCAGACCACCTCAGATGCATCCGCACTCTGGATACTAAGAAGATTCAGATCAATGATGCCCTTCCATATGATCATCTAATGAAATTCTCAGAAGCTATACCATGGTACTCAGATTATGTGAACTATCTTGTTGCTGGGTGTAACATCCCTGACATGGGTTATAAGTTAACCCTAGGTGTTTTTCCTAAATATGTAATTAAATACTTGTGATTATTCTCTGGCATGTAATTAAGTTCCTGAGAAACATATACTTTCAATTTTGTCCTTTTTAAACAATGTTATGGTATTGTTTTGTAATACAGGGACCTATGTGCAAATTACCCAGTTAGAGGGGCTAACTTGCAAATTACATAGGTTAAGAGGTTCCTCTGATGATGAAACATCATATGAGTGAATATGATGAGGTATGATGGATTTCCCAAGCTTGGGCATCAAGATGCAGCTTGTGGAACAATCCTTGTGCTTAAAACCCTAATTTTGGAGCAAATGCAATTTACCCAAAATATGGGGTGCAACTTGTAAAATATACCTTCTACAATATCTTTTATGACTCTTGACATCATTTGAAGTAGAAATGATGAGAGGGGCGCTTCAATTAAATAATCAGATAAGAAGGATGACCTTTGTAGAAAAATCACCAAGTATGAGTAAGGAAACCCTTCATATATGTACCTTAGTTGCATGTTGGCTTTCTTTACCCTTAGATCTTGAGTTTTGGTGGGCTTAGCTTAAGTTATGATGGTTTGTACGTGCCTTATAAGGAAGGAGGGACCTAGATGAGAAATCCATAAACTAGAGGTCCTTATGGTGGAAATCAACCTAAACTATATAAGCCTATTCCTTTGCAAACCAAGTAAACATACCCTTTCTTTTCTTCACTTATCATCTTGCTCAACCGACCAAGGCAGAGCTCTAGAGTTCAAGGAGACAACCAACTTGTTCTAAGCCGACCTTCCCCATCCTTTCCTTGGAGAATCACCTTTGGCCAACCTGTGGAGCTCAAGACGCCATTAAAGGCTTGAAGCTTGGAAGCTTGGAGCTCTAGGAACAACGTTTGAGGCGGGTTTTATAACTCTAAACTTCTTGCTTTATTATGCATACTTGTATTCTTGCAAAATATACTTAGTTCTTCTTCTTCCCCACTCTTCCTTGCTTTCTTGCAAGCAAATCCACGAAGTAACCGACCTATCTCAAGGTTGAAGATGATGGGCGTGAATTCCTAGGTAACTTTATCAAACGACCTTGGACCTTTTGGTCTAAACGGTTTGCAAACCGTTTGAAATCAAACGGTCTCAAACCGTTTGATCTCATGCGGTCTTGCAAGACCATTTAGATTCAAACGGTCTCCAAGACCGTTTGATAGGGTTGACCAAGGGAAGACCGTTTAGAGGTCTAATGTAAATATGTTGAATTTAATTTCTATAAAGAATCATAAAATAATTCCAAACCAATTCCAAGTTGAAGGCACTTCAACCCTCTAAACCCTAATCGGGTTGAATTGCTGATTTCAAGGATAGATTTTGGTGAATTTTGGGTTGAAGGGCCCAAACGGTCTCAAGACCGTTTGGGGGTCCATCCAAACGGTCTCAAGACCATTTGGTGACAACCCAAGACCGTTTGGAGGTCTACGGTTAAGGAAATTTGATGGTTTGAGGGTCCAATTACAATAGGTTGATGAATTGATAAAAATGCTGATTTTAGACCTAATTAGGGTTCAACCCTTATCAAATCGACTTAGTTTTTTATGGAACTTTGGGCAAACGGTCTCAAGACCGTTTGGAGGGTGTCCAAACGATCTCAAGACCGTTTGGGCCAAGTTTGGGCCCAATTGGATGTCAATTGATGGGTTCAACCTCAATTTGATTCACATTGTTGAACATTGATGATTAGTCGATTGAAAACCCTAATTGAGTTGGATTCAATCCTAATTGGCTTTCAATTGAGGGTCAATTTGGTGTCCAATTGATTAAGGCTAACCCTAATTGACTCAATTTACAAATGGTTAACAAGGATATGGCCAATTGAAGGCTTCAACATAGAAAACCCCAATCGAGTATAACCTTTGAATCACCTCTGAGGTCCATGCGGTTTTGAGCCCATTTGGACCAAACGGTCTCAAGACCGTTTGGATCCAAATGGTCTCAAGACCGTTTGGGGCCAAACGGTCTCAAGACCGTTTGGGCTCAAACGATCTCAAGGTCGTTTGGACCAATCGATCTCAAGATCGTTTAAGATCAAACGGTTTCAAGTCATATAGCTTCAAATGGTTTGGAGGTCAACTTTCCCAATCGGTCAATGCACCCATGCGGTCTTGGTGATCCATGCGGTCTTGAAGGTCAAGTTATCCAAACGGTCAACACCCCCAAACGGTCTCAAGACCGTTTGGAGGTTGAAGGTTGAAACCGTTTGGAGACTTTTAGGGTTGTTTTTGCTTAATCGTTTGAAGGTGTAATTGGTCCAATGGTGGTCTAATCTAAACCCTAATGGTACCCTAGGACATTAAGGGACTAAGTGACTAATGGATTGACCCATGATGGTGATCAATGGTGTACTTTACCAAAATACCCTTGAAGGGTTCAACTAAAGGATACCTTGTTTTAATCAAACCCTAATGACATGATAGTGGTAATTTGGCTTATGTTAATCAATGAGGACTTAACCTAACCTAATTTAGGGTGATGTAATTTAGGGTGATGTAAGGAACCAGTCTGCAGGTGATCAATATCAGCAACAGCAGCATCAGGAGCAGCAGTGAATCTCAGGTGGAGATACTGACTGCTGAGTCATGTAGTTAGATAGTCCTATGTCGTCTCTGTACTCTCAGGTCCTTGGAGTTAGTTGATCTGAGAATTTTGGTTCGAATTTTGGGATTTTGTATCTGGATGTATATAATCACTCAAGAAGTGATTTAACAGAGATGTAAACTGTTCATCTTATTTCTATGAAAGAAGTTTTATGTTTTTCAAGGTCTTGTCTCAAAAAGTTTTAATTTCCGGTGATTTTTGTATTCCACTGCTAATTGAATGCTTCCCCTAAGTTTATATCGTGGTTTATGGATCAGAATGTCTCAATTTAGTGGTATCAGAGCTCTAGGTTCGCTGAGTCTATAGAGACATAGGATTTAGGATGTCGAGTCTATCCTTAGTGTTTCTTTCCTATCTAATAGAATCTTCTGCTCCTCAGGAGAAGAAGATATATAAGGATGTCTGAGCCACATGAGGAGTACATGGTAGAAAGTAGTGTCGTTGCACCTCGAGAAGGTGCAAGGAACCCAGAGATAGAACAGCCTGTACCTAGGCCACCCAGGGAGCCATCTCAGTTTGACCCAGCTGACATGGGTAACCCAGCTGTTCAAACTATGTTCGGGCAGTTTATGACTGCTATGACACACATCACCGACAGGATGCCCATTCCTGCACCTAGGGCACCTGTCCAGCCTGAAGGACAAGGTATCGGTAAGACATTCGAGCGACTTCGTCATGTCGGAGCTACCGAATACTTCGGGACAGCTGACCCCACAGATGCCGATCTGTGGTTAACCGAGTTGGAGAAAGCCTTCAGAATCTTGAACATCCCTGAAGCTGAGAAGGTTAGACATGTTGTCTATCTTCTCAAAGGAAGTGCTGGTCACTGGTGGAACATGGAAGAGCAGAAGAGGCCTGGAGTGGAGATCTCGTGGGAAAACTTTCGTCGGGAATTTGTCCATAGATATTTTCCAAAGACCTTCCTGGACGAGAAGATCTCTCAGTTTGAGAGATTGAGGCAAGGCATGATGAACATTAGCGAGTATGAGGCTAAGTTCATGGAGTTGCTGCGATTCTGTCCGCACATGGATGCCACAGAAGAAGAAAGGATCAAAAGGTTTGAGAAGGGTTTGAATGCCGACTTAAATACTCCCGTGTCTGCCTTAGAGAACCGGGAGAGGTTCGCTACCTTCGTTGAGTCAGTCCGAAGGATAGAGAGATCCGTGGTTGAGAAGTGGCAAACCCAGAAGAGATATTCGCAGTTCCAGGGTTCTTCATCTAGAGACTTTAAGAAGCCTAGATTCTCTGCACCTACACCTCCACCACCCAAATCCAGTTCTCATACTCAGTGGTCCCCAAGTAGAGGTAGAGGACATAGTCTACCACCACAAGAGACCCGCAGTTCACCATCAATGTCAGTCACAGGACCACCAAGACCACAACAACTGGAAAGAAGCTGCTACAACTGTGGGAAGGTGGGACACTTGATGAAGGATTGCAGGTCTAGGCCTGTCAGTGTGACACAGCCTCAGAGACAGAGTCAACAGGGATCACAGAGAAGGCAGTCCCAAGGAGCAGCTAGAGGACGTGGACAAGCGTCTAAAGCTGGATCATCAGCACCAACCCAACCTCAGGCGACAGCGAGGTTCTATGCTATGAACCAACCAGATGTAGTGATCAATCCACAGGTTGTGGAAGGTCAGATGGAACTTTTATATTCTAATATGTCTAAATCTTATGTTGTATCTGTTTTGATTGACCCGGGTGCTACGCACTCCTTTATCACTCGAAGAGTGATTCGTAACTGCAATATGACAGTCAGTCATAAGGAAGATAGCTTGTTGCTTGAGACTCCATTGAGAGGGTCTGTTGTTTTGCAGGAGGTATTCTCTCCCTGCATCCTCTTCTTTTCTGATCATCGCATTCACGTGGATCTTATACCACTTGATATGCAAGGATTTGATATAATCCTTGGGATGGATACCTTGGAAAGGTATAGGGTTGTCTTGGATTGTGAATCCAAGCAGGCTGTGTTTGCTGATGAAAGAAACACATGGATCTTTCAAGGAGAGAGAAAGATTCTACCCACCTGTCTTGTGTCAGCTATGGTTGCTGAGAAGCTGATGAGGCAAGGATGTTATGCATTCTTGGCCCATGTGGTAGATACTACCATGGAGAGTCCCAACCATGTTGAAGTTCCTTTAGTCAGGGAATTTGAAGACATGTTTCCTAAAGAACTTCCAGGTATACCACCACCTTGGTAAATTGATTTTGTAATCAATTTAGTCCCAGATGCACAACCCATAGCTCAGACACTGTATAGGATGGCGCCTGCCAAAATGGCAGAACTCAAGAAACAGCTTCAGGAGTTACTTGAGAAGGGTTTCATCTGACCGAGTACTTCACCTTGGGGTGCTCTGGTTTTGTTTGTTAAAAAGAAAGATGGTTCAATGCGGTTGTGCATTGATTACAGACAACTCAATAAAGTAACAATAAAGAATAAGTACCCTCTACCAAGGATTGATGATCTTTTTGACCAGTTGTGTGGTGCAACCGTCTTCTCGAAGATAGACTTGAGGTCAGGATATCATCAACTTCGTATTAAGGACAGTGACATATCCAAGTCTGCCTTTAGGACAAGATATGGTCACTATGAGTTCACAGTTATGTCATTTGGACTAACTAATGCACCAGTTGCATTTATGGAACTCATGAATAGAATCTTCCGACCTTTCCTCAATCAGTGTGTTGTCGTCTTCATAGATGACATTCTGATCTATAGTAGAGATGCTCAGCAACATGAACAACATCTACGTCAGGCTCTAACTTTGCTAAGAGAACATAAGCTATACGCTAAGTTTAGCAAGTGTGAGTTCTGGTTTCCGGAAGTATCTTTTCTTAGACACGTGACATCTGCTTCGGGTATTCGTGTTGACCCTAAAAAGGTAGAATCTGTTCTACAGTGGGAACAATCGAAGACACCGACGGAGATCTGTAGCTTCTTAGGGTTAGCTGGCTACCGAAGGTTCATTAAGAACTTTAGTTCTATAGCTCTACCCTTGACCAAGTTAACTCGGAAAGATGTTCCTTTTGCCTGGAGTAATAAGTGTCAACAGTCTTTCCAGCTGTTGAAGGAGAAGTTGACAAGTGCACCTGTGCTTGTTCTACCTGAGCAAGGTAAAGGATATGTAGTTTTCTGTGATGCCTCCAAGAATGGACTCGGATGCGTGCTGATGCAGGAGAAGCAAGTGATTTCTTTTGCTTCCCGACAGCTTAAGAAACACGAGGAGAATTATCCGACATACGATCTGGAGTTGGCTGCTGTGATTCATGCCTTGAAGATCTAGAGACATTATCTCTACGGAGGGACATTCCAAATTTTCACAGACCACAAGAATCTTAAGTATATCTTCTCTCAGCATGAACTTAACATGAGGCAACGTCGCTGGATGGAGTTAATCAAGGACTACGACTGTACAATTGATTACCACCCAGGCAAGGCCAATGTGGTTGTAGATGCCTTGAGTAGGAAATCAGCAACATCAACCATGGATAGAGCACAACTAAGTTCCTTAGTATGCTCTAGGAGAGATATGCTTATCTCTTTAAGACAAGACAATGTGCAGTTGAAAGTGTCATTGTTAGACGGTTTGTTAGCTGAAATGCACATTAAACCTACCCTAAGAGAGCAGATAAAGGAGGCACAGCAAGTTGATGCTGCAGTTCGGCAGATTAGATCTGAGTATGGTAATGAAAAGCGAGATGGTTTCCGTGACTCAGATGACCAGGTGGCATGCTATCATGGAAGGATGATAGTACCAGATGTCGATAACTTGAGGAAGTTAGTTTTGGAAGAAGCTCATTCTTCGATGTATGCCATGCATCCAGGGAGCACCAAGATGTATCGAAACTTAAAAGATATGTATTGGTGGCCTGGGATGAAGAAGGATGTTGCTGAGTTTATTCTAAGATGTCCTGTGTGTCAGCAAGTTAAGGATGAACACCAGAAGCCTGCAGGAACAATGCAACCTTTACCCATACCACAGTGGAAGTGGGATCATGTGACCATGGACTTTGTTGTTGGCTACCCAGGACAAGCAAAGGACATGATTCCATTTGGGTATTTTTTGATAGGTTGACAAAGACAGCGCATTTCTTACCTGTCAAAACAACCTATTCTGCTGAAAGGTTATCACAGTTGTATGTTCAAGAGATAGTGTGATTGCACGGAGTTCCTGTCACAATAGTTTCTGACAGAGGTCCCCAGTTTACGATTCATTTTTGGGAACAGTTGCAAAGAGCTTTAGGCACCAAGTTAAGGTTTAGTACAGCCTTTCATCCACAGACCGATGGACAGTCAGAAAGGACTATACAGACCTTGGAAGACTTGTTGAGAGCATGTGTTCTCCAGTTTACTGGAAGTTGGGATCTACACCTGAGCTTGATAGAGTTTGCCTATAACAATAGCTATCAACATAGTATTGACATGGCACCCTATGAAGCCTTGTATGGTAGGCGTTGTAGATCACCTTTGTGTTGGTATGAGACTGGTGAACATCAGTTGTTAGGTCCTGATCTTGTGTAGCAGACTACAGAGAAGATTAAAGTAATACAACAACAGATTAAGACTGCACAAAATAGGCAAAAATCTTATGCTGACAGACGTCGTAGACCCTTAGAGTTCCGGGTTGGAGACAAAGTGTACCTTAAGGTCTCACCTTGGAAGGGAGTCCTTCACTTTGGAAGGAAAGGGAAGTTAGATCCTAGATTTATGGGGCCTTATCCAATCATTGAACGGGTTGGAAATGTAGCCTATAGATTAGAGTTACCCCAGGAGTTGCAGAAGTTACACCCTGTGTTTCACATTTCTATGCTGAGGAAATGTCACCCCGATACCAAGTCAGTTCTACAACCTATGTAAGTAGAATTGAATGAATATATAACTTATTAGGAGGGACCAGTGTCAATCCTGGATAACAGAATTAAAAAGCTAAAGAAGAAAGATATAAGTCTTGTGAAAGTCCTCTGGAATCACCATGGTATTGAAGAAGCCACTTGGGAACTAGAAGAAGAGATGAAAAGGAAATACCCTGCTCTTTTCTCCTAGTATGTTTTATCGATTTCGGGGACGAAATCCTTGTAAGGGGTGGATAATTTGTAACATCCCTGACCTGGGTTATAAGTTAACCCTAGGTGTTTTGCCTAAATATGTAATTAAATACTTGTGACTATTCTCTGGCATGTCATTAAGTTCTTGAGAAACATATACTTTCAATTTTGTCCTTTTTAAACAATGTTATGGTATTGTTTTGTAATACAGGGACCTATGTGCAAATTACCCAGTTAGAGGGGCTAACTTTTAAATTACATAGGTTAAGAGGTTCTTTGATGATGAAACATCATATGAGTGAATATGATGAGGTATGATGGATTTCCCAAGCTTGGGCATCAAGATGCATCTTGTGGAACAATCCTTGTTCTTAAAACCCTAATTTTGGAGCAAAATGCAATTTACCCAAAATATGGGGTGCAACTTGTAAAATATACCTTCTAGAATTTCTTTTATGACTCTTGACATCATTTGAAGTAGAAATGATGAGAGGGGTGCTTCAATTAAATAATCAGATAAGAAGGATGACCTTTGTAGAAAAATCACCTAGTATGAGTAAGGAAACCCTTCATATATGTACCTTAGTTGCATGTTGGCTTTCTTTACCCTTAGATCTTGAGTTTTGGTGGGCTTAGCTTAATTTATGATGGTTTGGACGTGCCTTAGAAGGAAGGAGGGACCTAGATGAGAAATCCATAAACTAGAGGTCCTTATGGTGGAAATCAACCTAAACGATATAAGCCTATTCCTTTGCAAACCAAGTAAACGTACCCTTTCTTTTCTTCACTTCTCATCTTGCTCAACCGACCAAGGCAGAGCTTTGGAGTTCAAGGAGAGGACCAACTTGTTCTAAGCCGACCTTCCCCATCCTTTCATTGGAGAATCACCTTTGGCCAACCTGTGGAGCTCAAGATGCCATTAAAGGCTTGAAGCTTCGAAGCTTGGAGCTCTAGGAACAACGTTTGAGGCGGGTTTTAAAACTCTAAACTTCTTGCTTTATTATGCATACTTGTATTCTTGCAAAATATACTTAGTTCTTCTTCTTCCCCACTCTTCCTTGCTTTCTTACAAGCAAATCCACGAAGTAACCGACCTATCTCAAGGTTGAAGATGATTGGCGTGAATTCCTAGGTAACTTTATCAAACGACCTTGGACCTTTTGGTCTAAACGGTTTGCAAACCGTTTGAAATCATACGGTCTCAAACCATTTGATCTCATGCGGTCTTGCAAGACCGTTTAGATTCAAACGGTCTCCAAGACCATTTGATAGGGTTGACCAAGGGAAGACCGTTTAGAGGTCTGTTGTAAATATGTTGAATTTAATTTCTACAAAGAATCATAACCTAATTCCAAACCAATTACAAGTTGAAGGCACTTCAACCCTCTAAACCCTAATCAGGTTGAATTGTTGATTTCAAGGATAGATTTTGGTGAATTTTGGGTTGAAGGGCCCAAACGGTCTCAAGACCGTTTGGGGGCTCATCCAAATGGTCTCAAGACCGTTTGGTGACAACCCAAGACTGTTTGGAGGTCTAGGGTTAAGGAAATTTGATGGTTTGAGGGTCCAATTACAATAGGTTGATGAATTGATAAAAATGCTGATTTTAGACCTAATTAGGGTTCAACCCTTATCAAATCGACTTAGTTTTTTATGGAACTTTGAGAAAACGGTCTCAAGACCGTTTGGAGGGTGTACAAACGATCTCAAGACCGTTTGGGCCAAGTTTGGTCCCAATTGGATGTCAATTGATGGGTTCAACCTCAATTTGATTCACATTGTTGAACATTGATGATTAGCCGATTGAAAACCCTAATTGAGTTGGATTCAATCCTAATTGGCTTTCAATTGAGGGTCAATTTGGTGTACAATTGATTAAGGCTAACCCTAATTGACTCAATTTACAAGTGGTTAACAAGGATATGGCCAATTGAAGGCTTCAACATAGAAAACCCCAATCGAGTATAACCTTTGAATCACCTTTGAGGTCCATGCAGTTTTGAGCCCATTTGGACCAAACGGTCACAAGACCGTTTGGATCCAAACGGTCTCAAGACTATTTGAGGCCAAACGGTCTCAAGACCATTTGGGCTCAAACGATCTCAAGGTCGTTTGGACCAATCGATCTCAAGATCGTTTAAGATGAAACGGTTTCAAGTCATATAGCTTCAAACGGTTTGGAGGTCAACTTTCCCAAACGGTCAACGCACCCATGCAGTCTTGGTGATCCATGCGGTCTTGAAGGTCAAGTTATCCAAACGGTCAACACCCCCAAACGGTCTCAAGACCGTTTGGAGGTTGAAGGTTGAAACCGTTTGGAGACTTTTAGGGTTGTTTTTGCTTAATCATTTGAAGGTGTAATTGGTCCAATGGTGGTCTAATCTAAACCCTAATGGTACCCTAGGACATTAAGGGACTAAGTGACTAATGGATTGACCCATGATGGTGATCAATGGTGTACTTTACCAAAATACCCTTGAAGGGTTCAACTAAAGGATACCTTGTTTTAATCAAACCCTAATGACATGATAGTGGTAATTTGGCTTATGTTAATCAATGAGGACTTAACCTAACCTAATTTAGGGTGATGTAATCATCATCTATTAGTAAGAGGAGAGAGAAAGTACCTTTTATGGTTGAAATTCAAGTAAATTACCTTCAATATATATGAATATGCAGGATTATGGTATGATCCACCTGTGTGAGATCATGAAAACCCTAATTGTGATAAATGATGAATCTTAACCTAAACGGAAGGTATCAATGGTGATGTTTCTCATACATGATGATGTTATGCGTTCACTTCACCATGAAGTGAATAGTAAACCCTAATTCTAGGGTGAAAACCTGTAATGTGAATAATAAACCCTAATTGGAGGTAATATGATGAAATGTACAATTACCCTAATTCCAGGTTATGCTTTTAAGCATGAATCTGTTGGGTTTTAGGGGAGACAGAGAAGGCAGCGGAACCAAAAATTTTCTCCCAAAACCCATACCGAGGAAACGCGTCAACGTCAATATAATAGGAAAGGATGGTTTGCGGAATCATACCTTGTCCCGAGGCTTGCTCAGCGACAATACCTCGCGCAATGCGCGGTCTTCAACTCCGGACTTCGACGGCGTCTGTGCAGCTCCTGGTCACACCGGGACTGACAACTCCTACTCGAACCGGACTGTCGGATGACAGTTGTCCTTTTAAGCGGCAGTGTCCTCCCGCCTCTGTAGTAGTCCACACGGACCACCTGGAACTCCACTCTCCTTGTCACACAAGGAAGTGGAAGGAGTCGCACCCTCCTGTTGACATACTAGTCGCCAACACGCTCTCCTGCCTCCTGTTGCAACTGCAGTTGTCCTTCCCTTGCTACACCGCCCTTTTACGAGAAGCACTTGCTCGGGCTCTCTCACGGTTACCAAAACCAGAGAGAACGACAACTTGCAGAGCAACTGGTTGCACTGAGTTGTACTCTGAGAAGCCCCCAATACCCCTATATATATAGGAGAGTCATGGGACAGGGTTCTCCATCCCGGGCAATGCGGGACTAAAAGCAGGAGTAGAAGGGTTCGGGATTTTCCACAAAAAGCAACCATCTCGCAACCTGAACTGATCGGTTCACTGCTGAACCGATCGGTTTGGCCATTGAGCCGATCGGTTGGACCTGAGCCGACCGTTTGGGGCACTCCAACCGATCGGTTGGTGCCCTGAACCGATCGGTTCATGGTCCTATTCTGGCTCAAAAAAACTTTCCTTGTTTCTTTCCCAATTGGTATCGAATACCAATATTATTCCCAATCGAATTGGGCAATTTGAAACGAAAGGAAAATTCTCACCAATCCAACTTTCCCGAGTTGCTCGATTGCACCAGTTGAACCGATCGGTTCAACACTTGAACCGGTCGTTTCACTCTGTGCATGAGCCGATCGGTTCAACAATTGAACCGACCGGTTTAGCAACCTCAGCCGACCGGTTCATCACATGAATCGATCGGTTGGGAGTGCAGGTTGTGCAGAATCAGTCAAATGAGATTTCAATCAATCTGATACTCCAATCAATGCGTCCAACACCTTGAACCATACGATATTGAGCCATCGACAGATTGAGTGTTTAATTGAACTACTAAACTCCTGTAGTAATCAATCTAAACATTACTTGTGGACAAAACTCCTCTTCCAGGTTAAATCCTATGTGTGTGACCCTGCAGGTCCATTTCACATTGGCAGTGAAAGTTCATAACACTTATGACTTCACAAGCAAAGAGCGGTGCCTAGTCACACATCAGTGCTACCCAAGTGAAAGTAGAAAGTTGGAGAACAACTTTCATCCTACAATCCGTGAATGGTGTTACAGCGAATGTATAATTCCTTTGTCACTGATATCCCGAATGAACTCGAGGCATGGAACAGTCATCCTGTCAACGTTCATTCACTTCCTTGATCTCAGAGTAGACTGGAAGAGATATGTATGACATCAGTATCACATACTGATTCACACATGCGTGCACGCCTTTCTCAATCCTACTCATCAAGTGGCCATGGATATCATACTCCCTCAGGAGGGACAAATCCCATATCTATCACTCACCCCTCAAAAGCCCCATGTGTCAAAGCCACCCAATCATCACCTTTATAACAACCCATATTTCAGGATTGCTTGATGGTGTCAAAGTGTGCCCAACGACATGTGTTGAGTGCAGTGATTTCAGGTCTAAGAATCACACTCACCACCATCACTGTGAGTACCGACTGTGACTACCATCTCATGGTTCCATGTGTCAAACTCACGGTGGGTCTGTCCGGTACCTTGTTCTCTAACAAGTACCTATGTGTTTGGTTTGATATCTCTATATCATGACTGATGAGATTCTGTCATCAACCAACACCACAATCTAGTCTTGTGTGTCATTGTTGTCTATCTACCTTCCACAATGACATCTGACTAGGGACATAACAAGAATGTACAAACTCTTAGCATCCGTATGATCTCATCGTTCAGGTCCTCAACCTGAAAGCATACGTCATTGAGTACTATCATTCTCTAGACATTCAATCTGTTCTATCACTATCTCATATGACTGAACCAGAAAGAATTGGAAGCTTGCCTTTGATGTTTATCAAATCAATCTTAATGTATCCCACCAATCATCACATGATTGGCTCTCAGGGCATACATACCAACAGACTCCCACTTGCACTGCGAGCCAATCACCCATGAATCATATTCATAGTGATCTTCAAACATGTCCCACATGTTACTGTGCTCTAGTGCCATCATAGTGAGTAATGGCAACATCTTGCCAAAGTCTGAACAAATTGCATGCCTCACATCTCTTCGATGTATGTCGCACGTATGAGATGGAGTTGCCGTAATATGCGATCTAGTATTCCTTTGCTAACCTTTAGCCACATTGCATGATCAAGGATTCCAGACTTGTCATCAATGAGTGGAATATAAGTTCATCTCATGAACTTTCAGATCCATATAGTATCCACTGCTGTTCACTAACACCTAGATACTCAGCATTTCCCTTTTAAATGGCTTTATTGGAACACTTCCAATTATCAACAAACATTCTCTTTTATACATCTTATATATATTTTGCGATTAATTTTCTGTCCTTTCGGAATTTCGCATCAATGTAACTCTTTACATTAAACTCTTCCTTATCTCCATAGAACTAGTACTTCACAAGCACTTATCAAGTTCTCATGGTATTCCAGTAACCCTTACTGGAAGTAGACAGACATCCACTCGTCATGTCCTACATACGAGTTATCAGGATGAGCACATCATATTGCCATGTCCTACATACAAGATGATGAATGCATTTTATTCTTTCCATGTCATACATGCAAGATAATGGGATGATTACATACATGATAGATCCATATCTATTCTTAGTGTTCCCATTCTTCATAAGAATTGGACACTTGGCCTTGGGATACTAACTCCATGTAACATGGACAAGTTTTCTCCCACTGAATCTGTGCATACTGAACACTTCAGTACAGATTGCCAATGTATGCTTTCTCTTTCCAGGTCAAGATATTTTCGAGAACTATCTCTATAGATCTCTATTCCTATCACATAGGAAACATCTCTATCTTCCTTAAAGATAATTTCCACTTTTGGATTTCCATTCTAGAACAATTCCATTTCACATCAATATGTGGAATGTGAATACGCTCCCACTAAATCATAGACCCCTTCTTTATCTTTGACATATCAGTCAAACCCTTTGACTATATCATCAAAGTAAAGATCCAATTTTGAGTTGCTTGTACTCAATTAATCACATTGATTAGTCCATTGTAACTTATAGACTTCATTTGCATTAGTGGATTCATAAACCTTATAGGTTGTGTCACGTACACATCCTGGTTTTATTCCTCATAGGAATGCGGTTTTAGTATCCATATGCCAAATGTCTTAGTCATTAAGTTGCAATCAACAAGCATCATCCTTCTCAAAATGTTATCCATGTGTCTTAACACTTAAGACTCATTTGCACTTATGGATATGATCCAATGAGTGCTACCATCAAGGTCATACCTTATGGTTCACATGGATGTCATTTAGGATGTAAAGGTCATAAACCATAACTCAAGATTCGGTTCCTCATATTCATCTTGATAGTTGACTCATCACATGAACAACTGATCACATAGATAATTGAGGTGTATCTGTTAAAGATATAAGAACTCACAACCCTTGTGATTCTTGATTTCTGTTATTAGTGTGGGGTATTCATTTATTAAGAAGAATTCAGTTATTTGATAATCATTCTCTAACTCCTTAGAGTATGATTCCTTCTTGATTCAGACATCACCATGCCTTAATCATGAGTTCACTATGATACACTATCATAATCACTCATAAGGATCTCAAACATTTGGTCCAAGTATTTCATTCATTGATCTCATCAAGAATTAATACTTTACCAAATTTGTACTTCATTTATGATGATCTTGAATACTTCAAGATATTTTGTATTGGTATTTCTCTAAACACCATTTGAAGTATTAGCATTTACTCCAATAGGTATGTAAATACATCACATGTATTATACCTAATAGGATAATCACTCTCCCACTACATTAGTGAAGATTGATCAATCATGTCCAAGATATTCATGTCCCTTACTGGTTCTCTAACCAAAAGAGTCTAGTTTTATCCATCACATGGAAACTAGAAATGAATTTCTCATGATTAATGCTAATTAAATTGTTTGAGTTATCTATAACTTTTAGGTATCGTCTTATCTTATGCATATCAAATATCACAAGATAAATAAGGCATTGCCACAAAGATCACATCTTTATAAATTGAAACATCTCTTTATTAATTGCCATCATTGTCATACAATATGCAAAAATAAAGTGTTTCTATCTATTGGCAAGTATGAAATAGCAGTTCATAACTGTATTACGTGCCTTATTGGCTGAAAATAAACTAAAGTATTCCTATCTATAAAGGAAACACTTGCCCCAAGTAAGAATGCTTTACACTTTACATCTTGATATCATATATCTCAAAAGTGTTACAAGTTTATTTACATGACACCTTCAAGTAGAGGCTTCAGTCGCCTCCTTCTTCTTTTGTTCTTCCAGGTAGAGAGGACAATTCCTTTTCTAATGTCCTGGCTTTTGACAATGGTGGCAATTTCCTTTCTTTGTCACACCTCCCTTGGCCTTGAGAGCTGAAGATGGCTTGGACTCCTGGCTAGCTTCAGAACCTTTCTTAGCTTTGCCCTTGCCTTTGCGCTTGGACTTGCCTTTCTTGCTCGTGATCATCATCACGGACTTAGGCTTGTCCTTCTTCATATGTAACTCGGCTGTCCTCAACATGCCCAACAACTCTGACAGTGGCCTATCAAAGTTGTTCATGTTGTAGTTCATCACTAACTGACTGTAAGATTCTGGCAACGATTGCAGTATCACGTCAGTAGCCAACTCTTGGCTCAGTGGAAATCCCAGTCTCTGCAGGTTCTCCACATACCCAATCATCTTGAGTGTGTGAGGACCAACTGGATCTCCTTCTGTCATGACGCACTTGAACAGTGCCCTAGAAACATTGTACCTCTCTTGCCGTGCCTGATCTTTATACATGTTCCTGAGATGCAGAATCATCTCTATGACACCCATGTTCTCATGTTTCCTCTGCAACTCATGGTTCATTGAACATAGCATCAAGCACTTTGCATCAATGGCATCATCAGAATGCTTCTTGTAAGCATCCCTTTCTATCTTTGGTGCATTAGGAGCGGGTTCCTCTGGAATTGGAGTATCCAGGACATAGAGCTTACGCTCTTGAGTGAGAACAATTCTCAATGTCCGATACCAGTCGTGGAAGTTTGTCCCATTTAACTTGTCCTTGTCAAGGACCGATCGCAAAGAAAAGTTGTTGTTGTTTGTTGCCATTTGAACTACAAAAAGGAAAATATGCAATTTTAGTCCAAAACTCATTTTTGACTTATTTGATTGATTTGAAAGTTTGACGATATAATTAGGCCTTTAATTAGTTATCGCTCCCACTATTTTACTTCAAATTGATAGCCCTCACCATCAATTCGGAAGATTGCAGCGTACAATCTTCTAGTGGGCAAGATCCTGAAATCCTCTAAATCATGAGTCAGCTTTGGCTGATTGCCCACAACTTAGATCTCTCAGGTAGGCAACTCTTGCCAATTGCATCATATGCAACTCTTGATAAGATGTCATCTACAACTCCTTGCAATGATCATCTCTATGCCTCAAGGTACTAGATCCCATCTAGATCACCTTGTTAAGTCTGACCCAAAGCAAACACGATGAATATGCACCCTACTTTGGCAGACCCACACATTCATCCTTCACGCTTCCACGAGATAGACGGTGCACCATGCTTTGGCGTGCCCACACTTGGTCGATCAAGCTTTTCACGTGTGTTGCATTTGGAAGGCATCTAAAACTTAATATTTTAATGAGGGATTTGGTTTTATATACATATACATATCCAATCACCACAATACATAGTATGTATCATATACATGCTATATCCCACAGAAAACATGCACAAATGATAAAAAGTGATGATTATGGACATTCTAATGTGATTCCTCAAGCCAAGAGGAATCACGGTCATCTAGATCTACATCACATGCAACCTGTACAATATGAACTTTGTGCCTTGCCATCCGAGTAGATCAACTTATCACATGAACGATCTGTACTCTCCAGCCGGTCGTCTGGGTGCCACCAGCCGATCGGTTGGCTCCTCCAACCGATCGGTTTGCCTGGTCGTCGTGCATCTCATCATGTCTGCCACCCGCTTGTCTCGCTCCTCGAACCGGTCATCAACCGATCAGTTCACTCCTTGAACCGACCGTCTGGAAGGTCAACCGATTGGTTCACTCCTTGAACCGATCGTCTGAGCAGTCGTCTTGATGTCCGCCGGTCTTTGACATAACATGAAATAAAATCCTATTCTATTTATTACATTGCTTTAAAAGAGAAACCCTGATTTACATTCGGGGGGAGCAAAGGTAGGAAGAATCTCGAATTATTTCGAGTTACATCAGGATTAAGAGAGGGAAGATCGGTGCGCAGACCGAGATGCAAGCAACCACACACAACCAATCACAGATAGGGGTTTATAGGCCATAATCATGCTACATACATCCACCACAAAACTCGTTTAAGGGCGACGCGTATCGAGTGCATTAATAATACATATCATATATGTAATTAGGGATTTGTGGATTTAGGATTGGACATGCATAAAGCTGATATTATTTGCATCGTATGCAATAAATAAAGGCGACAAACCAAAATCGATCATATTGATATTCCTAAAATATAGAGCAGTTGACGTGGCTCTGATACCACTGTTGGGTTTTAGGGGAGACAGAGAAGGCAGCGGAAACAAAAATTTTCTCCCCAAACCCATACCGAGGAAACGCGTCAACGTCTATATAATAGGAAAGGATGGTTTGCGGAATCATACCTTGTCCCGAGGCTTGCTAGGCGACAATAACTCGCGCAATGTGCAGTCTTCAACTCCGGACTTCGATGGCGTCTGTGCAGCTCTTGGTCACACCGGGACTGACAACTCCTACTCGAACCAGACTGTCAGATGACAGTTGTCCTCCTAAGCGGCAGTGTCCTCCCGCCTCTGTAGTAGTCCACACGGACCACCTGGAACTCCACTCTCCTTGTCCCACAAGGAAGTGGAAGGAGTCACACCCTCCTGTTGACGTACTAGTCGTCAACACGCTCTCCTGCCTCCTTTTGCAACTGCAGTTGTCCTTCCCTTGCTGCACCTCCCTTTTGCGGGAAGCACTTGCTCGGGCTCTCTCACGGTTACCAAAACCAGAGAGAACGACAACTTGCAGAGCAACTGGTTGCACTGAGCTGTACTCTGAGAAGCCCCCAATACCCCTATATATATAGGAGAGTCATGGGATAGGGTTCTCCATCCCGGGCAATGCGGGACTAAAAGCAGGAGTAGAAGGGTTCGGGATTTTCCACAAAAAGCAACCATCTCGCAACCTGAACTGATCGGTTCACTGCTGAACCGATCGGTTCGGCCATTGAGCCGATCGGTTGGACCTGAGCCGACCGTTTGGGGCACTCCAACCGATCGGTTGGTGCCCTGAACCGATTGGTTCATGGTCCTATTCCGGCTCAAAAAACCTTTCCTTGTTTCTTTCCCAATTGGTATCGAATACCAATATTATTCCCAATCGAATTGGGCAATTTGAAACGAAAGGAAAATTCTCACCAATCCAACTTTCCCGAGTTGCTTGATTGCACCAGTTGAACTGATCGGTTCAACACTTGAACCGGTCATTTCACTCTGTGCATGAGCCGATCGATTCAACAATTGAACCGACCGGTTCAGCAACCTCAGCCGACCGGTTCATCACATGAACCGATCGGTTGGGAGTGCAGGTTGTGCAGAATCAGTCAAATGCATTTTCAATCAATCTGATACTCCAATCAATGCGTCCAACACCTTGAACCATACGATATTGAGCCATCGACAGATTGAGTGTTTAATTGAACTACTAAACTCCTTTAGTAATCAATCTAAACATTGCTTGTGGACAAAACTCCTCTTCCAGGTTAAATCCTATGTGTGTGACCCTGCAGGTCCATTTCACGTTGGCAGTGAAAGTTCATAACACTTATGACTTCACAAGCAAAGAGCGGTGCCTAATAAGTTGGAGAACAAATTTCATCCTACAATCCGTGAATGGTGTTACAGCAAATGTATAATTCCTTTGTCACTGATGTCCCGAATGAACTCGAGGCATGGAACAGTCATCCTGTCAACGTTCATTCACTTCCTTGATCTCAGAGTAGACTGGAAGAGATATGTATGACATCAGTATCACATACTAATTCACACATGCGTGCACGCCTTTCTCAATCCTACTCATCAAGTGGCCATGGATATCATACTCCCTCAGGAGGGACAAATCCCATATCTATCACTCACCCCTCAAAAGCCCCATGTGTCAAAGCCACCCAATCATCACCTTTATAACAACCCATATTTCAGGACTGCGTTTGATGGTGTCAAAGTGTGTCCAACGACATGTGTTGAGTGCAGTGATTTCAGGTCTAAGAATCACACTCACCACCATCACTGTGAGTACTGACTGTGACTACCATCTCATGGTTCCATGTGTCAAACTCACGGTGGGTCTGTCCGGTACCTTGTTCTCTAACAAGCACCTATGTGTTTGGTTTGATATCTCTATATCATGACTAATGAGATTATGTCATCAACCAACACCACAATCTAGTCTTGTGTTTCATTGTTGTCTATCTACCTTCCACAATGACATCCGACTAGGGACATAACAAGAATGTACAAACTCTTAGCATCCGTATGATCTCATCGTTCAGGTCCTCAACCTGAAAGCATACGTCATTGAGTACTGTCATTCTCTAGACATTGTTCTATCACTATCTCATATGACTGAACCAGAAAGAATTGGAAGCTTGCCTTTGATGTTTATCAAATCAATCTTAATGTATCCCACCAATCATCACATGATTGGCTCTCAGGGCATACATACCAACAGAATCTTCATGATTTAAGTATGAAAGGAGGAATTACTATTTCTAATCATAATGGAAGGGACGGGATAACCCTAATTGATGTAAATTAGGGAACCTAACTCTTGTAAGAGTATGAAGGTACAACTTTTGATATGAATTGTTTACTATTATCAGTTGAATTAAACATGCAGGTTCTCATATATGATGATGATCATATCCAGGTAAGGATTATGATACCATATTCATTGAAAGCATGTTATTAGCTTTATGAATAGTGACATATCTTGATGCCTAGTAAGTGGCATCTTATGGGACTGATAGGCTGTGAGAGCCATGAGTATCATCAAGGTCATGCTTATTAGATGACTTGTGATGAGATGATTGAGAAATGATAATTGATATGAGTTAGACTTGTTACATTTAGTATTCTACTTTCATAGCTGCTATGCTAATGATTAAATGTTTGAGAACATGTATGATGTTAAAAGAATACTGAAATGTACCTAACTAATCAATTATAATCAAAATCATGTAGAGCCCTGGTCATAGATCCATCATTGTCAGAAGTTAAATGATGGTGAAATAGGTTTTCCTAAGGAAACTCCTGGATCACATACTTTTGAATATGTGGGGGAATATGGATGTGTATATCCTTACATCCTAGTGTAGGAATTGATGTAGATGTACCTTAATCCATCAACCCTTCACTATATGTTTATGCCGGGGTGATGTAACACTATTCTCCTGAGGAAATCTTTTATACCGCATCGATGAGAGATAAACAAGAAATCTTTCAATGGTGAAGAGAGTACAGAATGCCACTGTGACTCTAATAGAGAAGTGCCAGAATACCCTGGTGAGCTATAGTAGTAGAGACACTGGATGTCCTGCATGTTTATCCTCACTCTGACTGAGGAAGATGAGGTCATAAGAATCCGGCTCTTTTGATGACCTAGGTATGATACCGATGTGACTTAATAGTGATCGGTTGGAGTATGAGCGGTATACCTCATCTCCGCAGGGCATAATGATGTTTGTAAAACATAATCAACCACGTAGTATATCTACTTAGGTTGAACTACGAGATACATGAATGATGGTACACTGCATAGTACATATGTTCTTTATATTTCATAAATGTTGTTGTTCTACTTAATGCCAATCTACTGTTGATTGCCTTAAAAGCTTTCATTGCTTATGTTGTTCTTTGATTGCTATAATAAAGCTTCTGGCGGAGAGTTATATCTCTCGCTGGGCAATTATTTAAAATTGTCTCACTCTGTAGATTTCAACTTTTTAGGTGGTCGTCGAGGACGAAGGAACCAGTCTGCAGGTGATCAATATCAGCAACAGCAGCATCAGGAGCAGCAGTGAATCTCAGGTGGAGATACTGACTACTGAGTCATGTAGTTAGATAGTCCTATGTCGTCTCTGTACTCTCAGGTCCTTGGTGTTAGTTGGTCTGAGAATTTTGGTTCGAATTTTGAGATTTTGTATCTGGCTGTATATAATCACTCAAGAAGTGATTTAACAGAGATGTAAACTGTTCATCTTATTTCTATGAAAGAAGTTTTATGTTTTTCAAGGTCTTGTCTCAAAAAGTTTTAATTTCCGGTGATTTTTGTATTCCGCTGCTAATCGAATGCTTTCGCTAAGTTTATATCGTGGTTTATGGATCGGAACGTCTCACTGGGGTTATCCATCCTCAATGCACCGGAAATGCACTGAAGAAATTTATGCATGATCTGAAATAGTTACTGGGATGAGCCATTCCTTTTCAAATTATGTGCTGATGGTTTATACAGACGATGCATCATCGAAGAAGAAGCTAAACCTATCTTGGAACAATGTCACTCAGGACCAGTGGGAGGACATATGAGCTCTAAAAAGACTTCCTTGAAGGTTCTGCAATGTGGATTCTTTTGTCCCACCATATCCAAAGATTCCCATGACGTTGTCTTATCATGCGACAAATGTCAAAGATCAGGCAACATAACAAAGAGAGATGAGATGCCGCTGAGTCTTTGGCAAGAAGTAGAGATATTTGATGTTTGGGGGTGGACTACATGGGTACATTCCCATCTTCTAATGGATTTTCATACATCCTAGTCAATGTTGATTATGTCTCTAAATGGGTGGAAGCCATTCCTACAGTCACTAGTGATTCCAAACCCGTCATCAAGTCATTCAAAGATATTATTTTCCCCCATTTTGGAGTTCCACGAACTGTGATATCTGACGGAGGGTCTCATTTCCTTGAAAGAAGCCTTGAAGCTTTACTGAGAAAATATGGTGTAACACATAAGGTAGCCTCGCCCTACCATCCACAAACGAGTGTACAGGTAGAGGTTTCTAACCGTCAACTAAAGGCTATTCTGGAAAAAACTATAAGTTGCAATCGAAAGGATTGGTCAGTGAAAATCAACGACACATTATAAACTTATCGAACTTCTTATAAAACTCCCCTCAGGACTACACCCTTTCGATTAATATATGGAAAAGCTTTCCACCTTCCAGTCGAATTGGAATACAAGGCATGGTGGATAATTAAACAACTAAATTTTGACATGAAGAAAGCAGGCCAAGCCAGGATTCTACAACTTCAAGAGCTGGATGAACTCAGGATGACAGCTTATGAGAATGCTCGAATCTACAAAGAACACACCAAACTTTGGCATGATGGTCATCTGAAAAGAAAAGACATACAAGTGGGAGACCAAGTTCTACTATTCAACTCAAGGTTGAGGTTATTCCCTGGGAAACTCTGCTCTCGCTGGTCTGGGCCATATATTGTCAAAAGCATCTCCCCACATGGTGCTTTCTCTTTATGGAGCGAAAAGTTGATTGAATTCATGGTGAATGGTCAACGTTTGAAAAGATACTTCACCACAGACGACATAAGCACCAAAGAAATAATAGATCTCTCCAATCCAAGGGAACCACCATGAAGTTGAAGATATCAAATCGAGCCATCAACATAAAATAAAGGTGCTTGTCGGGAGGCAATCCGATAAATAATTTCATATTTAGTTTAATTTTGAATTAGAAATTTATACCCTTAATTTTTGTTTTTACTTTTTAGATAATTCTGCACTAAATAAAATTCACATCGCGAGATGCTATCTTGAGTTCTGATTGATCTTTCTTTAGATTTTTCAAATAAGAGGATGCGCGCTGACTGGAACACTACCACATCTGGTGGTAAATCTGGCATGAATTTTCCCCTCCATCTTGGATTTAGGATTTGCTCGGGACGAGAAAATTTCTAAGTTCGGGGTGGAGGGTGGGTGGTACGTACTTCATCTTCCACCTGCACCCATCCTTTTCATACTTAAGTTTTCACTGTCATTCTTGATAAAAAAAATTCAAAAATTTCAAAATTTTTAATGTTTTTCAAAGAAATTGAACATATACTTGATGAATTTTTGACACTTCCTGTTTCATAAATTTCACTAACTAACCTGCTATGCATTTTGAATCACTATACCATCCTTATCTGAAGCGGATCCTCAAAAGGACATTCCTCTGAAAACTAGCCTTTTGATTGAAATCTTCTCGTGAAGCTTATGAATCCTAACATCATGATACTTTTGCAAAAATGACAAGCGTCTGTAGGGATCAAACACATCGTGCTTCCTAACTGACTAGTGGAACAATAACATGGTATCCCCACCGGATCCTCATCAAGTCATTATTTGAGCAGAGTATGATAAAGAGAACGACTTGGTGCACTGAATTGTAAATCAAGATGCATTCTGATCTGAACTCTCTTCTACACTTCTTCTATCATCTTTGTATCCCTCCATCCATTAGAAAGAAACATAAATAGCCAAAATTGTGCCAAACCCTAAGTTTGGGGTGGCATGCCACTTCCCTCTATATCCGCTTCTTCCATACCCCTAACAAATAAATAGGGGCGTACCACTAAAAATGCAATCTTGATTCGAATAGAGGAGAGATTCCACAAATATGTAATAAATATAATTGCAAAACAAATATAATGAAAATCTCGAGTCGAATAGAGGAGAGATTTATTTCTTCCTTCCATACCACCATTCACTCCATTTTCTACCTAAAGGCACAATAAAAGCCTCCACTACCCTGAAATACACCAGTGTCAGATCAGATGCACACTTGTTGTTCTGCGAGTACCTCTGGACTCTTACGAAACTCTTTGACATGCTTGTTGTGAGAAAAAGTGAGGAGGAAGTGAAGTTGGAAAGCAAACTCAGGAACGAAGATATGGTAATATGTGTTCAGTGGTCTCAGGAAGTTGAGATGCTTAGTCATACTAAGTAGAAAAGAAATAATCGTGATATGAAGAGGAGGCGATAACCTGATTAGAAAATATTCATTTGGCGAATGTTTCAAATTTTGTGTTACTCGAGGACGAGCAACGTTTAAGTTTGGGGTGTTTGATGAATGCATATTCATCCTGATTTTCAGTCACCCTTTTAGAACCAATTCGATTCAATACTTTCAATTTCTTCCCTTAAATCCTACAAATTGCAAGTTTTCTTAATTAGTCCAATTATTATGATTTTTGATTAAATTTACATTGATTTTTCACAGGTCTTAACCAGGTTCTATCATCATACGGAATTCATTAAAGAACCTCTCACTTTTGGTCTTGACTAATCGGTCTTGACCAAACGGTTTGCTCTAACGGTTTTGACGTCTCAGTTTTAGATATTCTCCTACACCATCTAAGGACTGTTTAAGCCCATTCAGTTTCAAGACCGCATGAGCCTAAACGATCCCGAGACCGTTTGAGTCCATACGGTTCCAAGACCGAATGAACCCAAATGGTCTCAAGACCGGATGACATCTAAACAGTTTCAAGACCGTTAGGACTAAGAACCGATCGGATACCCAAAACTGTTTGGAATCAAGACCGTTTGATCACTCAAAACTGTTTAAACAATCAGACTGTGCAAAGAATCATCGGTTCTCGAGACCGGTTAAAGCCAAAACCATTTGGGAACGAAACTGTTTGGTCTCAAGACTGAATGGAACCTAACGGTCTTCAAGACAGTTTGCTTCTCCTAAACCGTTTGGACTCAAACCGGTTGGACAGTGAACATCGATCAAATACAGGACCATTTGAAGCCAAAACCGAATGAAGATAGAATCCAAGACCGATTGGATCCTAATAGTTTCAAGACCGTTTGGAACCATTCGGTTTGCAAAGACACAAGACCGGTCAAAGGAAGATCGTTAAAGGCAAGACCGTTTGATGTCAACCGGTCTCCAAAACCATTTGGCCATCAAACAGTCTCCAAGACTGAAAGAATCAAATATTATTCAAGAACGTTTGGAGCAAACTGATAGAACACAAGACCGTTTTAACGTAAAACGGTCTCAAAAACATTTGATGTCAAACAGTCTCCAAAACCATTTGAGATGCTTCACAACAAAAATGTGAGCACTCCACCCAAGCCTATAAATAGGACCCCGAGGGTCCTCATTTGGGCATCGACTCCAGCACGACAACAGGCTGCCCAAGGTCCGATCCAGGTTCAACTTCCACACGCCCACCTGCTCCTCTTTGCACCAAGCAAGGAGAGAAGAAGAGAGAGAAGGTGGAGAAGAAGGTCTACCCAACCTGCCTTGGTGGTTCTTCCTCTCCCAGATCTGCCCCGACATGACATAGAAGATCGCATAATCTTCACCGAGCTGCGACCACCTTCTTCATCATGCTCATGGCGGAACCTTCCCTTTCTTTTATTCTTCTTGTCTCTCACATCATGAGAGAGTAGTTCATTTTTGCTGGGGTGTGGGGACTAGCCCTGCTACCCATGCAAGCATGTTCTTTTGATTAAGCATTCCATGGCAATGTATATAACTTTTCATTTCATCGTTAGTTGGTATGTTTGTAGTTGATTATCTACTTGCTTTCATCTTGTTCTTCCCTATATTGCGAAATCTTCTATATGTAGGGTGGAATGGCGGTTTACAAAGTTTGACTCCTTGATTAGAAATAAGATAGGATTTCTTGAGGTAGTAAGTGCATGATTTGTAAGGGGACGAGCCATCTGACCTTTGGTGATGCTTCTGTGGCCTAGACATCCCTCCGGGAGGGCCACAACCTTAGTTGGATTTTGTATCGTCTTTGTTTATTGCGATGTTTGTTTGTAGATCAATCACATGTTCGCTTATCGATTAGCGCAGTTGACACCTTGACTAGAAATGGAATGGGTTTCCTTGAGGTCGTAAGTGAATGATTTGTGAGGGGACGATCCATCTAACCTTCGGTGATGCTTCTGTGGTCTAAACATCCCTCAGGGAGGACCACAGCCTTAGTTGGATGTTGTATCTCTGGAGCCGTAAGTATATGAACCGGATGATGACGAGACATATGATGCCTAAGGTGATGCTTACGCAAGCCTAACGCCCATATGGGGGTTTTTTGCAGCAGCTCCATTTGAATAGTCATATCTTGCCTGGATGTTTGATGTTTAGACGTGTTTGCATGTGAAGTGGTCGTGAAACCCGAGACCATCCCAGCGATTCCATATCATTGATCTCAATCCAACTTTAATTCAGCTTTTACTTTCTTGCAATTAATTTAAATCAAACTCAAATCAATCAATCATTTTAAATATTAGTCTTAACTCGAACTAGACTAGACTGACAAGGATTCTTAAAAATGTTGTCCTTTGGGTTTGATCCTTAACTATACTGCGATAAGACTCGTCCGCTTGTGGGTGGTATTATTGCACTTTGGTTTTGGTAAAAGCTCGGGGATATCAATCCCGAGCGAATTTGTTAGTGCGATAAAATCCCACGTCAAATTTCACATTATTTTTTTTCATTATAGAGTCAGTAATCAACTCCTCTTTGTATACTTTTGCTCTATAGTTATTGTTAATAACATTACCAACAAGTTGATAGTTTTTATGGTGTCATGTATATTGGGGCTTGGCATATCACATGTATGTGTTGTATGATGATGGTGGTAGTAGGAACTACATGTGGAAGGTAGCGACTGATACCCCTCCACTTGAGTGATGGGTGTGACTGGCATGTTGGTAGGGAAGGTGTCATCTTTTTCAATATTATTCACTATATATTTAGTCACTTTGTTACCCTTGGATCCGTCTTTAATTTCTTTATTACCAGCTAGAATAACCATTAGAATCTGATTCTCTAGTTCCATGTGTCCATATGACACATTCATGGTAGCACGACGTGGAGACTGATATGGTCCCAGTTGGAACAAAACCAATTCATGTAGATAAGGTTCCATATGTTGTATGGAAATGAAATCAGTCTCTTCTCTCTATGTGATCCTCTATAAGCAAACAATCTTATCTGGTACATACCAGAATGATACACAAGGTTTGGTGAAGGATATACCCGGTGATGCTGGAAGGATGTTTGAGTGGACCTATTGCAGAGTTTCCTGATCTAATGTTTGAGTTGGACCTATTGCAAAGTTTCGTATTCTTCCCCAAGAATTTGTGGTATGTCATGACTTTGTTTGAACCATCGAGACATGCTTCCTTCTTGCTAGCTAAATCAGCATTCGAGTACCCTTTGAACCATTCATTTAATAAAGATCTTGTGAGACTTGATAAAAATGGAATTTTGGA
Organism: Alisma plantago-aquatica; assembly: GCA_963693085.1. Classification (NCBI taxonomy): domain Eukaryota; kingdom Viridiplantae; phylum Streptophyta; class Magnoliopsida; order Alismatales; family Alismataceae; genus Alisma; species Alisma plantago-aquatica. The sequence goes on from OY856409.1 coordinate 1,523,716,068, forward strand.
GGACCATATAATGACTTATAAAATGGTTAAACATAGGTCAAAGGTAAGGTTTATTCCAAATATGCAACTCTTTAGTATAGCCCTCAACATAAAGAAAATGTATAAAGTACATTTGTATCTTTCTCAAAGGGTGCTAAGGTATACACTTGATTGTGAACTATCCTTGACTTGAATCTTGCTTGAGATATTATCATGTCCATTGAGTCATATGTAGGACCTGAGGATCGTGACATATAACATATATTTTCTCCTTTTTATTACAAGAGAATTTAAGCGTATAAAGGCTTAAAGTCATTTGTCTGAATGACTTCTTATGAAAAAGTGACATTGGATATGATTTATCTAACAGAATAGCGAAGTGAAATAAGAAAATGGGGTGAGTTTCTCTCCTATAAGGGATGAGTCCCTAGACTTCCATTTTCTAGTCCAGGCTTGGTTAAATGATGAAAAATACTAAGGCTACAACATTCATGATTTCCATGTATCTATTCTTATTTCTTCATGTCCCTAGGGCGATACATGGATATGGGGGATTCAAGCATTTTAACGTACAACTCCTATATGCCATGTGCAACAAGGCAATGTTGAGGGTTACTTGGGTACATGGCCTTTTAAAGAGAAAGGTGAAGGTGGCGATTCATCACAATTTTTCATATTATAGTCATGGGCTAGACCTTGTGTAAAGCATGATTTAATAAGAGTGTATTCTAATTTAAGGTTATAGTATAAAACCAATGTGATTTAGTGTAAGATCATAGGAAACAACCAATGTATGTTATTGAAGGATGGTGTGGGCTAGTTTCAGGTCATACTCCATGACCCAAGTGGTCTAATTCAAGGTCATATCTAGGAACCAATGGTGTGGTTGGCAGTTATCAGCAAGCCATCATTCTATTGGATTGAATATTGATTATTTTGAGAATTCCTAGATTGGTAATTGAGTTGATATGAAGTGCATGATTAGAAATCTATTTATTTTGGATGTTTCATCTATCATTGAAGTAATAGCATAGCTATGATGTAATTGAGAGAGTATGAGCTGTGAATTTTGAGTCTCAAGCAAGCATGTATTCGTCATGGCATGGATCATGTCAAGGTACACATAAGTATGGAAATGTAGTATAAATGTATGTCATAAACATGTATGCAAAAACATGCATAACTAGATATGCGTCTTTGAGATTAAGTAAATTTCTATATAATTAGACAACATTAAGCATACTTTACTTATATAAATGTGGACTAAATGTTAAAGACCATGGATGGCTAAAAATTGAGTAGACAGCTAGTGTCGAACCATGTTATATAGATGGATCAAGATACTTGAAGGTATTAATCATCATTAGAATGGCCCCAAGATGCTTTGAGATTTAACTGATTCTATTTTGAGGAGTTTGATTTGAACCAAGAACACTTTTAGTGTATGGTTGATGCATTGAATTTTGTTTTTTAGCCAAAAAAGGTTCTTTCAATTAGCTTCTATAGTTGGGAATCCTTTTGGCAAAAATATGATGGCCAGATCAAAGCAAACCAAGAGAGGATTTTCCATTGTTTTAAGTGTATTGCAGAAGCCTTTTGACATGGTTATGACATGTTTAAAAATCTAGGTAACATGAGTGGATAAAGAGATGTTTCATATTTGGTCAGGCTTCCAATGTCTCCTAATTTAAAGTTATGGAAACACATCAAGGGTACATGTTAGGCCAGATCATCATATAATATGATTTTGAGCCCATGGTTTGGATAATATTGGTATCTTATGTAGAATTGAATGGAGAGACAAAAATTTGGCAACCTTTCGATGTAGGATACATTGGAAGTGTAACGCCTAGGTCCACTACCCAAGTCTCTAGTACAGTTTCAAGAATGACGATTTGTAAGACCCTTAACCTAGCTTAGTGCTTGATCCTACTTTCTTTTCTTAATATGATGCTTAAACATTAATCTAACCCTTTGACACGCCTTAATAACATATGACAAGCTTATGCATTCAGTTTAGTCATGTTTGGTTGATGTTTGAGCTAGTTATGCTATATGTATACTTATTTTGGATCATGTTGCAATTTACCCATGTTGAGGTTTTATCTTGCAATTTGTCACATGTTGTCTATACCTTTTGTTCCTTGGAAACATGAGAGAGAACGATGCATAAGGGCGCATTGTTGAAACTTAGATGATAAGGTGGCATTATGTGTATCGATCTATAGGGTTTGCATGGTTTTGCATGGGTGGTGGTGTCGACCATGTTGAGTTTCTTGAGTGTAACGACCTTGGTGTTGTGTCTTCTTAGAGTGCTTTGACTGAATCACCATTCCCTGGTTGGTTTGTAGAAACCTATGTGCTTGACATTGGTTTTGATTCCTAGTGTTGGCTTGGTGCTTTGGTGTTTCAACCTTTGTCTTGGGTGGACACGAGTAGCGGTCGCTACCATGTCATGCCTTGGTTTTGCTTGGATCGTGGGTTGGTAGTGGACCTAGTTCTTGTTACAAAGCTTTGTTCTTATCACCCTTTGATGCATGCTTGTTGTGAGTTCTTGCATGGCCGATCTTTTGTGGGACAAGTGTCATGACAGGCTCTAATATCTTTTCACATGCAAATATGCCCTTTAGCTCTATTCTTTCTCTCCTCTTTCTTGTGTTCATCCTTAAGCTTGGTGGTGCAAGTGGAGTGCTGATCTTGGAGAAGATGGCAGTTCCTCCTTGCATGTGGTGATGTAGGGCTTGACCATCTTCCTTATGGTGGTTCTAGGTGATCTTCCTTCTTGGTAAGTGGTTTCATATCCTTGATTTCGTTTCTCTTGAAACCTTACCTCCCTTTCTTCTTATTGGTTGTGGACTACGGGTTACCATGGTGTCTATCTTGGGGAACTTCTCTCAACTGAGGTTGAGATCCATGGTTTTCCATGGGAGTACCTAAGTGAGATGAAGCTTCCCTCTTTCTTCTTTCTTTTTGGCCTAGGGTTGAGATCCTTTGCACTTGGTGTGTTCTTCTTCTCTTTAGGAGACCTTGTTGGCCTTGGATTTGATCCTAGTTGGAGCTTCCTTCTCTCTCTTAGATCTCGTGGCTTTGGATCTTGATCTTCATCTTAATGTGGGTTATATAACTCTTCCCTCTACTCTTATTGCTCTTTTATCTTGCTTTCATGCTACTGTTTATATCTAAAACATGATCATGAATTGATGGATAATGCTATCTTGTTTTAGTGTTTAAGATTATGAAGTGTTCTTGTATATATTACCCTTTCTCCTAAACCCTAATTCTTGCACCTCAAATGTTAATGAAGATGGGGTTGTTACCTCTTGCATGCATTGATTATTGAATTTGATACCATGTTTGGGTTCAATTTTACATGATGTCAGAGGTTTTGATATTTATTTGCATGAGTAGAATGCATGGTTTTCCCTCTCTCATCATGGTTTTCCATATTTACCCATGTGATGCTTGTTTTAGGGCTTTGATCTTCATCTTTCATGATATTTTCTCCTTAGTGACATTTGAACTCTTGGTGATATTCTTTTTGTTTCAATTGACATGTGTCCATGATTATTTGAGGTCTCTACACATGATGGTCCTTGTTATGGTCAAAGTCCTATACACCTTGTGTTATTTGCTACCTAGGGTGGGTTGGTTGCTACCAAACCCTAACCCTAACCTATTTTGGTTGCCATGCTTTGTGGTTGCTACCTTGTTTGGTCATGTGGTGGTCGCTACTAGTGGTGGTGTTACGCTCGCAATGAAGTGTTAACCATCTACGGTCTCTACCTATGGTCCTCAAGTTTGGTTGCTATGTTGCATGGTTTGTCTGAGGTCGCTACCCCTTGTATATGGTTTGCTGGACACTACATGGTGGTCATTACACATGCATGGTTTGCGGGTAGCTACATACCTAGCATGGTCACTACATGTGAGGTTGTTCATGGTAATGATGCTTAGCCCTAATGTGCTCCAAGGATGTGGGAAGTGATGCACCTAGGGTTTGATGTTAAGTGTTGTGATGGGAACCCAAACCGGCTAATCATGAGAAACCCTAACCTGAATTCAAGTATACGATGTACTTGTTGAGCTTGCTTGAATGACTAGCATGCAATGATGTTTCTCTCTCCTACTTTTGTAACCCTCATGTTGCAGGTTGAATGAACATCATATCTAGTGATTTCTATGTTATATATTACATGACATAGGGTCATGATTATGAGCCTTTATGATGCATGATGAGATAATGAGTGTGCATGAACAATGTGATTGGGTCTTATGACCTGACAGAAGCCTTGTGCCTAGTTTGAGGTGATACCCTCTAGTGATGTAATGGGGGTGGTTATCCTAAGATGATGTGATAAAGGTGATGGTCCGGTATAAGGAAATGAGATAATATCATATGGTGATGTGGTTTACTTTATGTTTATGACATTTTATATCTTCTGATGTTGTAATCTACCATTATCTTTGTAGAATTTGTGTGTGGTATGTACATTGTAATTTGGCTAATGCACTAAAAGACACCTAATTGGTAATAAATAATCAAGTGAAACCATAATCATGTAGGTTTCCTTGATCCATAGATCTATCTTCAGTGTCAGTACTTGATGGATGATGAAATGAGTAATTTCTATGCAAAACTCGGAGCACATATTCTTGAATTTGCGGGGGTGCAAGTTGAGGATATATCCTTGCATCCACAAAACATAGATTTAGAGGATGACTGCAGTCATACCCTGGTAGGAGAATAGTTGCATATGTATCTCATATAATATGTTTTCAGGGATGGCTGTGATTTTACCCTGACAGGAGAACATGTGTGGTCGTATCTCACTAGTGTTGTACCTATATACCAATGCAGATTAGGCTGATTTGTAGTTTGACTTTATATGTCACTACGGCAGACTCAGACTGACCGAGGGTGTGGGAGATCATAGTAGTCTGACTTTCCTAGATCTTGTATGGCACTAATTTTGACTTAGCAGTGGTCAGTTGGAGCATGAGTGCTATACCTCATCTCACAGGGCATAAAAAGACTTAATACAATTGTGTAGTGTATTTGTTTAGGGTCAAGCACGGTTCACATTGGATGAACCCTTGCCTTGTTACTTATATTGTTTAGTTGGTAGTGATTATACACATTCTTTATATTCCTTCTAAAAGCATATGATGTTCAGTTGATCAATTGTAGCTGCTTAACTGCCTAATCTATGTTATTAGCTTTACTTATATCATTTAGTTGAATCTTCCCATCCTGATAAAGTTATCTTCCTCTTTAGTATATTTGTGCTTATAATAGTTATTGGAGGAAATTTATTTCTCTCCCTAGTATGTTAGTATCACCCTGTGGGTTTCCACATCTTTTAGGTGGTTGTGTACAATGAGGTAGAGATGGTGCAGTTGAGGAAGAGAAGCAAGGAGAGCAGTAGTTGTTGAAGGTTGATATGTTGATAGTGTTTTGTTGTGAAGTCTGATGTGTCGTCCCTATCCTCTCAGGTCCTTGGGGGTGTTTTGTAGGTGATGTACATCCATACGATTTTTTTGGCAACAAGCCCTGGTTGTAATATATGTCATGTACATGTGGCTCATATATGAACAGTTACCTTTTGTAACGGGTTGTGGCATGATGGACACTATACAGTGATGTGTATACCTTTATGGTACGATATGTGATACATGTGACATAGTTTGAGGACTCAGATGTAATGTGTTAGCCTAATGTTGTTATATGAAATTGGTAATCTGGATGTTAGTGTTGTTTCTACGCTTTGTTTTGAGTAATCTCATCTTCCTTGTGATCGGTGTATCACGGTTAGGTTGGTATCGAAGATTTCGGTTCACTGAGTCTACAGGGACATAGTACTAGGGTTTGTGTCTTCTCTAGTGTCATCCAACATTTCTGATGGTAACTTCTACTTCTGTAGAAGAAGAAGAAGAAGAAGAAGAAGAACGAAAGAAAAATATATGACTGGTGAACATGAAGAACATCATGTGAGTAGTGTTGTTGCACCAAGAGGTGGTTCCCGGAGGAAGGCAAGAGTTTATGGAGTTCCTGAAGTGCCCCAATTTGACCTAGCAACTGTGGCCAATCCCACTTTTCAATCCATGTTTGGACAGTTCATGACCACGATGACACATATGATGGATAGAATGCCCATACCCCAAGCAAGGATAGTTGTTTCCAATGCGGAATCTTAAGGTTTTTGGAAGAACTTTGAGAGGTTAAGACATGTGGGGGTGATTGAGTACGCTGGTATGGCAGACCCTATAGATGTAGACATGTGGTTGATAAATTTGGAGAAGGCCTTCAAGATCCTCAATATCCCAGAAGAGGATAAGGTGAAGCACATGGTGTACCTATTGAAGGGTAGTCATGGAAATTGGTGGGCCATCGAGGAGGAGAAGAGGCCTGGTGTGATGATTAGTTGGGAAGACTTTGGGCAAGAGTTTGTGAGTCGATACTTCCTGGAGACATATCTAGATGAGAAGATCTCTTAGCTTGAGAAGATCTAACAGGGATCTATGACAATCAACAAATATGAGGCCAAGTTCATGAATCTTCTGAGGTTTTTCCTACATATGGATTCAATAGATAAGGAGAGGATATGACTTTTCAAGTAAGGTTTGAGTTCAGAGTTAATGATGATGGTGTTAGCTTTAGAGAATCGAGAGAGGTTTGCTACATTTTTGGAGTCTGTGAGGCAGATAGAATAATCATCTATGGAGAAGTGTGAGGCTAAAACCAAGAAGAGACCGGCATAATATCATGGATAGTCTCATGGAGGCTTTAAGAATCCTAGGTTCTCAACACCTTGATCACAACAAAGGATAGTGGTTCAGTCGTAGTGGTCATCGAGAAAAGGCAGAGGCCACAATTTTCTTCCAGTTAGAGCTCACAATGCGGTGTCAGTGTCAGTGTCAGTGTCAGTGTCAGTGTCAGTGTCAGTGTCAGTGTCAGTGTCAGTGTCAGTGTCAGTGTCAGTGTCAGTGATGAGGCCCGTCTAGGCCACAATATACGATGGGGACTTGTCACAAGTGTTTGCAAGTAGGACATTTGAGGTTGGCATGTCCTATGAAGGATGATGAGGTGACGCAATAGAGGAGATAGAGTCAGCAAGGGTCACAACAACCACAGTTCAATGTTGGTGGAGATGAGGGCGTGGTCAGGCGTCACATGATGGTTCTTTTGGACAAGCCAGAAGAAGATGGGGGAGATAATAGGCAATACCAAGATTCTACATTATGAGTCATCTAGAAGGAGTAGTCAAACCATTGGTCATGATAGATTAGATGGAGTTATTTCATTATGATTTGTCTTCTTCCTACTATATATCTATTTTGGTTGACCCGGGTGTGACACACTCTTTTATCACTAGAGAAGTGATAGATAGTTGTCTTTGCCTGTTATTCGTGGATAAGATAGTCTTCTCCTAGAAACCCCTTTGGTTTGTTCAGCTGAGTTGCAGGAGGGTTGTCCATCCTGCGTTCTTTCTTTCTTAGGACACAGCATTCAAGTTGACCTTTACCACTTGATATGCATGGATCCAATGTGATCCTTGGAATGGATACTTTCAAGAAGTATCAGGTGGTCTTGAACTATAGTTCCAAGGTGGTTATTTTTGTTGATGGTGATGTTTTTTGGATATTCTAAGGAGATAGGATGATTCTTCTGACATTTCTAGTGTCTGCAATGATAGCGGAGAGGCAGATGAGGTAGGGTTGTGAAGCGTTCTTGGGATACGTGGTAGATACTAAGGTGAGGAGTCCCTAGTATCCAAGAAGTGCTAGTTGTTTGTGAGTTTGAGGACGTGTTTCTTGATGAGTTCTTAGGTGTTCTCCCTCCTAGAGAGATTGGTTTTGATATCATTTTGGTTCCTGGTACACATTCAATAGCACAGACATGTACAAGATGGTACCAATTGAGATGCAAGAGTTGATGAAGTAGTTACACGAGTTTCTTGAGAGAGGCTTTATCAGACCAAGCACTTCCCCTTGGGGTGCTCCTATGTTGTTTGTGAAGAAGAAATATGCTTCCATGAGGTTATACATTGACTACTGATAGTTGAACAAGGTGACAGTCAAGAACAAGTACCTTTTGCCATCGATAGATGATCAGTTTGACTAGTTGTGAGGTGCCACTATGTTCTATAAGATATATCTGAGGTTCGTATATCATCAGTTATGGATCAAGGTATATGACATACCCAAGCCATCTTTTAGGACTCGGTACGGTCACTATGAGTTTGTTCTTATGTTGTTTGGGCTAACCAATGCACCGGCAGCATGGATCTGATGAATAGGGTGTCTGGGCCTTATCTTGATTAGTTTATAGTGGCGTTCATTGATGACATCCTAATCCACTCTTGTGATAGATAGTAGCATGAGAAACATCTATGGTAGGCTTTGACATTATTAAAACAACACACACTAGTACATAGTTGACCTTTAGTGTCGGTTATTTAAGGTCGATAGCGTCGGTTTCAATCTGACACCTATGTGGGTGCCACTAAAAGGCAAACCGTTAGGCGTCGGTTTACAAACCAACACCATAACACTTTGTGCGCCCCCGAAAATGCGCCAGCAGGGGGTATAGGCGTCAGTTATTATTATGGAAATCGACGTCATAAACCTTCGCGCTACAGAAAGGGTGCCATCTAGGGCACCATCAGTGTCGGTTTATTAGTGATAACCGACACCATATCACCCACTGCCACGCTCGTGCTAGCCAGCACGGCCGTGGCGTCTGGCCCACTGCCACGGCCGTGCTGGCCAGCACGGCCGTGGTGTCTGGCCCGCTGCCACGACCGTGCTGGCCAGCACGGCCATGGTACCTGGCCCGCTGCCATGGCCGTGCTGACCAACATGGCCGTGGTGCCTGGCCCACTACACGGCCGTGCTGCCAGCACAGCCGTGGAGCCTGGCCCGTTGCCACGGCCGTACTGGCCACCATCAGCGTCGGTTTTTCAGTGATAACCGACACCATATCACCTGCATTAGGCGTCGGTTTGAATTATTTATCTGACGCTGTAATAATTTGTCGTCAGTTTTGTTCAAATAACCGACGCCTATTGTATGTTTTTTTTCTTATCAGTTTGTAGACCTACTGTGGTTGGTCGCAGGATGAGAACCTACAATTCAGTTATGAACTGTAGGTTTACGACATCCATTGATATCAGCCAACAACAGGCCACAAACTTGCAAAATTAACAACATTTATTTTCACACATTTAGCAACCTGCAGTTCCATTCGATTTTCACACATGTAGAAACATTCATGTAGCAATCTGTAGTTCCATTCATTTTCACATTCACACATGTAGAAACAATCATGTAGCAACCAGCAGTTCCATTCATTTTCACATTCACACATGTATAAACATTCCGACACATGTAGAAACATTCAGACATGTAGAAACATTCACACATATGGCAATTCAGAAAAATTCATTTACAAAATATAATTCTTTAGTCATTATTCGCTATCAACATCCCAATTATATTTTAAAACCCCCACTACTTGTATGGCTTTTGTCCATTCTTCTCTTACATCATTTAATTCTTCCACCGTATAGGGAGCATGGACATATAATAAGGCGGTTCATGTAGTGGGGTTGGTTTTAAACACTTGCAAAGAGAATGATGTATATATATAATTAATAATATATAAATAAGATTTATATATTTCATATTATCTAATGAGACTATATATAATACCTCAGGAATGGTATCGATGTCCAATGCGGCATATTTGATAATCATGTGCATAATCGCATCACATAGTATGTGTGGGCTCTGATCTCCAAACCACGATATAAACACGATTCAAACTTAGCGGAAGCGATTCGATTAACAGCGGAAGACAAAAATCACGGAAAATTAAAACTTTTCGAAACAAGAGCTTGAATCCATAAAAGCTTCTTTCATAACAAGAGATAAACTGTTTACATCTCATGATAATTACTTCTTGAGTAATTATATACATCAAGATACAGAATCTCAAGAACTCATAACAAAAGACTCCAAGACCTGAGAGTACAGAGGACACATAGGACCGACTCTAATTACACCACATGGCAGGCTAAATCTCCACCTGAGATTTACTGCTGCTCCTGGTGCTGCTGCTGCTACTGCTGGGACTGGTCACCTGTAGACCGGTTCCTCTGTCTCCGACGTCCACCTAAAAAGTTGAAGTCTACGGGGTGAGACAATTTTACATAATTATCCCAGCGAGAGTTATAACTCTCCGCCAGAAGCTTTATTATAACATCAAAGAATATCTTAAGCAGTAAGGCTTTCAAAGTATTCAATAGTAGTTGCTGCTATAAACAAGAGCTCAACATTTATGAGACATGAAGAATATAAGCACTATTACAGTGTATCATCAATCAACTAACTAGTAGTTATCTCTAACATGTATACTACGCGGTTGATTATGTTTTACAACAATATTATGCCCTGTGGAGATGAGGCATACCACTCATACTCCAACTGATTGCTAAGAAGTCAAATCAGTATCATACATAGGTCATTAAGAGAGCCGGATTCTCATGACCTTCACCTTCCTCAGTCAATAAGAGGATTACTTGTAGGACATCTTGTGTCTCTACTATTATAGCTCACCAGGGTAAACTGGTCCTTCGCTATTCTAGAGTTACAGTGGCATTCTGTACTCTCTTCGTCATCAGGATATTTCCTGTTTATCTCCACTGATACGGATATCTATGTTTTCTTCGTCATCAGGAGGTTTCATGTTTACCTACTACTGATACGGTATGGAATTGTAGTGAAGGATTGACGGATTACATATCTACATCAATTTCCTACACTAGGATGTAAGGTTCTACACATCCATATACCCCACATACTCACTAGTATGTGATCCAGGAGTTCCCTTAGGAAAACCTGTTTCACCATCATTTGATCTCTGACAATGATGGGTCTATGATCAGGGCTCTACATTATACTTGATTAGTTAGGTACATTCAGTATTCATTTAACATCACACTTTGTTCTTCAAACAATAACAGTAGCATAACAGCTATAAAAGGAGAATACTAAATGTAACAAGCCTAACTCACATCAATCATCATTTCTCATTATACTCATCACAAGTCATCTCTAAAGCATGACTTTGATGGTATTCATGGCTCTCATAGCCCATTATTATCATAGAATGCCACTGACAAGGCATCAAGATACTTTACTTATTCATAAAGCTATCAATGTGCCTTTAATGAATATAGTATCATCATCCATACCTGGATATGATCACCTCCATATCAGAACCTGCATGGTTAATTTAACTAATAAAGGTAATTCAAAACAATGATTATACTTTCCATTCTTGTCATAAGAGCTACGTTCTTTGATTCTTATCAACTAGAGTTTAATACTCATATAACATGTCATCACTTTTGAATTAGGGTTTACTATTCACATCACATGTCATTACCCTTGAATTAGGGTTTACTATTCACATCACATGGTGAATTGAACTCATAACATCATCATGTATGAGGAACATCATCGTTGATGCTCTCAGATTATCTTAAGATTCATCATATATCATAATTAGGATTTTCATGATCTCACATAGGTGGATCATACCCTAATCATGCACATTCATGTGTATTGAAGGTTCTTTACTTGAGTTTCCACTCTAAAAGGGTACTTTCTCTCTCTTAAGGTACTTTCTCTCTCTTAAGATGCTTTCTCTCCCCTCATACTAGTAGATGGTGATAACACCTCTCTAGATCAGGTTGGGTTAAGTCCTCATGGGCTAACATAATCCAAAACATCATTAACATGTGATTAGGGTTTTATTAGAAAAAGGTATTACTCAATTAAACCCCTCAAGGGTATTTTGGTAATTTACCTCATGATCACCATCATGGGTCAATTCATTAATCACTTAGTCCCTTAATGTTCTAAGCTACCATTAGGGTTTAGATTAGATCACCATTGAACCAATTACAACTTCAAGTGATTATGTATAAATAACATTGAAAACCTCCAAACGGTTTCAACCTTCAACCACCAAACGGTTTGAAACCGTTTGGGTGCATTGACCGTTTGCTAGGTTTGACTCCAAGACCGCATGACCTCAAGGTCATTTGCCCAAACCGTTTGGGTGCGTTGACCGTTTGGAAAGGTTGACTTTCCAAACCGTTTGAGCTTATGCGGTTTGAAACTGTTTGATCAACTTGTCTTGAGATTGATTGGTCCAAACGACCTTGAGATCATTTGAGCCCAAACAGTCTTGAGACCGTTTGGCCTCAAACAGTCTTGAGACCATTTGGATCCAAACGGTCTTGAGACCGTTTGGTCCAAATCGGCTCAAACCGTTTGGACCTCCAACATGGTTCAAAAGTTATAAATGTTTCTGATTAAGTATGTTGAAGCCCTCAATTGGCCAAAGCCATGTTAACCACTTATAAATTGAGTCAATTAGGATGAGCCTCAATCAATTGGACACCAAATTAACCCTCAATTGAAAGCCAATTAGGGTTAAGTCCATCTCAATTAGGGTTTCAAATCGGATGGTCATCAATATTCAACAATATGAATCAATTCAAGCTTGAACCTATCATTGACCTCCAATTGGGCCCAAACTTGGCCCAAACGGTCTTGAGATCGTTTTGATGACCTCCAAATGGTCTTGAGACCGTTTTCCCAAGAAATCATAAAAATATAAGTTGATTTGATAGGGGTTGAACCTTAACTAAGTCACAAATCAGCAATTTGATTATTTCAATAACCCATTGTAATTGGGCTCTCAATTGATCAATTTACCTTAACCCTAGACCTACAAACGGTCTTGGGTTGACACCAAACGGTCTTGAGACCGTTTGGATGAGTTCCAAACGGTCTTGAGACCGTTTGCCCATCCAATCTTTGGACTCTAGTGAAAATTCATCAAGGTTGGATCTATTGAGTTGATCATCACATCAATACTTAATTGCAATATGATTTGGTACCTTTGGACCTTCAATTGGTCAACTATACTTGGTCCCAGACCTCTAAACGGTCTTGGGTGATCCCCAAATGGTCTTGAGACCATTTGGGCTAATCAACCCAAAAACTCTAACTAACTCATTGGGATTTCAGCACTGATTTCAATTAGGGTTTGCCCTATTAATCATCCTTCAACTCATGACTCGTTTGGAATTAATCCATAAAATTTGGTGAGTCATTAATCAACATTATTATGAACAGTAATCCCAAACGGTAAATGCTTGGTCAACCATCTTAAACGGTCTTGAGACCGTTTTCCCAAAAAGGGAAAATTAAATAGATTGAAAAACAGGACTTAATTCAATTGGATTTGCTAATTGATTTGCTTATATCTCACGATTCCTTTGGAGGTAACCCCTCAATTTTTGTGGGTGATCAGCCTACCTAATTAGGAACAGGATTCTCATATGGTCGTCACTTGGTCAACTGGACCAAACGGTCTTGAAGACCGTTTGCCTCCATGCGACCCTGAAACCGTTTGCCCACCAAACAGTTGTGCAAACCGCATGGGCAATTGGTTAGGACCGTTTGGTAAAGTGGAAATCCGTGGATAAGTATAGGAATTAACGCCCTTATCTTCTACCTCAAGAACAGTAGCAGTTCTTCACGATTTTTCTTGCAAGGATGCAAGGAAAGATAGGGAAGAAGAAGAACTAGCAACTATATGCATAGAAAAAGATGTATAATCAAAGCATAAGGTTTAGAGTTATAAAACCCGCCTAAAGGTTGTTCCTTGAGCTCCAAGTTTCCAAGATTCAGGTCTTTAATGGCGTCTTTGAGCTCCATAGGTCGGCCAAGGTGAATTCTCCAAGGAAAAGTTGGAAAGAGATGGCTAGAAAGATAGAGCTAAGTGAGCTAGCCATGAATTTGACCTTGAATCCGAGTTTCATCCATGAATTCAAGAAAAAGGGATGATCCAAACTTACCTTGAACTCCCTGGTCGTTCTCCTATACTCCAGAGCTCTGCCTTAGTTGGTTTGAGCAAGGGGGATAAGTGAGGGAATGAAAGAAACGTTCCTTTTCTTGCAAAGGAAGTGGTATATATATATATATATATATATTGGGTGAAATTCCAACATAAGAATATATGTTTTCCTCGTTTCTCATCTAAGTCCTTCCTTTCTTCTTTGCACGTCCCCACATCTTATTTCTAAGGACAAACTCCTTCTAAGATCAAGAATTGAAGGCAAAGAGGATCAACCTATCACTAAAGCATACACATAAAAGGGCTATTATACATACACCTTGTTTATTCAATCACAAAGGTGTTCTTTGTTATATGATTATTCAAATGAAGTGCCCTCTTCATCATTTCTAATCTAAATGATGACAAAAGTTATAAAAGATATTTTATATGATGTATTTTACAAGTTTCACCCCTCAAATTGGGTAAATTGCACTTTTCCCCAATTTAGGGTTTTCAAGCACCGGGATTGCTTCCACAGTTGCACCTTGGTTCCCAAGCTTGGGAAATCCCTCAAACCTTACCATCATCATTCTCATGATGTCTCAACATCAGAGGAACATCTCAACATGTGAAAATTGAAAGTTAACCCTTCTAACTGGGTAATTTGCACATAGGTCCCTGTATTACAAAACAATGCTACAACTTTATATAAAAAGGAGCAAAAACTGAAATATATGCTTCTGAGAAACTTAATTACATGCCCAAAGTTAATCACAAGGATTTAATTCAATATTTAGGCAAAACACCTAGGGTTAACTCATAACCCAGGTCAGGGATGGTACAAATTATCCACCCCTTACAAGGATTTCGTCCCCGAAAACGATAAGACATATTAAGAGAAAAGGGCAGGATACTTCCTTCTCATCTCATCCTCTAATTCCCAAGTGGCTTCTTCAACACCACGGTGGTTCCAGAGGACTTTCACAAGACTTATATCTTTCTTATTTAACTTTTTAATTATGTTATCAAGGATTGGCATTGGTCCCTCCTCATAGGATATATCATCATTTAATTCTACCTCCATAGGTTGTAGAATTGACTCGGTGTCTGGGTGACATTTCTTTAGCATAGAAATGTGAAACACAGGGTGTAACTTCTGTAACTCTGGTGGCAGCTCTAGTTTGTAGGCTACTTTTCCAATCCGTTCAATGATTGGATAAGGTCCCATAAATCTAGGAGCTAACTTCCCTTTCTTTCCAAAATGAAGGACTCCTTTCCAAGGCAAGACCTTGAGATACACTCTGTCTCCAACCTGGAACTCTAAGGGTCTACGACGCTTGTCAGCATAAGATTTCTGCCTATCTTGTGTAGTCTAAATCTGTTGTTGTATTATCTTAATCTTTTCTGTAGTCTGCTGCACAAGATCAGGACCTAACAACTGATGCTCACCAGTCTCGAACCAACACAGAGGTGATCTACAACGTCTACCATACAAGGCTTCATAAGGTGCCATATCAATACTATGCTGATAGCTATTGTTATAGGAAAACTCTATCAAGCTTAGGTGTAGATCCCAACTCCCGGTAAACTGGAGAACACATGCTCTCAACAAGTCTTCTAAGGTCTGTATGGTCCTTTCTGACTGTCCATCAGTCTGTGGATGAAAGTTCGTACTAAACCTTAGCTTGGTGCCTAAGGCTCTGTGTAACTGTTCCCAAAAACGACTTGTAAACTGAGGACCTCTGTCAGAAACTATTGTGACAGGAACTCCGTGCAAACGCACTATCTCTTGCACATACAACTGTGATAACCTTTCAGCAGAATAGGTTGTTTTGACAGGTAAGAAATGCACTGTCTTAGTCAACCTATCTACAACTACCCAAATGGAATCATGTCCTTTGTTTGTCCTGGGTAGGCCAACAACAAAGTCCATGGTCACATGGTCCCACTTCCACTGTAGTATGGGTAAAGGTTGCATTGTTCCTGCAGGTTTCTGGTGTTCAGCTTTAACTTGCTGACACACAGGACATCTCAGAACAAATTCTGCAACATCCTTCTTCATTCCAGGCCACCAATATAGATCTTTCAAATTTCGATACATCTTGGTGCTCCCTGGATGCATAGCATACATGGAAGAATGAGCTTCTTTCAGGACTAACTTCCTCAAGTCATCCACATCCGGCACTATCATCCTTCCATTATAACAGACTACTTGGTCATCTGAGTCATGGAAACCATCTCGCTTCTCATTTCCATACTCAGATCTAATCTGCTGAACTGCAGCATCAACATGTTGTGCCTCCTTAATCTGCTCTCTTAGGGTAGGTTTAATATGCATCTCAGTCATCAACCCGGCTAACAATGACACCTTCAACTGTACATTGTCTTGCCTTAAAGAGATAAGCATATCTCTCTTAGAGCATACTAAAGAGTTTAGTTGTGCTCTATCCATGGTTGATGTTGCTGATTTCCTACTCAAGGCATCTGCAACAACATTGGCCTTCCCTGGATGGTAATCAATTATACAATCGTAGTCCTTGATTAACTCCATCCAGCGACGTTGCCTCATGTTAAGCTCATGCTGAGAGAAGATATACTTAAGGTTCTTATGGTCAGTGAAAATATGAAACGTCTCTCCATAAAGATAATGTCTCCAGATCTTCAAGGCATGAACCACGGCAGCTAACTCTAGATCGTGTGTCGGATAATTCTCTTTGTGTTTCTTAAGTTGTCGGGAAGCAAAAGAAATCACTTGTTTATCCTGTATCAACACACATCCAAGTCCATTCTTAGAGGCATCACAGAAGACTACATATCCTTTTCCTTGCTCAGGTAGCACAAGCACAGGTGCACTTGTCAACCTCTCCTTCAACAACTGGAAAGACTGTCGACACTTATCACTCCAAGAAAAAGGAGCATCTTTCCGGGTTAACTTGGTCAAAGGTAAGGCTATAGAGATAAAGTTTTTAATAAACCTTCGATAGTAACCATCTAACCCCAAGAAGCTTCGAATCTCCGTCGGTGTCTTCGGTTGTTCCCATTGTAGAAAAGATTCTACCTTTGCAGGGTCAACACGAATTCCCGAGGCAGATATCACATGTCCAAGAAAAGATACCTCTGGAATCCAGAACTCACACTTGCTAAACTTAGCATACAGCTTATGTTCTCTTAGCAAGGTCAAAGCTTGGCGAAGATGCTGCTCATGCTGCTGAGCATCCCTACTATAGATCAGAATGTCATCTATGAAGACGACAACACACTGATCAAGGAAGGGTCGAAAAATTCTATTCATGAGTTCCATAAATGTAGTTGGTGCATTGGTTAGTCCAAACGACATAACTGTGAACTCATAGTGACCATATCTTGTCCTAAAAGCAGACTTGGATATGTCACTATCCTTAATACGAAGTTGATGATATCCAGATCTCAAATCTATCTTTGAGAAGACTGTTGCACCACGCAACTGGTCAAAAAGATCATCAATCCTCGGCAAAGGGTACTTGTTCTTTATTGTTACTTTATTAAGTTGTTTGTAGTCAATGCACAACCGCATTGACCCATCTTTCTTTCTAACAAACAAAACCGGAGCACCCCATGGTGAAGTGCTTGGTCGGATAAAGCCCTTCTCAAGTAACTCTTGAAGCTGTTTCTTGAGTTCTACCATCTCGGCAGGCGCCATCCTATACGGAGTCTGGGCTATGGGTTTCGTATCTGGGATCAGATTGATTTCAAAATCAATCTCCCGAGGTGGTGGTATACTAGGAAGTTCTTCAGGAAACACATCCTCGAATTCCCTGACTATGGGAACTTCAGCAGGATTGGAACTTTCCTTGGTAACATCTACCACATGGGCCAAGAATGCATAACATCCTTGCCTCAACAGCTTATCAGCAACCATAGCTGATACAAGACAGGTGGGCAGAATCTTTCTTTCACCTTGAAAGATCCATGTGTTTCCTTCATCAGCAAACAAAGCCAACTTGGATTCACAATCCCAGACAACTTTATACCTTTCTAAGGTATCCATCCCGAGGATTATATCAAATCCTTGCATATCAAGTGGTATAAGGTCCACTTGAATGCGATGATCAAAAAAGAAGAGGATGCAGGGAGAACATACCTCCTACAAAACGGCAGACCCACTCAACGGAGTCTCCAACAACAAACTATCTGCCCTATGACTAACCGTCATATTGCAGTTACGAATCACTCTCCGAGTGATAAAAGAGTGTGTAGCACCTGGGTCAATCAGAACACATACAACACAGGATGTAGACATATCAGAATATAAAAGTTTCATCTGACCTGCCACTAACCGTGGATTGACCACTGCTTCAGGTGGGTTCATAGCATAGAACCTCGTTGTTTCCTGGTGTTGAGGTGGTGCTGATGATCCAGCTTGAGACGCTTGTCCACGTCCTCGAGCTGCTCCTTGACGTTGTCTATTCTGAGATCCTTGTTGATTCTGTCTCGGAGGTTGTGTCACACTGACAGGCCTAGAACGGCAATCCTTCATCAAGTGTCCCACCTTACCACAGTTGTAGCAACTCCTCTCCTGTTGTTGTGGTCTGGGTGGTCCAGTTACTGACATTGATGCAGAACTGTGCGTCCCTTGAGGCGGTTGACTCCGTCCTCTACCTCTGCTTGGTGTCCATTGAGTTTGAAAACTTGACCTGGGTGGTGGAGGGTTAGGTGCAGAGAATCTAGGTTTCTTGGAATCCCTAGATGAAGAACCCTGGAACTGTGGATATCTTTTCTGAGTTTGTCTCTTCTCAACCACAGATCTCTCTATCCTTTGGACTGACTCAACGAAGGTAGAGAATCTCTCTCAGTTTTCTAAGGCAGACACAGGGGTTGATATATCAGCATTCAAACCCTTTTCGAATCTTCTAATTCATTCCTCCTCTGTGGCAGCCATGTGCGGATAGAACCGCAGCAACTCCATGAACTTAGCTTCATACTCACTAATGTTCATCATACCCTGCCTTAGTCTCTCAAACTGAGAGATCTTCTCATCTAGGAAGGTATTTGGAAAATATCTATTGATAAATTCCCGATGAAACTCTTCCCATGAGAACTCTATTCCAGGTCTCTTCTGCTCTTCCATGTTCCACCAGTGACCAGCACTGCCTTTGAGAAGATAGACAGCATGTCTAACCTTCTCAGCTTCCGGGATAATAAGAATCTTGAAAGCCTTCTCCAACTCTGTCAGCCATAAATCAGCATCTGCGGGGTCGGTAGTCCCAAAGTACTCGGTAGCTCCGACACGATGAAGTCGTTCAAATGTCTTACCGATACCTTGTGTTTCAGGTTGGACAGGCGCCCTAGGTGTAGGCATGGGCATCCTGTCGGTTATGTGTGTCATGGCAGTCATGAACTGCCCGAACATTGTCTGTACAGCTGGGTTACCCATGTCGGCTGGGTCAAACTGGGGTGGCTCTCTTGGTGACTCTGGTGCAGGCTGTTCTATTCTTGGAACCCTTGCACCGCCTTGAGGTGCACTAGCACTACTCTCTGCCACGTACTCATCATGAGGCTCAGCCATCCTTATGTATCTTCTTCTCCTGAGGAGCAGAAGATTCTATTAGATAAGGAAGGAGTACTAAAGATAGACTCGACATCCTAAGTCCTATGCCTCTGTAGACTCAACTGACCTAGAGCTCTGATACCACTAATTGTGGGCTCTGATCTCCAAACCATGATATAAACACGATTCAAACTTAGCGGAAGCGATTCGATTAACAGCGGAAGACAAAAATCACGGAAAATTAAAACTTTTCGAAACAAGAGCTTGAATCCATAAAAGCTTCTTTCATAACAAGAGATAAATTGTTTACATCTCATGATAATTACTTCTTGAGTAATTATATACATCAAGATACAGAATCTCAAGAACTCATAACAAAAGACTCCAAGACCTGAGAGTACAGAGGACACATAGGACCGACTCTAATTACACCACATGGCAGGCTAAATCTCCACCTGAGATTTACTGCTGCTCCTGGTGTTGTTGCTGCTACTGCTGGGACTGGTCACCTGTAGACCGGTTCCTCCGTCTCCGACGT
Organism: Alisma plantago-aquatica; assembly: GCA_963693085.1. Lineage (NCBI taxonomy): Eukaryota > Viridiplantae > Streptophyta > Magnoliopsida > Alismatales > Alismataceae > Alisma > Alisma plantago-aquatica. Next base: position 1,523,736,030 of record OY856409.1, read on the forward strand.
CCACCTAAAAAGTTGAAGTCTACGGGGTGAGACAATTTTACATAATTGTCCCAGCGAGAGTTATAACTCTCCGCCAGAAGCTTTATTATAACATCAAAGAATATCTTAAGCAGTAAGGCTTTCAAAGTATTCAATAGTAGTTGCAGCTATAAACAAGAGCTCAACATTTATGAGACATGAAGAATATAAGCACTATTATAGTGTATCATCAATCAACTAACTCGTAGTTATCTCTAACATGTATACTACGCGGTTGATTATGTTTTACAACAATATTATGCCTTGTGGAGATGAGGCATACCACTCATACTCCAACTGATTGCTAAGAAGTCACATCAGTATCATACATAGGTCATTAAGAGAGCCGGATTCTCATGACCTTCACCTTCCTCAGTCAGTAAGAGGATTACTTGTAGGACATCTTGTGTCTCTACTATTATGGCTCACCAGGGTAAACTGGTCCTTCGCTATTCTAGAGTTACAGTGGCATTCTGTACTCTCTTCGTCATCAAGATATTTCCTGTTTATCTCCACTGATACGGATATCTATGTTTTCTTCATCATCAGGAGGTTTCATGTTTACCTACTACTGATACGGTATGGAATTGTAGTGAAGGATTGACGGATTACATATCTACATCAATTTCCTACACTAGGATGTAAGGTTCTACACATCCATATACCCCACATACTCACTAGTATGTGATCCAGGAGTTCCCTTAGGAAAACTTGTTTCACCATCATTTGATCTCTGACAATGATGGGTCTATGATCAGGGCTCTACATTATACTTGATTAGTTAGGTACATTCAGTATTCATTTAACATCACACTTTGTTCTTCAAACAATAACAGTAGCATAACAGCTATAAAAGGAGAATACTAAATGTAACAAGCCTAACTCACATCAATCATCATTTCTCATTATACTCATCACAAGTCATCTCTAAAGCATGACTTTGATGGTATTCATGGCTCTCACAGCCCATTATTATCATAGAATGCCACTGACAAGGCATCAAGATACTTTACTTATTCATAAAGCTATCAATGTGCCTTTAATGAATATAGTATCATCATCCATACCTGGATATGATCACCTCCATATCAGAACCTGCATGGTTAATATAACTAATAAAGGTAATTAAAAACAATGATTATACTTTCCATTCTTGTCATAAGAGCTAAGTTCTTTGATTCTTATCAACTAGAGTTTAATACTCATATAACATGTCATCACCTTTGAATTAGGGTTTACTATTCACATCACATGTCATTACCCTTGAATTAGGGTTTACTATTCACATCACATGGTGAATTGAACTCATAACATCATCATGTATGAGGAACATCATCGTTGATGCTCTCAGATTAGCTTAAGATTCATCATATATCATAATTAGGGTTTTCATGATCTCACATAGGTGGATCATACCCTAATCATGCACATTCATGTGTATTGAAGGTTCTTTACTTGAGTTTCCACTCTAAAAGGGTACTTTCTCTCTCTTAAGGTACTTTCTCTCTCTTAAGATGCTTTCTCTCCCCTCATACTAGTAGATGGTGATAACACCTCTCTAGATCAGGTTGGGTTAAGTCCTCATGGGCTAACATAATCCAAAACATCATTAACATGTGATTAGGGTTTTATTAGAAAAAGGTATTACTCAATTAAACCCCTCAAGGGTATTTTGGTAATTTACCTCATGATCACCATCATGGGTCAATTCATTAATCACTTAGTCCCTTAATGTTCTAAGCTACCATTAGGGTTTAGATTAGATCACCATTGAACCAATTACAACTTCAAGTGATTATGTATAAATAACATTGAAAACCTCCAAACGGTTTCAACCTTCAACCACCAAACGGTTTGAAACCGTTTGGGTGCGTTGACCGTTTGCTAGGTTTGACTCCAAGACCGCATGACCTCAAGGTCGTTTGCCCAAACCGTTTGGGTGCGTTGACCGTTTGGAAAGGTTGACTTTCCAAACCGTTTGAGCTTATGCGGTTTAAAACTGTTTGATCAACTTGTCTTGAGATCGATTGGTCCAAACGACCTTGAGATCGTTTGAGCCCAAACGGTCTTGATACCGTTTGGACCCAAACGGTCTTGAGACTGTTTGGCCTCAAACGGTCTTGAGACCGTTTGGTCCAAATCGGCTCAAACCGTTTGGACCTCCAACATGGTTCAAAAGTTAAAAATGTTTCTGATTAAGTATGTTGAAGCCCTCAATTGGCCAAAGCCATGTTAACCACTTATAAATTGAGTCAATTAGGATGAGCCTCAATCAATTGGACACCAAATTAACCCTCAATTGAAAGCCAATTAGGGTTAAGTCCATCTCAATTAGGGTTTCAAATCGGATGGTCATCAATATTCAACAATGTGAATCAATTCAAGCTTGAACCTATCAATTGACCTGCAATTGGGCCCAAACTTGGCCCAAACGGTCTTGAGATCATTTGGATGACCTCCAAACGGTCTTGAGACCGTTTTCCCAAGAAATCATAAAAATCTAAGTTGATTTGATTGGGGTTGAACCTTAACTAAGTCACAAATCAGCAATTTGATTATTTCAATAACCCATTGTAATTGGGCTCTCAATTGATCAATTTACCTTAACCCTAGACCTCCAAACGGTCTTGGGTTGACACCAAACGGTCTTGAGACCGTTTGGATGAGTTCCAAATGGTCTTGAGACCGTTTGCCCATCCAATCTTTGGACTCTAGTGAAAATTCATCAAGGTTGGATCTATTGAGTTGATCATCACATCAATACTTAATTGCAATATGATTTGGTACCTTTGGACCTTCAATTGGTCAACTATACTTGGCCCCAGACCTCTAAACGGTATTGGGTGATCCCCAAACGGTCTTGAGACCGTTTGGATGATTCCCCAAACGGTCTTGAGACCGTTTGGGCTAATCAACCCAAAAACTCTAACTAACTCATTGAGATTTCAGCACTGATTTCAATTAGGGTTTGCCCTATTAATCATCCTTCAACTCATGACTCGTTTGGAATTAATCCATCAAATTTGGTGAGTCGTGAATCAACATTATTATGAACGGTAATCCCAAACGGTCAATGCTTGGTCAACCATCTTAAACGGTCTTGAGACTGTTTTCCCAAAACGGGCAAATTAAATAGATTGAAAAACAGGACTTAATTCAATTGGATTTGCTAATTGATTTGCTTATATCTCACGATTCCTTTGGAGTTAACCCCTCAATTTTTGTGGGTGATCATCCTACCTAATTAGGAACAGGATTCTCATACGGCAGTTACTTGGTCAACTGGACCAAATGGTCTTGAAGACCGTTTGCCTCCATGCGACCCTGAAACCGTTTGCCCACCAAACGGTTGTGCAAACCGCATGGGCAATTGGTTAGGACCGTTTGGTAAAGTGGAAATCCGTGGATAAGCATAGGAATTAACGACCTTATCTTCTACCTCAAGAACAGTAGCAGTTCTTCATGATTTTTCTTGCAAGGATGCAAGGGAAGATAGGGAAGAAGAAGAACTAGCAACTATATGCATAGAAAAAAGATGTATAATCAAAGCATAAGGTTTAGAGTTATAAAACCCGCCTAAAGGTTGTTCCTTGAGCTCCAAGTTTCCAAGATTCAGGTCTTTAATGGCGTCTTTGAGATCCACAGGTCCGCCAAGGTGAATTCTCCAAGGAAAAGTTGGAAAGAGATGGCTAGAAAGATAGAGCTAAGTGAGCTAGCCATGAATTTGACCTTGAATCCGAGTTTCATCCATGAATTCAAGAAAAAGGGATGATCCAAACTTACCTTGAACTCCCTGGTCGTTCTCCTATACTCCAGAGCTCTGCCTTAGTCGGTTTGAGCAAGGGGGATAAGTGAGGGAATGAAAGAAACGTTCCTTTGCTTGCAAAGGAAGTGGTATATATATATATATTGGGTGAAATTCCAACATAAGAATATATGTTTTCCTCGTTTCTCATCTAATTCCTTCCTTTCTTCTTTGCACGTCCCCACATCTTATTTCTAAGGACAAACTCCTTCTAAGATCAAGAATTGAAGGCAAAGAGGATCAACCTATCACTAAAGCATACACATAAAAGGGCTATTATACATACACCTTGTTTATTCAATCACAAAGGTGTTCTTTGTTATATGATTATTCAAATGAAGTGCCCTCTTCATTATTTCTACTCTAAATGATGACAAAAGTTATAAAAGATATTTTAGATGATGTATTTTACAAGTTGCACCCCTCAAATTGGGTAAATTGCACTTTTCCCCAATTTAGGGTTTTCAAGCACCGGGATTGCTTCCACAGCTGCACCTTGGTGCCCAAGCTTGGGAAATCCCTCAAACCTTACCATCATCATTCTCATGATGTCTCAACATCAGAGGAACATCTCAAAATGTGCAAATTGCAAGTTAACCCTTCTAACTGGGTAATTTGCACATAGGTCCCTGTATTACAAAACAATGCTACAACTTTATATAAAAAGGAGCAAAAAGTGAAATATATGCTTCTGAGAAACTTAATTACATGCCCAAAGTTAATCACAAGGATTTAATTTAATATTTAGGCAAAACACCTAGGGTTAACTCATAACCTAGGTCAGGGATGTTATAGTATGCACATGTCCATCCATTGTCTTGTGTAGCACACTATAAATTGAAACATAAAAAATATAAAAAAATACAACTATGCACTATCCACATAAATAATATATACATTGGAGTCGGGAACTTACTTCCACGTTCTTCCAAATTATTGGCTGGTTCTTTTTCCTGGGGACCTTTCCTCCAGCCTTTTTGAACTCATCTAAACCCCTAAATGTTAATGTAACACAGTACATTGCATAATTAAATAGTAATGTTATAACATATATTAACGGATATGAAAATAAAATATTTCTCACTGGAATAATGCCATTTTCATTGTGTGTCCATATTTTGGATTCAATTTAGTCCCCTTAGGATCTAGATAATATACAGTGAATGTCTCGAGGACAATAACTAGTAACTCCCAATGCGTACCCCTAGAGGTAAAAAAGTTAAAATTAATAACTCAAAATCCACAACAAAAATGTAATTTTCTTTAAGTCCAAATTATAAGCAAAGTAAACTTACTCCACATTGAATGGATCTATTATCACCGTCTTCTTATTTTGACCAAAATTTGTAAAAGCATCACAACAGTATTGTTGAACTAACGAAGGGTCTTTAGCTACTAGACTAATCAAACATGGGATCAAAAATCCTACATGTTCAAATGAAAAATCTGCACATATCTTGTCTAAGTAGCTACAAAACATGTATTGCGTATGCATTAATATATAAGAAACTAGATCACCAGAACCTACACAGGGTATATGGATGTATAAAGAAGATCTCACCTTATCCATAGCTCTATCACAGATGTATTCATCCAATCATAGTGAAACAACTCCAAAATATCTTGTATAAATAGTTTGTTTTCGTATGATTGACCTACAACATCTGCATCTATAGAAACAGTTATAGGGCAATTTATATCATGTTCGTCTAACCATATTGTCATACCCCTACAATTAGGACCTAACAGGACAGGTAGGTCCTGTGGAACCCAACTTGGTAATGTAGGAGGTGGAGGTGGAGTCCTAGATGCTCTGGGTGTCTTCTTTTTAACCTGTATATATAATTTCAGATCAATTGACCTCATATACACACACTAACAGTTTAATGTAATGTAAATTTACCATACAATTTCAGTATAGACGACATCCGCTTTTGGCCACAATATCACTCCGCCTTCTGCCTCACCAAGCGTTTCACAATCTGGGTGGGCATATGGCAATGCAAAATCTACTCAATTGGGGAATATACATAGTGGGCTCACACGAACCCAACCATTTGGTAATGGGGACCCATGAAACATTTCCCCTGGTAGAGATGGGTAAGCCGACGCCTCTGCAATGACATATTCTTTACTTTTTAGACAGCATGGCTTCAACCCCTACAAATTTATGTAAAGAATGTTATATACATATATACATATCATCTTGAAAACGTATCATCTTGAAAAGACTAGCTACTATGTCATAAAAATACTTACAACGAATGTGCTAGGTGGTGGGTCTATAGGATTACTACTCCCAACCTCTGCAGTAGGAGTAGAGAGGGATGCCATAGGTACTGTCTGAGTGGCAGTCATAGATGCCTGCCACTTGCTCATTACTTCTTGGAGTGTCTTATCAACTGCTTCCTTGACTCTCTTATCAACTACTTCATCGACTCTCCTATCAACTATCTTATCTACCTATGCATGGATAAAAGAAATGTTAGCTTCTAATCATTTAATTCCCTTTTACAGTAACATTCTAAAAAAAGAATAGGTTACCGCTTCTTGTGAAATTCCCGCTTTTGGGACATGTTTGCACTGGGATGGCCCAAAAAATGCTTTGATACCCACACCAGCACCTACAGCCCTAACACATCCAGGATGCTCTGGGTTACCTAGAGCAACTGTCAATTCATCCCTTGTGCCCTCAGGGATGAACTTGCCTTGTTTCCTCAGCTGGTACAGCTCCTGCTAATCACCATCAATAGAAATTGGTAAGTAAGTAAACACCACAAATAATCAATATTCGAATGATTGCTCCAAGAGTTGTATTTTACCATTTTTGCAGCCGCCTTAGCAGTTGCGGGCTTCCTTATTTCTCCCTTCTTATTTTGCCTCTCAGCTATCCAGACGTCATGGCGAGGCAGAGGTGTGGTACCTATAGTAGAGGACTCCTGAGTAGCAGCAGAATGAGTAGAAGACTCAGCCTGTAGTCTTTGGCGAACGCCTACATACCCCTTTGGACCCATTGTGTGGTCATGCACATTCAGTGCATGCCTTGCTCTTTGTGCCTCACTGAGGGCCTAGTTAGTATGCACATTGATTTGGTTAGTAACAGTAAATGTTAATCTTGAATAGGTGAATACAACGTATATTAATTAAATTGGGAGTGACGCCTAATACCTTGAATTCATCAGTTTTTCTTGAAGCAACAAACGCATTCCATTCTTCTGGGTCCAGGAAGTTCCACTATTCAGTGGTTGTCTTCTTCCTCTTGTCACCTTCTTTTATGTATTCTCGGGTGAGATTTGTCCTATAGTTCCTTAGGACCCTCCCACAGCGTTGCATCACGCATTTACGATGCAGCTTTTCATCCAATGCAAATATACTCTGCAAAATAGAATTGCTATTAACTAGTATCCAAAAAATTAGTAATCTACAAAATAGAATTGAAAATAATATTAACTCACGCATAAATCCTTCCATATTAAGTCTTTCTTCCCCTTAGGAACTTGATGCCAAGAATCTATCTTACAACCACAATAGCTACGAGTAATGATTTAGCTTCCACTCACGTGGAATTGCGTGCACCACTAAAAATCCTAAATATAGTAAGTTATTAGGTTTAGCCTTGCTTATACTAGATTGAGAACTCTACCCATGTATGCTAGGATACGTGGAAGTCTTATCGTAGTATAGTTAAGGGTCGAATCCACAGGACAACGGTCTTGTTAAGATTAATAAGATAGAAAATGTTAGAATTTTAGTTAACTCCTTAACAGTTGGTATCTACATCAAAGAGTTGGTTTGGTTGTTTTAAACTAAGTGCAAGTAAAGTAAAAGGCAAGAAGGTAAATTTAGGATTGTAAACAATGTTAAGAAACCACTAGGATGTGATTGGCTTTCACCACCACTACACATGGATCAAATCATGCAACATAGTAACATAACCTGCAATAAGAGTCTAAACAGTTAGTATCTTTGTAGATTTAGTTTCCTTTCAGAGAACAAACTACGAGAGGTGTGGGAATGTTGCAACGCCAGCCATCCCCGAGCGAATGGTCACTTACTTTACATCATTCCCTTCGCAAAGTGTGTTCCTCGACTTATTAAGGTTGTACTTTCATACGTCAACTGATTCCATTTCATAGTATGAAAGTACAACGATGGAAGTGAGTTTACTCCACTTCTTGAAAAACACTCCTAGATACCGAAACAAATGCATGGTGGATACATGCATCCGGAACCAACATTCAATTGAGATTTGAATCTAGTAGTACAAACATAGACAATTCATACTAAAAGATAATAAGTAACACAAGTTGGTGATCAAGCAACAAGTATTCATTAAACGATTGAAGTTGAAAAGAAAAGAAAGCATATCTCTATTGCAAACTTATGAATTACATTGCATGAAATGGAAACATGGATAACAGGGCTACTCCCCGCACCCTAGTGTATGAGACTACTCACTCATGGAAAGAACAAAGAAGGAGGCAAGAAGAGAGAGAGAGAGCATCATCTCCATGAAGGAGGGAGGAAGTTTGATCCCTTGGAGAGAGAGAGAACAACGATCTTCACACTTCGCAGCTTGCTTGATGATGAATCCTCCTCTTCCCACCTTCTTTGTTGATGAGAGAGAAAGTATCTTGGAGATGGAGTATGGATCTCAGACCGGCAGCGTCGGGGCAGTGGATGAAGGATGGAATGGCTCTGGAGTAATAGAAGCAGCCTCTGGACGTGTGAAACTTTTTATCTTGTGAGGACCCCTCGGGTCTTATTTATAGGCTTTGAGTGAAGTCCAAACGGTTTGGGTGGTTTTGGGCCCAAATGTTCTTGAAAACCGTTTGGGTCCTGAAACTGTTTGGACTCTCCCGGTTTGGAAATCATTTGAGTCCTTGCGGTCTTGAAACCGTTTGCCTTTATTCGGTCTTGGGATCGCGTGGCTTCATACGGTCTTGGGACCGTTTGTCTTTATATGGTCTTGGGACCATATGTCTTTATACAGTCTTGGGACCGTTTGGTGTCCATTCGGTCTTAGGACCATTTGGTGCCCATTCAGTCTTGGGACCGTTTGGTGTCCATTCGGTCTTGGGACCGTTTGGTGTCCATTCGGTCTTGGGACCGTTTGGTGTCCATTCGGTCTTGAGACCGTTTGGTTCCCATTCGGTCTCGGGACCGTTTGGTGTCCATTCGGTCTTGGGACTGTTTGGAGTTTTGTAACTTTTTTTTTCTGTAGGAAATGAAAGGAGAAAACTTAGGCTAATGATATATTTACAAAAGATTGGAAAATTAAAGATTGTGTCTAATCTGTTTAAGAATGAGTATGGAAAACTGAGAAAAAAAAGGTAAGATAACATCACAAAATGGGAGGTTATCACCCCCCCTAACTTAGAGTCTAGCTTGTCCTCGAGCTAGATAGAGCTAAGGCACGTAGTGGCGAGGTGATTTTATTTAGTCAAGGTTTCCATACTCTTGCTTCAATTCTAAACCAGAGATCTCCTAAGGTCGTATCGGAGCTTTTACTTGCCCTAACTCTTTCAGGTGTTGAGAGTTTCTTAGATCTCAGGTTTCTTCCATACCACATAGCTCACATTGGGACCACCCTTTTGATTTTATTCTGTGCAGTTCGTCGACTCTAATCAGTTTTATACTTCTCTCAAAATCCTGCCAGAAGCTAGAGTGGGTATGAAGGTTGACTAAAGGCTTGTTGTGTAACTCCCCCTTTAAGTGGGGGAGGATTTGTCTATGCATCTAGGATCTCACTACCGGGCACGACACATCTGCCTTTGTGAGGGCAGCTGAATGTACCAGTCGGGTGAGCCCTTTATCAGCCTTTCATATATTTGGATACCTTAGGGTCTCACTACCAGACACGACACATCTGCCTTTGTGAGGGCAGCTGAATGTACCAGTCGGGTGAGACCTTTATTGTCTCTTCATATAGATCTTTATGTGTGGCACAACTCTCATATTTTTATTCAACACTCTGGCTTTTATTTGTAAACTCACAGGCTTAGGATTTGGGCTTTTAGGGGTTTTGATTGGGCGGCCAAGCCTCTTTTATTGAAGAGAAGAAAGTTGTTCTTAGAGTTTCTCGACATGCACTTATTTGGTTTCTACTTGGTGGTCCACTTGTGAGGTTTCTTGATTTGGATGTCACCTGATATCTCTCCCATCCTTGAGAGTGTTTGGCTTGTTTCGGCCCTGATGTTGATCTGTGGAGAGTCAAATTTAGAATTGAAGCAAAGGCATGAAAATCTAGTGTGGAGGTAATTTATTATTCGCCATTACATGCATATATGCTATTCTTGTTGTTGCTTTTGAGGACTAACTAGATTCTAAATTTAGCTGGGGATGACTTTTTACAAGAGGGATGTTATTCTTATGTGCAGGATTTATTTTAATAGAGGAATTATTTATGACAAAATCTAAATGTGCAAAGAAAGATAAAGAGAAGGTAGAGAGGGAAGGATTTAAAAATGATACCTCACCCTTTTCCAGTGTACTCCCCCCCCCAACTTATCACTCACTCTGTCCTCAGAGTTTCAAAGTGATAGGTTGAGAAGTACAAGGACAAGGGCATTAGGCTTCAGTTAGTCCTTTGTTAGCTCTAGGCATTCGGAGAAGATTAGCTACGAATTTTCCACGTAGAGCGTTGTAATCCACGTCTGTCATGTCCTCTACTGGTCTTCCAAGGACCATGATGGTGTACATCCAGTAGAGGACGTGGAAACCATAGTCTTTTGACTCTCAAAGCTGCTGGGGACATTTGTGGCTGAAGGCAGAGCGATGAAAGTGTTCTTTACCGTATTCCCGTGTGTGCTTGCTGAGAAGGTCATGTAGTTGGTCAGCACACTCCTTCGCCACCTCCTCCGTGGGAGTTCTTGGTGTTGTGGTATATTGTTGCTGATCTGGATTGTACTGGCTGTCAGAACTATTATATATGATTGTTGTTCCGTCATGAAGATTTGTCTCCATTAACATCCAGTGCTCTGAATGAAGGAAAGGAAGCATGATAAATTTTAGAGTCGTATGTTGGAGGAAAGAAATGAGGGCCTCCAAATAGTTTCGGGACCGTTTGGCTCCAAACAGTTTTGGGACCGTTTGGTTCCAAACGGTCGAAACCGTGAGGAAGGTGGAACGTCGGGGCGTGGCGGATGGTGGTGGAAACGGTGAAAAAGGTGAACGACGGTGGCGACGCGCACGTCGTCAGAAAAGAGAACCGCGTTGGCGACGTAGGCGTCAAAAATGGTAAAAGCAAAGTGTGACGTGATGACGGAAGTGTCGGCGATGGCGGTGGCATTGGTCTACCTTGCTGTTGCGAGCGACGATGACGATGGCGAGGCGACGAACGGCGGTAATGATGGTGCGGAAGTCATGAAGACACGTGGAAGTTGAGGTGACGTCGGTGATGGTAGCGGTATGAACCAGCATCGCTAGTTGCGCGGGAGCGAGAGAAGGAGGAAATGAAATAGTACTCGCGCAAGGGTATGAAAGATAATAAGTAACACAAGTTGTACTTTCATACGTCAATTGATTCCATTTCATAGTATGAAAGTACAACGATGGAAGTGAGTTTACTCCACTTCTTGAAAAACACTCCTAGATACTGAAACAGATGCATGGTGGATACATGCATCAGGAACCAACATTCAATCGAGATTTGAATCTAGTAGTACAAACATAGACAATTCATACTAAAAGATAATAAGTAACACAAGTTGGTGATCAAGCAGCAAGTATTCATTAAACGATTGAAGTTGAACAGAAAAGAAAGCATATCTCTATTGCAAACTTATGAATTACATTGCATGAAATGGAAACATGGGTAACGGGGCTACTCCCCGCACCCTAGTGTATGAGACTACTCGCTCATGGAAAGAAAAAAGAAGGAGGTGAGAGAAGAGAGAGAGAGCATCATCTCCACGAAGGAGGGAGGAAGGTCGACCCCTTGGAGAGAGAGAGAACAACGATCTTCACACTTCACAGCTTGCTTGATGATGAATCCTCCTCTTCCCACCTTCTTTGTTGATGAGAGAGAAAGTAGCTTGGAGATGGAGTATGGATCTCAGACCGACAGCCTCGGGGCAGTGGATGAAGGATGGAATGGCTCTGGAGCAATAGAAGCAGCCTCTGGATGTCTGAAACTTTATATATATTGTGGGGACCTCTCGGGTCTTATTTATAGGCTTTGAGTGAAGTCCAAATGGTTTGGGTGGTTTTGGGCCCAAACGGTCTTGAAAACTGTTTGGGTCCTGAAACCGTTTGGACTCTCCCGATTTGGAAACTGTTTGAGTCCTTGCGGTCTTGAAACTGTTTGCCTTTATTCGGTCTTGGGACCGCGTGGCTTCATACGGTCTTGGGACCGTTTGTCTTTATACGGTCTTGGGACCGTTTGGTGTCCATTCGGTCTTGGGACCATTTGGTGTCCATTCGGTCTTGGGACCATTTGGTGTCCATTCGGTCTTGGGACCATTTGGTGTCCATTCGGTCTAGGGACCATTTGGTGCCCATTTGGGACCGTTTGGTGTCCATTCGGTCTTGGGACCGTTTGGAGCTTTTGTATTTTTTTTTTGTATTTTTCTATAGGAAGTGAAAGGAGAAAAGTTAGGCTAATGATATATTTACAAAAGAGTGGAAAATTAAAGATTTTATATAATTTATTTAAGAATGAGTATGGAAAACTGAGAAAAAAAAGGTAAGATAACATCACAAAATGGGAGGTTATCAAGTAACATACCCAAGATATGAAACAAACGAATTGTGGTTCACTCCAATTGCATTTGCTGCATTATCAAAATCCACAACCAGTTTGGGTCCATTGCCCCTTAGCACTATTATCTTCTTCACCATTGCGATGCCCCTTCTCTTGTCAACTTTTTGGTACTGCTCATCAAGTGCCTCTAGTGCTTCAGAGGGTACATGTGCATCACCAACCTAAAATTTGACAAAATAAACACACTTACAGGATATAACTATAAATGGACATATAGATAGAAATATATGACATATTTTTAAAACTTACATTGTGAGGCGGCGCATTCATGTCCTCACCCTCACGGTATTCATTAGCACGCTCATCAGGAGAATGCTCAGCCATATGAAAGTTCACATTGTAAAGTAATTCACATTGTAAAGTTCACATTGTAATGTTCACATTCACATTGTAAAGTAATTCACATTGTAAAGTTCACATTGTAAAGCAATTCACATTGTAAAGTTCACATTCACATTGTAAAGTAATTCACATTGTAAAGTTCACATTCAGAAAAATAAAACATATAAAAAATATAAACATGTCTCTAATATTGCGATTTTTTATCAATTAACAATCCTTCATTGTAATCTCCGCGCACATACAAGTCATTATTAGCTTCAATATTTGGTGGTGTTGGCAACCCAACTGAGAATGGACTGGAGTCATCATACTTATCATAGTACTCTTCTTCATCTATAGGATCTTCAATGAACTGTCTTTTACCATGAAGAACAACCGACCATTTATCATTTGCAGGATCATCGATATAAAATACTTGTTTCGCCTGTGATGCCAATATGAATGGTTCACCCTTCTCTCCAATCTTTTCAAAGTTCACTAAAGTGAAACCCAATTCATCCACTATAACTCCTTTGGTGTTATCAACCCAATTACATTTGAAGAGCGGAATTCTAAAATCTATGTAGTCAAACTCCCATATGTCTTCAATGACACCGTAATATGACATTTTAGCTTCACATGGACTCTTATCCTTTGCACTTGCAAAAAACATAGTCGACGCTTGAAGGGTGACCCCACTATTTTGGATGACACTCTTATCATCTTGGCACTTTGTGTAATATGTTAATCCATTAATGTCATACCCTTCATAAGACATAACATTCAATGTTGGTTTAAAGGCGAGGCATTTGATAGTTTCAGTAATATCATCTGGTGTTTGAGATAGTTGATGTAAGACTTTATCTTCAAACCACTTAATAAATGTCTTGTTATGCTCTCTAGCAAGCCACATTGTATTGGCTCGAGGATATTGTCTCTTGATGAAATTGGTATGTTCCTCGATATAAACACTCACTTCGTCCATGTTGTGTAAAATATACAAGTGACCTTGTTCCAACTGCTAACGGCTGATTACTTTCACCTATGATCCCAAAATTCCTTTGCCAAATTGCTCCTCAATATTCTTGTCATTACTAGGAGTGTCATTACCACTGAGAAAGTCATTGCAAAATTCCATAACCCTCTCGCCACATAACCCTCAATAATACTCCCTTTAGGCTGATAACAGTTTCGAACATCACTTTTAAAAATGTTCATGTATCATTCAAAGGGATACATCCAATGCAAGAAAACTGGTCCCAACATTTTCACTTCCCTAGTCAAGTGGACAACAAGATGTACCATGATATCAAAGAACGAAGGAGGGAAATACATCTCAAGCTTACATAGGGTAACAACCACTTCTCTTTGCAAATTATCAAGAGTATCAGGGTCAATAACTTTGTTGCACAGACTGTTGAAAAAGAAACAAAGTCTGGTGATTGCAAACCTTACATGCTTCAGCAATATAGATCGGATTGTCATGGGCAATATTTGTTGCATTAGAGTGTGACAATCGTGAGATTTAAGACCTATCAACTTCAGATCTTTCATTGATACCAATCTATGGATGTTGGATGAGTAACCCTGTGGCACCTTAACATTTACCAAGCATTCACAAAAAGCTTTCTTCTCCTTTCTAGACAACATGTAACAAGCGGGAGGTAAGTATGTTCTCCGATTTCCCATTTCACGTAATTCTGTTAATTCTGACCATATTCCCATTTCACGTAGGTCCAGTCTGGATTTTATCCCATCTTTAGTCTTACCTAGTATATTCAACAAAGTACCAATGATACTATCATAGACATTTTTCTCAACGTGCATGACATTGATATAATGCCTGACTGTCAAAGAACTCCAATAAGGAAGATCCCAAAATATTGACTTCTTCTTGAATAAAGATTTGTCACTCCGTGTGGCCATAGTACATTGTGATCTCGTACCAAATTCATTGACAAAGTCTTTCACTCTTTCATAAAAAACCTCCCCTGGTATAGGTTTAGGTGCACTCTGTTCCTCAATCAATCCATTGAATGCTTTGCGCTTCCTACGATACGGGTGGAATTTTGTAAGAAACATTCGATGACCAAGATATACAGTCTTACCGCCATGTTTTAGTCTTGTTGAATCAGTATTCTCTTCACATATAGGACACGCTTTAGCTCCTTTGACACTATATCCAGACAAATTCCCATATGCTAGAAAGGCATTGACAGTGCAAAACAACATAGCATGCAAATGAAATGTCTCTCTTCGTGAAGCATCATAGGTCATCACACCTTCACCCCAAAGTTTCTTTAATTCATCAATTAGAGGTTCAAGATAAACATCAATATCATTTCCAGGTTGTTTAGGGCCCGATATCAACAACGACAGCATTACGTACTTATTTTTCATACACAGCCAGGGAGGAAGATTGTATATAACAAGCATGACTGGCCAAGTGCTATGTTGGCTGCTCAATGTCCTATACGGATTCATCCCATCTGTACAAAACCCAAGTCTTAGATTCTTGATCTCTTCACCAAATTTAGGGTACAATAGATCAATCTTCTTCCACTGTGGGGAATCAGACGCATGTCGTAGGATCCCATCATTATTTTTCTTAGCATCTGCATGCCACCTCAAATTCTTCGCATCTATCAGATTGGCAAACAAGCGTTGAAACCATGATATTATAGATAGATACGACATCACCTTGGCAGGAGAACCAGTTTTGGACTCCCCCGAAGTCGTCAATTTTTACCGTGACGCACCACATTTTGGACAATCTTTCAAATCCACATAGTCCTTTTGAAATAATACACAATCATTCGGGCATGTGTGTATCTTCTTGGCCTCCATTCCCATTGGGCACAACAATTTCTTTACCTGGTATGTTGAGATTGGCAGCTCGCTTCCTTCAGGAAGCATTTCTTTCAACAAAGACAACAATGACGTGAAGCTTTTATCGCTCCATCTATTGTTAGCTTTCAGCTTATACAATCTCAACACAGTGCTAAGCTTTGTAAACTTAGTACAACCTGAGTATAATGGTATCTCAGCATCATGCACAATGTTTCTAAAAATGGGAGGTGGATCGGTGTGCTCTACCCCACAACTATCCAGCATTGTATCAACGATGTCTACTGGAACTGGTTCATTCACATCTACATCATCGGAAGCAATTTCTTCTTCCACACAAGCACTGCTATCGACATCTACTGATTTCGGGTTTGAAATCTCTCCATGTCAGTGCCATTCTGTATAGCCTTGTATAATCCCATTGCACATGACATGACTTTTGATTTCGTCACCAGTACTGACTTTCAAGTTGTTACCGCAATGCCTACATGGACAGTAGAACCTATCTCCAGGTTGTTTCCTATGTTCCTTGGCAAATCTAATAGACTGGTCAAGACCAGATATTAACTCTGGGGTGCAGCGATTGCGAATGGACATCCATGATCTATCCATTCTATGATCAAAGAGAAAATAAGTATATATTACAACAAGATTAGGGTCTAGGGTTAACATATTAGAGTTTTTGCATGGTTAAAACTTTAGGCCAACAAATACATGTGTTGTCATTCTTATATATAATAAATGTGTACCACCTATCCCATTCTTGAACACCTAATCTCACTAGTAAGTGTATAATGTGTATTGGGTTTTCAAGAAAATTTCAGCAGCATTTCCCTGTTGTTCTCTAAGTACATATGTACTTAGAGAACAAACGGGGAAACGCTGCCGAAATTTTCTTGAAAACCCAATACACATTATACACTTACATCCTAAGTGAGATTAGGTGTTCAAGAACAGTCCCAAACCGGGGACTATCCAAGATTTACTCCTAATGAGTAAATCTTGGATGGGTTTCTAGGCCAAAAAATACATGTGCTGTCATTCTTATATATAATAAATGTGTACCACCTATCCCATTCTTGAACACCTAATCTCACTAGTAAACGTATAATGTGTATTGGGTTTTCAAGAAAATTTCGGCAGCATTTCCCTGTTGTTCTCTAAGTACATATGTACTTAGAGAACAAATGGGGAAATGCTACCGAAATTTTCTTGAAAACCCAATACACATTATACACTTACATCGGAAGTGAGATTAGGTGTTCAAGAACATTTCCAAACCGGAGACTATCCCAGATTTACTCCTAATGAGTAAATCTTGGACGGGTTTCTAGGCCAACAAATACATGTGTTGTCATTCTTATACCTACAATCCTAGTTTCATCATTCATATCCTATGTTTTGAGTAACATCATTTAATCATGCTTGTCAGTAAATAATAAATGGTAAATAAACCATGATTCCACATATCAAATTTGAATCAAAATGGAGCCTAATGGAACATTGGGAGAGTGAGAATATTATACCTCACTTGAAGGGTGAAGAAGAAATATATGCAAATCAACAGCAAGTCAACAACACCTGCAACAACACAAATGCACACAAATGTAGATGCATGTTCATCATCAAGATAACCATTACACACAAATGCAGGTATCCGATCATAATTGAGCAATATAGCAAAAAATAAGCCACCACGACCGTGCTACGCAGCACAGTCGTGCTACCAACACGGTTGTGCGGCCCAGCACGGCCGTGCCAACCTGCGATTTCACAACATGCACCATCATCGGTCACGGAGTAGGGTACCAGCTTGAGGGCGGATGAAGAAGAGAAGGAGCAGGTACCTTCGGGCAATCGGCAAGGAGAGCAGCGCAACCGGCGGCAGTGCGGGGGAGCGGAGACCGACGAAGAGACCAGGAGCAGAGCAGGAGACCGATGAAGAGACTAGGAGCAGAGCAGGAGACCAGTGGTGGCGTCGGTGAGGAGAGAAGTAGCAGCGAGCATTAGCGGTACAGGGGAGCAACGGCGGCATGATCGCCAGACCTAACTGATCGACCAATGAAATAGAGAGATAGTGGGGAAGAGTCTTTCACGTGGGGGCTATTAACTGCACCATCAGCGTCAGTTGTTTAAAAAATCGACACCTAAGAACGAATGGTGTCAGTTACCTAAAAACACTGACACCTATGCTCAATGATAGTCATCGGTTTTTACTAGAAAAAATCGACGTCTATCTACACATGCCGATTACAAAAATTGTTCTCGATTAATTACCATAGTCATCAGTTTCTTTAGAAAACCGACGCCCAAGGGGTGTGAAATTTTTCTCGGGAACAGTGCGGGAAAACCCATAGGCATCGATTATTGTAGTAAAACCGACGACCACAATGTGCCCAATTTCTGTCTCGTAAAAAACCTTTCTTCGTCGGTTTAAGAGTTAATAACCGATGCCATATGTTAAATTTTGGAGGTAATTTTTTTCACTGGAAATTTTGGATTTGGCGGTTAATTTTAGGCATCGGTTTCTTATTAAGGAACTGACACTAAATAAAAGCGATACTCGTGTCTGGTCGCCCTTCACAGATAGATGTCGGTTTTTTTTTAAGTGACGCTTTATGTTTTAGGTGTCGGTTTATTTATACAACTGACACCTTTAAAAGTGACGTTATAAGTCATTTCTGTAGTAGTGACAGGTTGCACGCTAAGTTCAGTAAGTGTGAGTTTTGGCTGAAGGAGGTGTCTTTCCTTAGGCACATCATATCTATTGAAGGTGTTTGTGTGGATGCCAAGAAGGTTAAATGTGTGGTAGAATTGGATCAACCAAATACACTGATAGAGGTTCACAATTTCCTTGGCGTGGTAGGCTATTACAGGAGGTTTATCAAGAACTTCAATGTCATGGCTTTACCCCTAGCAAATTTGATGAGGAAAGGTGTACCTTTTGTCTGGGATGACAAGTGTCACAGTTCTTTCCAACTTTTGAAGGAGAAGTTAACCAACACACCAATGCTAGTATTGCCTGAGAAAGGCAAGGGCTATATCGTCTTCTGTGATGCATTGAAGAATGGTTTGGGTTGCAAGTTGATGCAAGACAAAAATGTGACTTCTTTTACATTATGACAGCATAAGAAACACAAGAAGATCTACCTGACACATGATTTGGAGCTTGCTGGTGGTCCATGCCTTGAAGATATGGAGACACTACCTTTATGGCAAAAAGTGTAAGATCTTCACCGACCACAAGAATCTACAATATATCTTCTCAAAGCAGGAGTTGATCAAGAAACAAACATGGTTGATATAGCCCTATTTTAGGGCTTCATCTTGTGTCATATTGCATTTCAATCACATCTATACTTGTTAGACTACATGTTATTTCTCCTAATATGCATATTTGTGTAAAATGCACTTATCGACATTCTTATTTTCATGTTTTCTAGGCATTTGGACTACGCTTGGATGGAAGAGAGTGAGAATGAGTGATCCTAGGGTTTATCTACCCTTAGAGAGGCCCAAAGTAAAGTCTGAGGCTCCCTCAACCTACTCCTAGTGGCCAAAGATCCATTAAAGAAAAGATGTACAAGAAAACACCAAGTTACAACTCAAAGTGTTGATCCAGAGACCAACATGGTAGTGGTACGATAGAACGGACGTGCTAGCTCACTCCAAAATCAACAAAGTCAACATTGAAGAAATGCAGAAATCACCACGGTCATGCCACTCAGAATGGTCGTGGTAGATTGACCCAGAACGGTCACACCATCTTGCACCGTCATGGTATAGATAATCTAGAATAATTGTGGTGTCAAGAATGGGCAAAGCAACTCCAAGCCACCATGGATGTGGTGACCACCACAGCTATTCCACCCTTGCCCCACCATGACCATGGTAACCACCACAGTTGCGCCACTTTCAGTTCAAATCCACCATTGTTACTGTCTTTTTCACCATTTTTGACCTCGACCTTTCCACCCCACCACGGTCATTGTCAGAACTACTCACCACGGCTGTGCCACCCAACACAGCCGTGCTACACACAAAAACCGAGCTACTTTTCCACTGCATTTCCCACTTTACCCCTACTTGACTTATTGCTTTCACCCCACCTAATATATGTGGGTGGTAGATGGAGGCTGAAGGAGGTCAGCCCTAGCTACCTTCTAACACCTCATTTTCATATTCCACCCATTCCATTCCATTTCCACCTCCATTCCATTCCATTTCACCATTTCCACCACCAACACCCTAGTTTCCTAGTGTTTTGACCCTATTCCACCATCACTCCATGCCCTTGCACCTTAGAAGAAGGAGGAGGACGTCTTACATCAGTTGAAGAGGAGGATTACTCCATCTACACTGAGCTCCATGGCCTCTTCAACCTATTTCTCCTTTATTTTTGTATTTTGCATTTCCGTGAGTAGCTAGGCCCCTTAGGTGGGTTTTTTGGGGTTAAAAATGTTTGATACCATGTTGGGGGGAAATGAATGTAAAGATTGTAATTTCATTTTCTAATGATTATGTTCTATTTCTATCTCACTCTTCACGAATTGCTTGTTGGCTTTTGATTGCTATCACTTAGGAATTTAGGGAAATTGCTCATATGTGTGAATTTTGGGATTTGCTCCTAGATTCAATTCATGGATACCTAGCTAGAAACCCATATTCCTACATTCCAATCAATTATCATAACCCTAGTTGAGAAATATAAGTAGCTAGTTTGGATGAATTTTGTGTGCTTAGCATGGAGCTTTCGCAAGGTTATAATGTGGGTAATGTGAGGCCTAAAACCTCAATTCCACTCCCATTACTACCCTCATCCCCTAATAACCCTAAGATCCTCTAAACTAGAAACCTAGGCTTGTTTAGACTCTAATTTAAATACACCTAAATACTAACGCAATTGAGACTCGTAAGGGTAGTAGGAGGTGTTAGGGACTAGTCCCCCTATACACAACCTATCCTATCCATGGCTAGTTAGTAGTCTAGGGAAATCCATTAGACTCTATCTTGTTTTTTGGTTTGGTAATATAAATGAATGCATAATGTTCACATGTCACCCCAACCTAATTGACAAGTGCATCCCCCAAACAGCCCACACTACCCTTTATTGCATTAAAATGCTAATTGCCTCCTTGCTTAGCCAGTATTAGCTTAGTTATCTCTTTACTTGCTTAGTTAGTTTCTTGCCTTGTTCTTGCTTTGCTCTTTCTAGTTTAGGTATTTAATTATACTTTTGCCCTGCTTGCTAGCTTAGGTAGTGTAGACTCCTTCTACGTGCCTTACCATAGCTTGTCCTTTTCTTCCTTGCCTTGTCTTTTCTTGCCCAGTAGAATTAATTTTCTAGGGTGAACTTAGGTTTTGATCTCATTTGTTTCCTTTAATTTGTTTTTTGCTCACCCCTTAGTGTAATCAAAAAATCAACCTTCAACCCCACAAACCCTAGACTCCACAGTAGGAACCTAGTCCACAACTAACCTAGCTCTGGTGCCCCATTTTCTCCCTATGGATCAACCCAATACTTGCCATCCTCCCATACTACGACACACCCATTAGCGCTTGTGGTGTAGTGTTTTAAGTAGAAGTAGGTGTGTCGGTTTAGGTCCATATAAATTTTACAAGTTATCTGAAGTGTGTCCCGATCTCGTAGGGAAGATCTAATCAAACTTGAAACTGATTAGTGTGTGCACCCCTAGAGTGACACACCAAGCTTTCTGGCACTACTTTTGGGGAGAAAGGCACTTGACCTTGCTAGTTAGTTTTGCTTTGACTTTTCCTACTTCCCTCATCATTGCTATTCTTTATTATTTGTATTTTTTGTATATTAGTTTACTAAATTACTTTCTTTTGTTTCGTTGTGCCTTGTACAGGTGACAAGTGACTCAGGGAAGATAAGATGGAAGGCCAGAATGCACCTCACAAGCCACTTCAAGATTATTTCATACCTAGAAACTACAAATCACCAATTTCTAGCATAGTTGATCAAATGACAGGGGATCAATTCTCCATTCATCTAGGTCTTCTTGGGCTCCTGCCTTCCTTCTATGGCTCAAAATGTGAGAACCCCTACAAGCACTTAGACTCATTTTTTGAAGTATGCTTCACCTTCAGGATGCCGATGACCAATAATGACACAGTCTGATTGACCTTGTTCTCATTCTCCCTCAAAGATAATGCCAAATATTGGTATGATTCAAGGAAGGACATCATGAGTTGGGAAGAGATGAAAAATGCCTTCCGAAGGTGATTCTACTCTATTGCAAGGCTGACACAAATCTGTCGTGCCATAGTGAGTTTTAGTTAGATGGGCAATGAGTAGTTTCACAATTATTGGGAGAGATTTAAGAAGATGTTGAGAGAATGCTCGCACCATGAGATCCCTTAGTGGCAGCTAGTTCAATCCTTTTTCTCTGGTCTTTCTCCAAAGGGTCAAAGTATTGTATATTTTTCTTGTGGAGGAGTTTTCATGGCTAGTCCACCTGAGGAGATACAGACATTGTTTGATCATCTAGTGGAAGGTTCAAGAATCTAAACTTCTAGCATGATGAATGATGGTGACCGTACCTTTAGTGTGATATCTCCATCTCATAGTGATTCAAGCCCACAAGTGATGAAGATTCTTGGTGACATGGTGATCTTTATGAAGAACCAAGTGACAAATGTTTCTTGCCACTCAGTCAATTGTATTGAGATTGATGGTGAAGAAAAGAAGACACCTCACTCTTATAAATACCAGGAACAAAAAAGTCCAAGATATAGCTTAAGGTTTGAGGAAGAGTTTCTCTCTAGGTTGAAAAGCATTGATTATGTCCAAAAGAATGTTACAAGTCTTGAGGAAAGGATAGAGAAACCATCTTCCATACTTTCTCTCCAAAGAGAAAAATTGTCTTCAAAACCCATCTTACATTTCAATGAAGCAGGTGGACCAATGCCTTCCTCATAAGTTTTCTATAGTACACATCCCATTCGAGTGCAGCCCATATACCATTTCTAAGGCCATCCAAAGCCTTACACTCCTCCTCCCCCTCCATCACCACAATTTTATCAACAATTCACCTTCCAACCTCAATTTCAATACCAAGTGCCACCTCCCCTCCTCCACAACCACAACTAACTCCCCCTCTCCACCATGAGAAAGGAGGTGTTGTGATAGTTATAAGGAGTGGGGAATCTCTTGAGTAGCCCACAAGTCAAAGAAAGGTTGATAAAGCAAAGCAAAGGCAGCCAAGTGGTGTTACTGTGATTGATATTGTCGAAGATGATTCTGTGATACCTCCTATTTGTAGGCCACCTCACCCTCCATTTGTAGGCCCCACCATCCCTAGTGTTTCACATCATGTTGAGTCAAGTAAGTCCAAAGCAAGTGAGACACCATTGATTGAAGAATTAGGTAGCCACCAGAAGGAAGGAGGAGAAAAAAGCACAATGCTGACATTCTTGAGGTGTTTCATCAAGTGAAGGACAACATTCCATTGTTGGATTCTATCAAGAAGATTCCATCTTATGCCAAGTTACTCAAGAACCTATGCACTGTGAAGAGAATGTCAATGGGGAGAAAATCAAAGAGAGACAAGTTGACCGAACAAGTGAGCTCAATCCTCCAACACTCACTCCCTGTGAAGAGGAAAGACCCAAGATCCCAGATCATACCTAGCTACATTGAGGGACATCAGATAGAAAAATCCTTACTTGATTTGGGATCTAGTGTGAATTTGATGCCATATAGTGTCTATTTTGAGATGGGCTTAGGCAGGTTGAAACTGGCAAATTGCACTCTCCAATTGGTGGACCATTCCATCAATGTGTCGAGAGGAACATTGGATGATGTTTTGGTGATGATAGACAAGGAAAGAGGCACAGTGTTCCTGGCAGATTTCATTGTTCTTGACATGGAGCTGGATGATAGGAAGATTCCCATCATCTTGGAAACCGTTCTTATCCACAACTGATGTCAAGATACACATTTGTAGTGGCATAATGACAGTCTCTTTCATGGACATGAAGATAAAGATCAACATATACAAGTCCTCAACCCTGTGAATTCAAGATGAGGATATTGGGCATGGTCACTTCAAGAGTCTGATTGGTCATTTGAGAGGAGGAGATTTGGATGAAATATTTGATGACAACTTTCATGATCAAAGGGATGAGGAACATAGGTTGAGTGCAAATGAGAGATGCATTTATTGCAAGAATGGACACATGAGAATTCCAAATTGATGAATGATTAAAGAGTCATCAAGAAGCCTAGATGAAGGAATGAAACTCAGCGCTTGTAGGAGGCAACCCACCTAGGTTTGGGGTATTTTTCACCCAACCTCTCATTTGTTATACTTTTGCTTATTTTTACACTTTCCAAGAAAACACACACACGGACTTGTTTTTAATAGTTTTTTGTTTAGTTTTAAGATGTGCAGTTGAAAACAGGTTGAAGTGAGGAAAATTCGATGAAATTGAGCCAAAGAATTCATGAAAAATCACTTTGGATCAAAGATTTGGTGCTTTGATGAAGTTGAATTTGAAATGACTTGCTATCATACTCATCATGGCTATGCTATCATGGAATGTCTATGGTGGTTTACTCAAATCAATAGGGAAATCAAAGAAATTAGAGAAGAAAAGAACATAGTTAGAATGGTCATGCAAGGCAGAACGGTCGTGTAGCTAACTAGTCAGAACGACCCTCTGAGGGAAAATAGCCATGTTGCATGTGAGCCACCACAGCCGTACCACATAGCACAACCTACTGCAAGTCGATCCAACACTTAAGTCAGTGATTTTCAACTTAGTTCCCTCACAAATAGAATGGTCGTGCTCACGAATAGAATGGTAGTGTGTGCGACATGATAGTCATGCGATGACTCCAATACCATCTCCCACCTTCGATTCTCCACCAAACCACCTCCAATCTGCCCCAAATTAGTTGCCTAACATTTCCCTACCTCCATCCATCATTTCCACTCAATTTCACCAACCATTCCTCCGCTTTCTCTCCATTCTACCTCACATACAAAGAACTAACAAAAACCTATTTTCCCCAAATTCTCCACCCAATTCCATTCACAATGAAGAAACTCACCAAGAAAGTGGTGTTTAAGATCAAGGAGGTCATTTCCTATGGGTGTCAGCACAAGAATGTGTCATCTTCAGCTCTGTCAGCATTCCTAGACCCTCGACAACTACAATCAGCCTTCGATTCACATGGAGAATCACCCAATATGGTGGCACTAGTTGATCCCATGATGGAGGAGTCCTCTAGATTGCATAGTGGAGGTGGGATAACAATCTAATAGTTTGTTTCCTCCATAGCACTACCACTGCCCTTGTCATCTCAGCCCTTAGTTTCCTTAACTCATCTGTTAGTTTCAGTAGCATGACCTTTGACATCCACAACCACAGCCACATCCTCAACCTCGAGCATGGGGACATTTACTTTTAGATGAGATAGATGAGATTATGCAGGATGTACCACACTCATGGGGTGATTTCGACCCACTACGCATTCCAGGAAACAATGGAGACCCAAGGCTTCTTTGAGTATTATCAAGGCATGATGCAATCAATGGGATTGTAAGAGGTTTTGACTACAATCCAAGAGACCTACATGGAGCTCACACAGCAGTTCCTTGCCACTTTGGAGAAAGTCTCTTAGGATGGTGAAGACTCCATTAGAGTCATGATTGGACACAGATGTTGGGACATCACTTATCATGCTAAACAACTTTTTTCTCCAAGTCAGGAAATGTCAACTCTCTTAGATAATGGCAAGATAGAAAAGAGCACCAGTTCCAGTTTTATTGCCATGTGGAATGCATTCACCAGCCACAACGGATATGTAGTGGGGAAGTTAAAGATAAGTTTGCTTCATAACCCCTTCCTACCCTGTATTCAGAAGGTTCTCGTGAACACTATTTTTGGCCGCTATGAGAATCAAGGGTGTTGTCCAATTAGGACTTATGTGTCCTGGGATGGATGACAAAGGGCAAGCATGTGAATCTAGTTGCATTAATGATTGATCATCTGAGGACAGCCCCATCCAAGAGCAAGAATTCATTCATTCCGGGAGGGATTGTGACATTGATTACCATTTCCCTAGGTTATGATGTTTCTAGATACACCAAGGTAGAAGGGGGAAATGGGTAGTCCTACAATATCTCATCCGCTCTTTGATGATTGTAGTTGTTGATCAAAAATTCATATATCAGGTCAACCCCCATACCTAGGCATTGCATTAGAGCTCCCATACCACACTACACCTCTCTTAGAGGAATTTGGCCCCACTCCATAGTTCTTGGATTCAGTAAGGAGATGGGAGGAGGAGAAACCTCATGACACTTTCCAGAGTAGCCTCAGATCATTCCCAAGGGATTAGGAGAGTCACAGGCGTCAACTGAGAGGAGGAGGATAGTTGAGGAGAGAGAGACATGTCGAGAGAGGAGACGTGAGGTGGAGACATCACAGCAGCCACAACAGCTGTAACGTCTGGGCCCACTGCCCAAGGCTACAGTAGAGTTTCAGGAATGACAACTAGCCCCACAGAACACCACTAGCCTTAACTGCACGCTTTTTTTCCACTCACGTGCAAGCCAGGAGCAACTTCCCGACTGGTCACCCATCCTAGTACTACTCCAAGTTGAGCACGCTTAACTATGGAGTTCTTTAGAGATGGGCTCCCGGAAAAGGAGGTGCACCTTGGTGATATGGGTAGTCCAAACATTCCTTTTAAGATCATGTTATCTGAGGCCTCAAATCCTGGGATGTTACAATCTCCCCCACTTAGACTCTTGACGTCCTCGTCAAGTCTCAACTATATGGCCTCATAATCTGACCCCATTTCAGTGCAGACCCACAATGGCCCATGGACACCCAGCTCCCGTCCACGTCTACCAGCGCAAGGGCGGCTCCATCTCGTCTCTACGGATAGCCCTTTCCATCTTGCCTGGACCGCACGACTCAAGATTGGCATGCCACATGCCCATGTGGGCCCCACCTACTAGAGGGTTTTATGGCTCTGATACCATTTGTAACGTCTGGGCCCACTGCCCAAGGCTCTAGTAGAGTTTCAGGAATGACGACTGGCCCCAAAGACCACCACTAGCCTTAACTGCACGCTTTTTGTCCACTCACGTGCAAGCCAGGAGCAACTTCCCGACTGGTCACCCATCCTAGTACTACTCCAAGCTGAGCACGTTTAACTATGGAGTTCTTTAGAGATGGGCTCCCAGAAAAGGAGGTGCACCTTGGTGATATGGGTAGTCCAATCATTCCTTTTAAGATCATGTTATCCGAGGCCTCAAATCCTGGGATGTTACATGTCGAGAGAGGAGACGTGAGGTGGAGACATCACAGCGGCCACAACAGCCCTCTGTGAACACATACAACATGTCGACTATACATGAGAAACTGGAGGTAGGGGTGTAAATGGTGTGGGTATGGTGCAGGTCTGGCCATACCCATACTCATACCCATCTAATTTAGTGGTTCCAGTTCTGATTCTAGACCCACATAATACAAAATCTAGACCCACAACATACCCGTACCCGCAATAATAGCGGGTATGCGGTGCGGGTATGCGGGTAAGCGGTTCTATAAAACATCATATTATTTATGTAAGAGAAATGGCTTTGTTATATATATTTAATAGAACAAGATATTGTTATTGTATAGTATATTAACATGTAGTAGTTATATTAGACAATGCTATATTTTATACATTAACATTAATTGAGTAATTGTTTACATATATGTAGCCATGATTATAACATTTAACAAGTAATGTAAAGCAGTAGACATTTTGATTTTAAGTTTACATATGATGTTCATTATTGTAACTAGAATATTTAATTCTTAATATATAACTAGCCTCAACCTTATTGTGGTTAGAGTAGGATATAATCTCAAGAGTAATGTTAGTTAGACTAGTAAAGTATGATATACATAACATATTATTTATGTAGTTACTTATATATGGGTCTAGCAGGTCTGGATCCAAGCATACCCATTATTGGACCCGCTTATATGCAGGTCCAAGGGTATAAGGGTCCAAGGGTACACGGGTATAAAAAATTAGACCCGTGACAGGTTTTTTAAGGGTCCAAACTTGTGGATCCGTGGGTCTACTCGTACCCATTTACAGCCCTAACTGGAGGGTATTTAGGGCACACATGATAGGATTCTACATGCATAGGAGGGATTCCAACACACACAGGATGCATTGTGGTTAGATCATTAGTAGATGCAACATCAAATCAACCATGTGTATCACTTCCAACATGCTCATGCCCAGAGGAACCCTCAGTGGGGGGAAGATTGGTGGGGTGCACTTGCAACATATCAGTATGCCTACCCGACTCCACATGCAGACTACTGGGGCAACTACTACCAGCATCCTCCTTCATAGGGAGGACCACCATAGGAGCCACCACAATGATCATCTACCCTATCACTCCTAGACTTTAGTGTAATGATGAGGACAGCATGGTTCAATAGTTTGGGGTGGTAGGGCGGTATGCCCTTTCTCATTTCACTCATTTTGCATTTCATCTGCCATTTAGTTTTGTTTTCTTGTTTTGTTTTGTTACTATTCCTATCTAGGTTAGATTTTACCTGCTTTGCATGCTTGCATATCATGTAGTTTACTTTCTATCAATTTTTGCGTAATTTCAAAGTTTTTTCTCTTTTGGTCATGCATTCCATATCATGTAGATTTTTTTGATTTTTGCATGGTGCAACAAAGATTTGCTTGTTTCCTACTTTATTTTCCATAATGAAGGCTTAGATGTGATTGTAGGTGATTTGACACTATTTTGGACAATTCTACCCAAATTTAGAACTTCTTGCCTAAAAAGTATGTTTAACCCAATCTTTACTTGTAGGATTGAAAATGATGACATGGGACAAATGCAAGTTAATTATCATGATTTATTGCTAAATGGCCTCAATTTAAACATTTTATATGTGCATCACTTCTCCCATGCTTGTGAACAGTTTGGTTGAATTATGATTGAAGCAAGTCACGAACACTTAGAGTTTTGTAGAATTTCATGATAGAAATGTGGTTTTAATATTGCTCATTCCTGTGGTGTGGCATTTCTTGGCTAAATTGTTGGAGTATCTTTTATGCAGGAGATCTCATGTTGATGTCCACACTAGTAACCCCTCTTTGACTCACTTTTCTTCTACCATCTTCATACCTCTCTGCCTCATGAAAGGAAGTCAAAGTGCACACATTCAGCCTTGGCCACCTCTAAAAGTTTGGGGTGGCCATATCCATACCCCCCCACTTCACTCTCATCGTCATGTGCCCTATCCACATCAAGGTAAAGAAAACAATGCAAAAATAAAATAAAATATGCTCATGTTTAAGAGCATCAAAATGAAGAAAAGATGAGTGTGTAAAATCACTCCAAACTCTTACGCAACCCTTTTTTCTTTTTGCATGCCCATGTAGCTAGGAAACATCAAACTTAGCTCATTTTTGCCATTTTTCATAGCCACGTGGGTTACCTAGTGTGGATGGACATATGAGATTGAATGCATGAATGTAAAATAGCAAAATTAGTCATTTTTTACCTTTGCTACCATGAAACGGGTTGCCCAGAGTGATATGATAGCCATATGAATTGATTTTGTTTTCTATGCTCTATATTTGAAGTTTGCAGGCTCAGTTCTCTAATCATGATTGGTTTGAGAAAGAGGTGAGGAGAGAGGTGGAGTTCATGTACCTAGTCATCTTTGAGTCCATTTACTCAATATTCACCTATTCCATTGCATTTGACATTTCTTGATTGTGAAAAAAATGGTAGAGAGATTGAGTTGGAGCATACTTGAGGACACGTATGTTTTAAGTTTGCAGTGGTGATGCAGCCCTATTTTAGGGATCCATCTTGTGTCATATTGCATTTCAATCACATCTCTACCTGTTAGATTGCATGTTATTTCCCCTAATATGCATATTTGTATAAAATGCACATATAGACATTATTTACATGCTTTTCAAGCATTTGGGCCATGCTTGGATGGAAGAGAGAAAATGAGTGTTCCTAGGGTTTCTCTACCCTTAGAGAGGCCCAAAGTGAAGTCTGAGGCTCCCTCAACCTACCCCTGGAGGCCAGGGCTCCATTGAAGTAAAGATTTCCAAGAAAACACCAAGTTTCAACTCAAAGTGTTGATCCAGAGATCAACATGATTGCGGTACCACAGAATGATCATGCTAGCTCACTCTAAAATCAACAGAGTCAACGTTGAAGCAATGTAGGAATCACCATAGTCATGCCACTCAGAATGTTTGTGGTATATTGACCCAGAGTGCTCGTGCCACCTTGGACGGCTGTGTTGCAGCTGAGCCAAATCGACTATGGTGTCAAGAACGGACAACAACTCCAAGCCACCATGGCCATGGTGACCAGCACGGTCGTGCCACCCTTGCCCCACCACGGCTGTGGTGTCGATGTGCCATTGTCATTTCAAATCCACCACTATTACTGTCATTTTTCACCTCGGTCATTCCACCCCACCACGGTTGTGGTCAGCCCCACCGACCACGGTCGTGTTTCCCAACACGGCCATGCTACTCACAAAAACCTAGCTACTTTTCCACTGCATTTCCCACTTTACCCCTACTTGACTTATTGCTTTCACCCCACCTATATATATGTGGGTGGAAGATGGAGGTTGAAGGAGGTCACCTCTAGCTACCTTCTAACACCTTATTTTCATATTCCACCCATTCAATTCCATTTCCACCTCCATTCCATTCCATTTCCACCTCCATTCCATTCCATTTCACCATTTCCACCACCAACACCCTAGTTTCTTAGTGTTTTGACCCTATTCCACCATCATTCCATGCCCTTGCACCTTGGAATAAGGAGGAGGACATCTTACATCAGTTGAAGAGGATTACTCCATCTACACTGAGCTCCATGGCTTCTTCAACCTATATCTCCTTTCTTTTTGTATTTTGCATTTCCGTGAGTAGATAGGCCCCTTAGGTGGGTTGTTTGGGGTTAAAAATGTTACTCTGATACCATGTTGGGGGGAAGTGAATGTAAAGATTATAATTTCATTTTCTAATGATTATGTTCTATTTCTATCTCACTCTTCACGAATTGCTTGTTGGTTTTTTATTGTTATCACCTAGGAATTTAGGGAAATTGCTTACATGTGTGAATTTTGGGAAATTCTCCAAGATTCAATTCATATATACCTAGCTAGCTACCATATTCCTACATTCTAATCAATTATCCTAACCCTAGTTGAGAAATCTAAGTAGCTAGTTTGGATGAATTTTGTGTGCTTAGCATGGAGCTTTCTCAAGGTTAGAATGTGGGTGATGTGAGGCCTAAAACCTCATTTCCACTCCCATTACTACCCTCATCCCCTAATAACCCTAAGATCCTCTAAACTAGAAACCTAGGCTTGTTTATATTCTAACTGAATTACACCTAAATCCTAACCCAATTGAGCCTCGTAAGGGTAGTAGGAGGTGTCAGGGACTAGTTCCCCTATACACAACTAATCCTATTGATGGAGCTTCCACTTACGTGGAATTGCGTGCACCAACTAAAAATCCTAAAGATAGTAAGTCTTTAGGTTTAGCCTTGCGTATACTAGATAGAGAACTCCACCCACGTATGCTAGGATACGTGGAAGTCTTATCGTAGTATAGTTAAGGGTTGAATCCTCAGGACAACGGTCTTGTTGCAAGCAACAAGATGGAAAACGTTGGAATTTCACTTAGTCACTTAATAGTAGGAACTTAGATCGAAAGTTGGGTTTTGTTGTTTTTAAACTAAGAACATGTAAAGTAAAGAAAGCAAGTAAATCTAGGGAGTTAAACTATGATAAAATTTACTAGGGTGTGATCGGTTTTTCACCGCCACTACACATGGATCAACACGTGCAAAGTAAAACATAACTTGCAAAAGAGTTTGGTCAGTTAGTATCTTTGTAGACTTAGTTTCGTTTTGGAGAACTAACTATGAGAAGTGCGGGAACGTTGCAACGCCAGCCATTCCTGGACAAATGGTCACTTACTTTGCATCATTCCCCTCGCAAAGTGTGTTCCTCGACTTATCATGGTTGCACTTTCATACGTCAACTGATTCCATTTCATAGCATGAAAGTGCAACGAATGATAGTGAGTTTACTCCACTTCTTGAGAAACACTTCTAGATACCGAAACATATGCATGGTGGATACATGCACCAAGAACCAACATACAAACGAGCTTCGAATCTAATAGTACAAACATAGACAATTCATACTAAAAGATAGAGGATAACACAAGTTGGAGATCAAGCAACATGCATTCATTAAACGTTTGATGTCGAACTGAAAAGGTAAAACTCTATATTACAACTTATGGATTACATTTACATGATATGAAAGCATGGGTAGCGGGGCTACTCCCCTCACCCTAGTGAAAGAGACTACTCACTCATGACTAGGACAAAGAAGGAGGCGAGAAGAGAGAGAGAGAGCATCATCCCCACAAAGGAGAGAGGAAAGTCAACCCCTTGGAGAGAGAGAGCAACAATCCACCAGTCTTCAAAGGTTGCACGATGATGAGATCTCCCCTTCCCACCTTCTTTGGCAAAGAAGGAGAAAGCAACTTCAGGATGGAGTATGGGTCTCAGACCGGCAGCCCCAGGGCAGAGGGTGGAAGTTGCAAGAGCTCTGGAGTGATTGAGGCAGCCTTTGGACGTCTGAAACTTGATGCCTGGTTGAGGACCCTTGGGGTCTTATTTATAGGCCTTAAGTGAAGTCCAAACGGTTTGGAGACTGTTTGGACCTCAAGACTGTTTGGATCTTGAGACCGTTTGGACCTCAAGACCGTTTGGCTTCATACGGTCTCGGGACCGTTTGACTCTATGCGGTCTTGGGACCGATTGGCTCCATGCGGTCTCGGGACCGTTTAACTCCATGCGGTCTCGGGACCGATTGGCTTCATGCGGTCTTGGGACTATTTGACTCCATGCGGTCTCGGGACCGTTTGGCTTCATGCGATCTTGGGACCGTTTGAATCCATGCGGTCTCGGGATCGTTTGACTCCATGCGGTCTTGGGACCATTTGGCTTCATGCGGTCTTGGGACCGTTTGACTCCATGTGGTCTCGGGACCGTTTGGATTCATGCGGTCTGAGGACCGTTTGAGTCCATGTGGTCTTGAGGCTGAGTTAGTCTTTTATGTATATTTTTTTTGTATTTTTCTGCATATATAAAAGGGAAAAGTTAGTCTGATAGTATATTTATAATAAGAGGGAAAATTTAGGGATTATGTATATATTTAATTTAGAAAGAGTGTGGAAAACTAAAGAAAAAGACTAAGATAATCATCAAAGTTGGAGGTTATCACCTATCCATGGCCAGTTAGTAGTCTAGGGAAATTCATTAGACTCCAGCTTGTTGTTTGGTTTGGTAATTTAAATGAAAGCATAATGTTCACATGTCATCCCCCAACCTGGTTGACAAGTGCATCCCCCAAACAGCCCACACTACCCTATATTACATTAAAAACCTAATTGCCTCCTTGCTTAACTGGTGTTAGCTTAGTTAGCTCTTTACTTGATTAGTTAGCTTCTTTCCTTATTCTTTCTTTGTAGTTGCTAGTTTAGGTCTCTAATTATTCTTTTTCCCTACTTGCTAGCTTAGTGTAGTGTAGACTCCTTCTTCCTTTCCTTAGCATAGCTTGCCCTTTTTTGCTTGTTGTGTCTTTTCTTGCTCAGTAGAATTAAATGTCTAGGGTTAACTTAGGTTTAATCTCATTTGTTTCCTTTAATTTCTTGTTTGATCAACCCTTAGTGTAATCAACAAATCAACCTTCAAATCCTGAAACCCTACACATCGCTATAGGAACCTAGCTCTAGTACCCCCTTTTCTCCCTATGGCTTGACCATATACTTTCCGCCCTCCTATACTATAACACGACCCCATTCTCTTACAGGTGTAATGTTTTTAGTAGAAGAAGTTGTGTAGGTTTAGGTCATTATAAATTTTAAAAGTTATCCCAAGTGTGTCTCGATCTCGTGGGGCAAATCTAGTCAAACTCTAGATTGATTAGTGTGTGCACCTCTGGCGGGATGCACCGACGTTGGATGAAGCTGATCAAGGATTATGATTGCACCATAGACTACCATCTTGGGAAGGTGAACATAGTGGCAGATTCTTTGAGAAGGAAGTCTTCTTCGTCATCATTTGTGGATAAGGTGCATATGAGTTCCTTGGTGTACCATAAGAGAGACATGTTGGTGTCTCTTCGTCATATGAATGTAAAGAGGGAGGCCTCCTTGTTGGATGGAGTGTTGGCCTAGTTATAGGTGAAACCTACATTGAGGAAGCAGATCAGAGATGCACAACATAATGCTACTATGATACACTAGATCTGAGCAAATTTTAGCAACACAAAGTGTGATGTATTTCACGAGTCAGAGGATAGGATAGTGTGTTACCACAATAGAGAAGTGGTACTTGATGTTGATAATCTAAGGACATTGGTTATCGAAAAGGCTCACTCTTCTATGTAAGCTATGCATCCATGCAATACTAAGATATACCATAATCTGAAGGACCTATTTTGGTGGCCCGGTTTGAAGGGTGATGTGGTTGAGTTAATGGCAAGGTATCCTATGTGTCAGTAGGTCAAGGTTAAGAATTAGAAACTTGCATGGACTTTGCAACCCTTACATATACCATAGTGGAAATGGGATCATATCATGATGGACTTTGTGTTTGGACTTCCTAGGATAGCCAAAGGTCATGATTCCATCTGGGTGATCATTGCAGATTGACCAAGTCATCACAATTCCTTCCTATGAAGACAACATGTATAGCAGAGAAGCTTGCATAGATTTATGTTGATGAGATAGTAAGTTTGCATGGAATTACGGTTACCATTGTGTCAAATAGAGATCGTCAGTTTACCAATCACTTTTGGGAGAATCTCCATATAGCCATAGGTATGCATTTGAGGTTCCATACCACATTTCACCCATAGATAGACAGACAGTCTGAGAGGACTATACAAACAGTGGAGGATCTGTTGAGAGCTTGTATTCTATAGTTTTTGGGCAGTTGGGTGTAGATATTAGTTTTATAGAGTTTACTTACAATAACATCTAGTAGTGGAGCATCAACATGGAACCATATGAGACCTTGTGTGGTAGACATTGTAGATCTCTGTTGTGTTGGTATGAGAGCGGTGAATATCAACTTTTGGGTCTGGAGCTTGTAAAGTAGATGATAGAGAAGATTAAGATGATACAACAATAGTTGAAGGCAATCCAAGATAGGAAAAAATCTTATGATGATAATTTTCATGCGCCTTTGAAGTTCTAAGTGGGGCAAGGTGTATCTCAAGGTCTCTCCTTGGAAGGGCATGTTGAGGTTTGTGAAGAAAGGTAAGTTGACTCCCAGGTATATGGAACCTTACTATTTGGTGGCACGTGTTGGGAAGGTGGCATATAAGTTGGAGATGCCACCTAAGTTGCATAGGTTGCATTTGGTATTTCATGTTTCTATGTTGAGGATGTGTCACCCTGACACGGAGTTGGTGTTGCATCTAGTGGAGGTTAAGCTAGATGAGGATGTGTCATATATGGAGGGTCATGTCTTGATCCTTGATAGAAGGGTGAAGTAGTTGAAGAAGAAGGATATCATGTTTTTTAAGATTTTGTCGCATCAATGTGGTGTTTAGGAAGCCATGTGGGATCGTGAGGAATAGATGCGTAGGAAGTAGTCATCTCTTTTTGTGTAGGATTTCGGGGGTGAAATCCTTGTTATAAGTTTATGGTTGTAAGACCCCTGACCTAGTGTAGTGATTGATCTTTCTTTCATTTCTTAATAAGATGCTTAACCCTTGATCTAATCATGTGATTCACCTTAATAACATATGACAAGCTTATGTTTTCAGTTTGGTCCTATTTGGTTGGTGTTTGAGCTAATTATGCTATATGTATGCTTGTATTGGACCAAGTTGCAATTTACCCATATTGAGGATTTATCTTACAATTTGTCACATGTTGGATGTACCTTTTGTGCCTTGGAATCATGATAGATATAATGATGCATAAGGGTGTCTTGTTGGACCTTGGATGATGAGGTGGCATCATGTGTATCAATCTAGGTTTGCATGGGTGGTGGTGTTGACCATGTTGAGTTTCTTGAGTGTAAAGACCTTGGTGTTGTGTCTTCTTGGAGTGCTTGGACTGACTCACCTTGCTTTGGTTGATTTTTAGTGACCTATGTTCTTGTCATTGGTTTTGGTCACTAGGGTTGGCTTGGTGCTTTGGTGTTTCGACCTTTGTCTATGGTGGACATTAAATAGCAGTTGCTACCATGGCATGCCTTGGTTTTGCTTCGACCGAAGGTGGGTAGTGAACCTAGTGCTTGCTAAAAATCTTTGTTCTTATCACCCTTTGATGCATGATTTTTGTAAGTGCTTACATGGCCGATCTTTTATAAGACAAGTGTCATGAGAGGCTCTAATATCTTGACACCTCATGACCTTTACCTCCCTCCTACCCTCCAGTATTTATACCCCTCCTTTCACATGCAATTATCCCCTTTATCTCTCTTCTTTGTCTCCTCTTACTTATGTTTGGCATTGTTCTTGTTGGTGCCAGTGAAGGTGTTGATCTTGGAGAAGGTGTCCATTCCTCCTTGCATGTGGTGATCAAGGGCTTGATCATCTTCCTTATTGTGGTTCTCAGTTATCTTCCTTCTTAGTAAGTGGTTTCATACCCTTTATTGTGTTTCTCTTGAAACCCTACCTCACTTTCATCTTCTTGGTCGTGGACTAGAGGTTACCATGGTGGCTATCTTGGGGAACTTCTCTCCAATAGAGTTTGAGATCCATGGTATTCCATGGGAGTACCTAAGTGAGATGAAGCTTCCCTCTTCTTTCTTTTCGGCCTAGGGTTTCTACCCTTTCTCGATTGAGCTCCTTTGACCTTGGTGTGTTCTTGTTCTCTTGAGGTGACCTTGTTGTCCATGGAGTTGATCCTAGTTGGAACTTCCTTCTCTCTCTTAGAGCTTGTGGCTGTGGAGCTTGATCTTCATCTTAAGGTGGGTTATATACCTCTTCCCTCTACTATTATTACACCTTTATCTTGCTTGCATGCTACTATATTATCTCTAAAATGTGATCATGAGTTGATTGATAATGTTATCTTATTTTAGAGTTTAAGATTATGAAGTATTCTTGTATAGATTACCCTTTCTCCTAAACCCTAATTCTTGTACCCAAAAATGTTAATGAAGGTGGGGTTGTTGTCTCTTGCATGAATAGTGATTGTTGGTTTTGATACCATGTTTAGGTTTGGATTTACATGATGTTGGAGGTTTTGATCTTTAGTTGCATGAGTAGGATGCATAGTTTTTCCTCTTTCATCATGGTTTCGACGTTTACCCTTATGATGCTTGTTTTAGGGCTTTGATCTTCATCTTTCATGATGTTTTCTCCTTAGTGATGTTTGAGTTCTTGGTGATATGATTTTTGTTTCGGTCGACATGCGTCCATGATTCTTTGAGGTTGCTACCCATGATGGTCCTTGTTGTGGCCAAAGTGCTATCAGCCTTGTGTTGCTTGCTACCTAGGGTGGGTTGGTCGCTACCAAACCCTAACCCTAACCCAAACCTATTTTGGTCATCATGCTTTGTGGTCGCTACCTTGCTTGGTCATGCGGTGGCTCCTACTAGTGGTGTTGTTACAATCTCAACAAAGTGTTAACCACCTATGGTCGCTACCTATATCCTTGATTTTAGTTGTTGTGTTGCATGGTTTGGCTGACGTCACTACCCCTTTTATGTGGTTTATTGGTCACTACCTGGTGTCACAAGTTGGGCAGTCTATACATCTGTTCTCGGGCGTAGACAACCCTTGAACACCCGAGCAAGCAACCTACAGCCAAAAATGGTATGTACTATGGTGTGTTATCATGTGGGGTCATCCC
This sequence comes from Alisma plantago-aquatica, assembly GCA_963693085.1. Classification (NCBI taxonomy): domain Eukaryota; kingdom Viridiplantae; phylum Streptophyta; class Magnoliopsida; order Alismatales; family Alismataceae; genus Alisma; species Alisma plantago-aquatica. Next base: position 1,523,773,737 of record OY856409.1, read on the forward strand.
ATTTGATTTCGTGTAGCATGACTAAAACCCATCGATTAAATGAAACCTCTCTCAAGGATAACAAATCAACACCCTAGAATATTCTAGATATCCTCTCAGGTCTAGAATATTCTAAGATGCTAGGAACAGGTGTGATCTGGGCAGAACCTGGTAGTGGGCCCAGATCACCTTGAACCATCCTCCTTTTAAATTTTTATTCAAACTACCTTCTCTTATCTATTTCTACAACAAATCTATCGATATAGGTAGAAATAGAAGTTCAAGCAAGAAAGAGATCAACCAAACTAGCAATCATAACCAAAAAGAGAAGATAGAACAAGAAACGTACTAGATGTGGAATAAAACTACTTGCTTAAGGTAAAAGTACATAAACATGCCCAAAATGGCCTACATATCCAGGAAGGAACTCAACTAGCCATGGACAAGCATAGTTGGCACTGAACAAAGATGGAAGAACATCATTTGTACAGAAACAAAGGAGAATAGTAGAAGAAAGGAGAAGAAGAAGAGGTTTAGCCCATAGAGGAGAAGTGGCTCTCACTCCTTGGCCTCTGTATAGGTTGTATCTCATCCTTTAGGTCATCCTCCTTGATCTTCTAGACTCCTTAGCATCCTTTCTCTCTTGATCCACCCCGAATAGCAACTTGGTGAGTGGATGGAGGTGAAAAATGATAGTGGGTGGTGGGATATGGGCGAAAATGGGTGGATAATGGTGGAAAATGGTGGAGTATGGAAGCACACTAAAGAGACGAGCGTAGGTGATCACATCAGCCTTCTCAGTCCTCTGGACCCTCCCACGGGGCTCTGGGAACCTCCAAATGTCGAAACCAACATGTGGAACCTCCAAAATTTTGGAACCCCTCTTCAGGTGGAGAGGGGTGGGTATTTATAGGCAAAATGGTCAAGGTGTTGATCCAAGTCATAGTCCTACTCGCCACGGTCTTGGTGATGACCGCGATCATGGTGATGACTGCGGTCGCGGTGGATCATGTGGTCATGGTGCATCCTGCGGTCGCAAAGGATGGAAGTCTAGGTGCTGCAAAAACCATGTGTTGGGGATACATCTTAGATAATAGATGTCTTTTCAAATTCAGTGCCTACAATTACCAAAATTGTCTAGTTGAGCAACTTTATCTATGAAAAGATATAAATTACTAAAAGATAACTATCTAGGGTTATTTTAGGCATATTAAGGCTATAATGACACAAAACCATAAATGAATGCTTAGCATAGATGCTTGAATTTGGGTGTTATCAACCACCTAAATCTTAAACCTTTGCTTATCCTCAAGCAAGACTATGGTCAAAGAACAAAAAGATAACATCCAAATTAAGCTTGGCAATAAATCCAAGGTTAGGAAAAATAATTTAAAACATCTATTCTCTTGACCCATGCTATTTCAGAGCAAACCCCCACCAATCAAGCACAATCCTACTAGAGTAAGATAAAAGATTGTCCATGCAGGATTTAGAAAATTCATTAATCCCTGTTGATACTCATGAGGGTTTAAATCATAATTATAAAGCATAAAAGCATTGTCACATAGGCGATCATGTGGGTGATGAGAAATGAGCCATCATCATGTATTCGTGTAGACCATTTGGGAACAACGCACCACCCACTTATTCAGGTCTTAAGAAGAAACAAAAGTAAAAAGACTCTAATGACTTATGAGGATCCCGATCTGCGTTAGGTTGGTCCATGTAACGAGCAACAGTCCATGCAGTTTGAGTCAGTTGGCCCAAAGCAGTGAGACAAACTCCTCGTACTGCGCTCGAACTAACCCTTCTTATGGGATGATCTCATAGGTCTCCTAGGGGTTCCTAGTGACTCTCAAATGAGCTTCCGAGGTGGCACAACCAGCCACGACATACCCGCATTCATGAGTGCAGTCATACACCGGCTAGGCACCATCCTCAACTCTCCTAAAAGAGAAAACAACACTCATTTCTTCACTCTCAGACTTTTATTGTTACGACCCCATCTGAGCTTAATTGGTAAACTAGGGTTTACCTAGACAATTGCAAAGATTAATGGGAATAATCATTCTTGAAATCTAATTAATGACGATAAAACAATTAGGATGTTTTAATTATGATAAGAAGTCTAAATGTTCTTTTGTCTTGAGAATTAGGGTTTGAGAAGCATAAACCCTAATCGGCCCAAAATAGGGTTTTAATGACATATGAATACAGAATTTGATAAGTAGAATGTCTCACTAAATGATTTTTAGTATTTTATGTGTAACTCTGATTTACTTCAAATTTGGATATGATTTGGATATATAAAATGTGAACAACATTGGAAAATATCAGAATTTTTGAAGAATGCTCTGACCTGTTTATCGGCCGAGTTTCAAACTCGACCGATCATATTTCCAGATTTATACAGCAGTGTGGTAATTGAATTTTATCTTTTTATTGGTATATCCATTTGATCTCAAATTTTAATTGTGCTTGAGAAAAACAGTTTTAGACACTCTGTTAAATTGGAGTAACTTTTGGATGACTTTTGATCTTTACAGTGAGTGTGTCGGTCGAGTTTACAACTCGGCCGAATCTGCTGCAGACTGCAATATAGCAGTGCACTGTTTGATTTTTAATTAATTATTGGTAACTAGAAATAATCTCAAATTTTTACTGAAGGTCTGAAACTCTATTATTCATAACATATAAAATTTCCAGAATTTTTGGAGAGTCTGTTAGCTATTCAGTAGGCGAATTACAGAAACTATTGTGAAACTGAATATTCAGAAAATATAATTAAAGTTAAGTGTTGGGTCAATATGCAATTGACCCAAGCAGCTCAATTGACTTATATGAGCAACCACACACACAAGCAGCTCTCATTCTTCGTCATTCATTCCAGAGAAACGAGCTCCTAGAGAGAGAGGGAGAATTAGGGCTTGAGTGGAGAAAGTGGGGGAATTGCTGAATTAGGGTTTTGCGATTCCAGGAAAGGTGAAATCAAGTAAGTTTGGATCCTTTGCATAGACTTTTATGGTGAATCTTCTCTCTCATGTCAAGATTCCGTCCATTCTCTGATTTGATCCAAGATGATGTCGAAATTCCCTCTTTTCTCACCCTTTCTTCATAATCCCTCATTTTCAAGGTTCCCGAGTTGAATGGAAGAGGAATTGGGAGATTTGCTAGGGATTTGATAGGAATTCGAGATTCCCTGAGTTGAGCTGCAGTTGTGAGGTGTTTTCACACCTTAGGGTGAGTGGGTTCTTCCTTCAAACATTCTAATGCACGAATTTGATTATACCATCCAAATCCCTAAATGCTTAGCATGTGAATTCTAAATCCTGAAATGTCCGTTTGATTTAAGTTATTGTAAATTGATATGATACGGATTCCTTCTCTGTTTGAATGACTCCTAAATGGTAGATTCATATCAGATACGTATACAACACTTCCTAGTGATAATGCTTTTTAGATTTATATCAAACGAGGTAATTAGGGTTTAACCTAATTGAGACATCACTAGTGTTTCAACCTTATTAAAAAGGACTAGTAATCCTATAAGTGGTTAGGATGTATCTCATGGGTTATCTTAATTGAATTTTATTCTTGATACATGATATCTCAGTAAATGATATGGGAAATCTAAATTTAGTTAAGTTTCCATGATTTCATATCTATATTGATTATATATGATTTGTTGGAAACAGTCTTTATTTAGTGAATACTTATATCTTATGAGATCATGATAAGAGCCATGTGACAAGCGAATGAGGCAAATGAAACCCTAAGAGTAGGGTGTTGGCATGTGATGAATGAATAAGGTGAATGAAACCCTAAGGATAGGGTGTTCAATGAATCATGTTATGGTGACATGAAAGGTCTCAATATGAGATGTGGTGATACTTAACTGTTGAATTGTATGTTTCTAGTGCATTTAACTTTATATGCTTGTTCTCTCTGAGTTGATATCTACATACTGTAGGGCTTCTTATTTTCAATACATATCTCGTAAATTGCAGGTAATGAGATATGACATGCCCTAGAAAGGGATGTTACTGAGACATGGTATATGTTGAATACATGAGCTATGATATTTATCTGTTAATTAATTAATAGACCTAGATGCCCTAACACCGTAGAACCCCTTAGACGGGTCTACAACTTTGGGGTGAAACTCGTGTTGCAACATCATCCGTGCTTGTGTCGCGGACAAATGAGGAAAGAGAGAGGCAGTGTCTAACAACAATCGTGCTTGTGTCACGATGGCACTGCGATAACAAAAGAAAACACGGTTATCTAACACCATTCGTGCTTGTGTCGTGAAGGTAACCCTGTGACTCTCCGCCGGTGTACTCAGGTTTAAGGAGGAGTCGAGAGCACACGTGGTTGTGCAGCACACGTGGATGTGCGATGAGGCCGTAGAGCCTGTGTCCTGTGCAGACCAGGACGAGTAGTCATACTTAGCACTTCCCGGGTGTGTCGCTAAGTCTTGTACGGTGGGACCGTAGCATGGACTTGTTGCGGATCTTTATATGCAGAGTACACTGCATATATTTAGGGCATAATCTAAAATATGATCATATAGGTTCACAGAGTTCCTTATAAATGAAAGAGTTAAGAAAGACTAGATCATAGTTTTCTAGTAGTTATTATTTGGATGCAATATTTATATTCTTTGCTATTTCAATTATATTGTTTTAGAACTGCTCAGTGTAGTATTTATTGTTGTTAAATTTCATATCGTTTACTCAAATTATATCTTTGATCACATTAGTGCATTAGTCTGTTTCCATGAAGTACTCATTCACTGAGCGAGTAGGCTCACCCCTCTACTCAAACATTTTTAGGGGTTAACCGCGTGTACTTGAAGATGGTCAGAGCATCAGTGTAGACCTGCCACAGGAGTCAAGTACGAGATTAGTTGAGTCAGTCTGTCCTTGTCACTCTAGGTCCTCAGTAAGAGTTTAGAGAGAGAGAGTTGTAATTACAATGTGTAATATTGTTCCTCTTGATATGTATGCTATTTATCAAGTTTCAGGTGCATAATGTGTGAAAGACATCGTGAATGCTTATACATGTATCTTTACTATTGAAGTCTGATTAGTAAAAGAAATGTTCAGATTCCTTTGTTAAGATGATATGTGGTTCAATGTGGGGAAACAAGAGTTTTAAAGTAAAGAAAAGAAAAGAAAAAAAGTTAAGGGTGTTCTTTGTGTTGCATACAAATCCCATCTTATGCCCTAATCTCATGATTTGAGGAAATTGTGAGATCGGGGTGTAACAGCTTGGTATCAGAGCTTAGGGTGAGTTGTCAAGGACCATTAAGTTAGTATGTTAGAGTCCTAAGTGTGGCAGATAGGAGATGTTTGATGTTAGCTTTGGGGATTTGAGTATTTGGATATCCTGGCCCGATATCTGAGTACTTTGATCAGCCAGTACAAGCTACTCTGTCTATTCTCTCACGTATACCCTGGCCAGGTATACAGTGGAAGAATGGGCTAGAGAGGAACCCTAGAAAGGTTAGGGTTAGAAAACGAGAAAAGAAACAAGAATTAAGAGCATAAATGTAAAAGGAGATAGAACTTACATTTCATAATGTTGTTTTTGTTGGAAATGTATAGAAATGCTCTTATATGTTTGAATTGAAATATTCAATACTTTGAAATATGGGTCTTTAATATCTGTTGTACACTATGAAATTGTAGCATTTATTGATTTCATTCTTTGTAACAAGTAGACTAGAATTGACCTTTGAATGATCTTTTGTTTCTATGGTTTTGCCCGCTGATTCGAGTGAAATTGACATCAGCAGGTCTGTTTAGGTTTTCAGTCTGTACGCGATTCGGTCGAGTTATATGTGATTCGGCCGAGTTTCCTTAATAGGCAATCGAACAGTAAACTGATCGGCCGAGTTGTATGTAATTCGGCCGAGTTTCCTTTTTCAGGAAATCAAACGGCAAGTTGATCGGCCGAGTTTCAAGCGGATCGGCCGAGTTGTGAAGCAATCGGCCGAGTTTCGAGCGGATCGGCCGAGTTGTGAAGCAATCGGCCGAGTTTCTGACCAATCGGCCGAGTTTCTGAGCTGTGAGTGGCAGTTCAGAAGGAATGTAATCCTTTGTAGTTCTTGGCTTCAGGACTTCAGGTTTGGCCTGGTCCGGTTGGCAGGATGCGTTACTAGGATCTAATGAATCCTATCAATAGCATAATAAGAATAGAATTAGAATAATTAGACCCACATCAGAGTAAGAATGTACATATAGTAAGATGTTGAAACATATGGGCAAGATCAGAACAACTAAGAATTAGTTGAAATTGATATCTGAAGTTCAACTTTGGGGTCTCAAATGTGAAACCCTTAATTGGAAATATAGGAACATGATATGAGATTCATAATCAGTTTATTGATTAATTTTGCATGAACTATACATATAAAATATAGAAAAGATATGTGAAATGTATGTATGTATGGTTCAAGATAACAAGAATCAATCATGAAGAATGAATCATATAATAGAGTATAATGCTTTTATGAACTCTAAAGCAAAGGCTAAGTAGAGAATAGGGTTGAGCATTCAATAGGTCCATAAAAGTAAAGAGTCTTCAGAAGAGTAAAAGTGAAGAGGATCGTATGAACATGTAATTCATAAGACTAGGACAACAAACTAGTTTCTGAGCAAAGAACATAGGTGTAGTTTAACAAATGAATAAATCATACAAAGGTGGACTGTATTCAGAAGAGAAAAACTTGATTAAAAGAGAAACTATGTTTGACCCATGCATGATCCACTTGATTTAAAAATTAAGAATATGTAATGTATTCAACATGAGGAAAAACCAATAGAAGGACTATTAATTTAGAACGTTAACTTCACAATAGTATAAAAATAAAGGAGGAAAAATGTGCAACATTGTATACATGACCATACATATGAATAAGCAACATGGTCATAAGAGAAAAATTTAGAATTAAAGAGGACGAGTTAAAGAGTAGTATATGGTAAGAGGACTATGAAACGTAAGAAAGGGTTGAAATATATTGGAGAAGTTATAAAATAAAGAGGTTGTGAGATTCAAGCAAGTGCTAATTAATCAAATATCTCTGTTGATAACTAAGTAAATCTACATACGAGAATGTATTAAGGGAATGTTTGAATACAAGTATTCCAAGTCTTAAAATCATCTTCTCTTTCATATATTCCTTAATGAGAGCAAGGTGGGAATGAAATGATAATAGAAAATGAGTCATATATGGTGCATAACTACCTTGGTGGGGTCATCTAGTGAATGTAATAGTGACATACAATATGATGAAGTGTGATAAGAAATAAGTTCTTGTGTGATAGCAAGAATGATGAATAATCTATTCCTATCTTAAATGCTTCAATGTTAATGATGTTTATTGTATATAATCATATGAAAAGGATAGGTAGCAAAAAGTAAAGAAGTAATGAATGAGCAGAGAGATATGGGAAAATACTAGCTTTGTGTAATATGTGTATTTGTTTACATGTATGATTTGTTGAAGGCATATTAGGGTATGAAAGTTGGTTCTACATATGATTTCAGTGTATGTGTGCAAGCTATATATTAAATTAAAGGCGTATGATAGTTGTAGCAATTCATACCTGATATGCATCTTACTATTGTGTATTTGTAATATGGTGATACGGTTTGGATGATGTCAGAACACATGAAGGGATATCCTGAATAAGGTAGTTATACCTATTCACTCATATTAATAGAAAGGGATGATAATCAGATTGTCTGGACAAGTAACCCTAATGAGGTGTAGCTTGTTATACCTAGCTCTAATATAACTAAGTGATGGTAATTGAGTATGATTAATGCTTGAATGACTGATACAATTGTGGATTATCTTATTACTGTTGTTGAAGCCCTAAAATGATATAATATGATGGTTACACTTTGAATTGTGTGTGGGCCCATAACCCACAGGTCCCAGGATCAAAACAGGATAGTATGAAATGAGGTGGTAATGCTTCACCTCATACATCCATGACCCAATGGGGATGCCAAGAGTAGTATTGTGAAATTGATTATTGAATTTAGTCTTTTAATTCAAGATTGTTTTGCTATCTGAGTAGCATGTTATTAAAGTTTAAAACAACATGGTGAACTTGCTTTTGTCACTCAAAGGTGATACAGAACAATAGAACTCTCTGAGCAGCATAAGTTGAGATAGTTGTATCAGAGTATCAGAGTTGTGCAGTGAAAGCGTGGTGGTTTATCTTTGCATTCTATATTTGACTGTGGCATAAAGAATTTGCTTGATATCATTGATAACTATTTAAAATATGTTGTGATTTAGTAAAGAATTAAAAGATCTAATATTGAAAACTACATTCAGGTATGAAATACAAGAATATAATGACGTGGAAGGTTTTAGAAGCTTAGAATAACCTTGAATGTATCTTTCTTGTAGGATTATGTTTCGAGGACGAAACATTCTAAGGGGGGGAGAGTTGTTACGACCCCATCTGAGCTTAATTGGTAAACTAGGGTTTACCTAGACAATTGCAAAGATTAATGGGAATAATCATTCTTGAAATCTAATTAATGACAATAACACAATTAGGATGTTTTAATTATGATAAGAAGTCTAAATGTTCTTTTGTCTTGAGAATTAGGGTTTGAGAAGCATAAACCCTAATCGGCCCAAAATAGGGTTTTAATGACATATGAATACAGAATTTGATAAGTAGAATGTCTCACTAAATTATTTTTAGTATTTTATGTGTAACTCTGATTTACTTCAAATTTGGATATGATTTGGATATATAAAATGTGAACAACATTGGAAAATATCAGAATTTTTGAAGAATGCTCTGACCTGTTTATCGGCCGAGTTTCAAACTCGACCGATCATATTTCCAGATTTATACAGCAGTGTGGTAATTGAATTTTATCTTTTTATTGGTATATCCAATTGATCTCAAATTTTAAATGTGCTTTAGAAAAATAGTTTTAGACACTCTGTTAAATTGGCGTAATTTTTGGATGACTTTTGATCTTTACAGTGAGTGTGTCGGTCGAGTTTACAACTCGGCCGAATCTGCTGCAGACTGCAATATAGCAGTGCACTGTTTGATTTTTAATTAATTATTGGTAATTATAAATGATCTCAAATTTTTACTGGAGGTCTGAAACTCCATTATGTATAACATATAAAATTTCCAGAATTTTTGGAGCGTCTGTTAGCTATTCAGTAGGTGAATTACAGAAACTATTGTGAAACTGAATATTCAGAAAATATAATTAAAGTTAAGTGTTGGGTCAATATGCAATTGACCCAAGCAGCTCAATTGACTTATATGAGAAACCACACACACAAGCAGCTCTCATTCTTCGTCATTCATTCTAGAGAAACGAGCTCCTAGAGAGAGAGGGAGAATTAGGGCTTGAGTGGAGAAAGTGGGGGAATTGCTGAATTAGGGTTTTGCGATTCCAGGAAGGGTGAAATCAAGTAAGTTTGGATCCTTTGCATAGACTTTTATGGTGAATCTTCTCTCTCATGTCAAGATTCCGTCCATGCTCTGATTTGATCCAAGATGATGTCGAAATTCCCTCTTTTCTCACCCTTTCTTCATAATCCCTCATTTTCAAGGTTCCCGAGTTGAATGGAAGAGGAATTGGGAGATTTGCTAGGGATTTGATAGGAATTCGAGATTCCCTGAGTTGAGCTGCAGTTGTGAGGTGTTTTCACACCTTAGGGTGAGTGTGTTCTTCCTTCAAACATTCTAATACACGAATTTGATTATACCATCCAAATCCCAAAATGCTTAGCATGTGAATTCTAAATCCTGAAATGTCCGTTTGATTTAAGTTATTATAAATTGATATGATACGGATTCCTTCTTTGTTTGAATGACTCCTAAATGGTAGATTCATATCAGATACGTATACAACACTTCCTAGTGATAATGCTTTTTAGATTTATATCAAACGAGGTAATTAGGGTTTAACCTAATTGAGACATCACTAGTGTTTCAACCTTATTAAAAAGGACTAGTAATCCTATAAGTGGTTAGGATGTATCTCATGGGTTATCTTAATTGAATTTTATTCTTGATACATGATATCTCAGTAAATGATATGGGAAATCTAAATTTAGTTAAGTTTCCATGATTTCATATCTATATTGATTATATATGATTTGTTGGAAACAGTCTTTATTTAGTGAATGCTTATATCTTATTAGATCATGATAAGAGCCATGTGACAAGCGAATGAGGCAAATGAAACCCTAAGAGTAGGGTGTTGGCATGTGATGAATGAATAAGGTGAATGAAACCCTAAGGATAGGGTGTTCAATGAATCATGTTATGGTGACATGAAAGGTCTCAATATGAGATGTGGTGATACTTAACTGTTGAATTGTATGTTTCTAGTGCATTTAACTTTATATGCTTGTTCTCTCTGAGTTGATATCTACATACTGCAGGGCTTCTTATTTTCAATACATATCTCGTAAATTGCAGGTAATGAGATATGACATGCCCTAGAAAGGGATGTTACTGAGACATGGTATATGTTGAATACATGAGCTATGATATTTATCTGTTAATTAATTAATAGACCTAGATGCCCTAACACCGTAGAACCCCTTAGACGGGTCTGCAACTTTGGGGTGAAACTCGTGTTGCAACATCATCCGTGCTTGTGTCACGGACAAACGAGGAAAGAGAGAGGCAGTGTCTAACAACAATCGTGCTTGTGTCACGATGGCACTGCGATAACAAAAGAAAACACGGTTATCTAACACCATTCGTGCTTGTGTCGCGAAGGTAACCCTGTGACTCTCCGCCGGTGTACTCAGGTTTAAGGAGGAGTCGAGAGCACACGTGGTTGTGCAGCACACGTGGTTGTGCAGCACACGTGGATGTGCGATGAGGCCGTAGAGCCTGTGTCCTGTGCAGACCAGGACGAGTAGTCAGACTTAGCACTTCCCGGGTGTGTCGCTAAGTCTTGTACGGTGGGACCGTAGCATGGACTTGTTGCGGATCTTTATATGCAGAGTACACTGCATATATTTAGGGCATAATCTAAAATATGATCATATAGGTTCACAGAGTTCCTTATAAATGAAAGAGTTAAGAAAGACTAGAGCATAGTTTTCTAGTAGTTATTATTTGGATGCAATATTTATATTCTTTGCTATTTCAATTATATTGTTTTAGAACTGCTCAGTGTAGTATTTATTGTTGTTAAATTTCATATCGTTTACTCAAATTATATCTTTGATCACATTAGTGCATTAGTCTGTTTCCATGAAGTACTCATTCACTGAGCGAGTAGGCTCACCCCTCTACTCAAACATTTTTAGGGGTTAACCGCGTGGACTTGAAGATGGTCAGAGCATCAGTGTAGACCTGCCACAGGAGTCAAGTACGAGATTAGTTGAGTCAGTCGGTCCTTGTCACTCTAGGTCCTCAGTAAGAGTTTAGAGAGAGAGTTGTAATTACAATGTTTAATATTGTTCCTCTTGATATGTATGCTATTTATCAAGTTTCAGGTGCATAATGTGTGAAAGACATCGTGAATGCTTATACATGTATCTTTACTATTGAAGTCTGATTAGTAAAAGAAATGTTCAGATTTCTTTGTTAAGATGATATGTGGTTCAATGTGGGGAAACAAGAGTTTTAAAGTAAAGAAAAGAAAAGAAAAAAAGTTAAGGGTGTTCTTTGTGTTGCATACAAATCCCATCTTATGCCCTAATCTCATGATTTGAGGAAATTGTGAGATCGGGGTGTAACATTTATTCTCTGCATTCTATTTTTATAGGCTTGGGTAAGAACTATTTTGACATAATTGGGATTTTTTGGGTGGCCAAGCATCTTTTGCAAATTTTAAAATTTTCATCTTTTTGACTCAATCTAATGTGAGAGGGCGTGTAGACCATCAAGCAAAAGCACTTCAACTTGATTATAGCTCAAAACTCATCATTATCTGCTTGATACCTGTATGAAAAGATAATAATTATGAATTAAGGGTCCTTAGAATAGAGGCAAGTTCGTGAATACTGAAGCTTGGAGTTTTGATCAAACTCTATCTCTTTCCAACGGTTCCAAAATCATGGGTTTGTCATTAACAACATAATCAAGGAAATAATATTTTAAGCTATGTAAAAGGTGCAAAACCGTAGATTTATTACCAAACTTAAGGAAAGAGTCAATGAGCAAGCCAAGCAAAATATCAAGCGGTTTAAGAAGAAAATTGTGCATTTAGGCGCATGGATAAGCATTCAGTTCCAAAATTCACATCACATAGCCTTAATTGCAAAGCTACAAATTACTGAACAAAGTCCTACAAAATAATAAGGATAAATTTAAATTTATTCCTAAATGCAAGAAGTAAACATGCATGCATGAAAAATGAAGAGATAGAAGGGAGAATAGCCCTACATCCCCAAGCTTAAAACTTTATTTGTCCTCGAGTAAGCCTTAAACTTAGTATAGTAGGGAAGGAATGCATGGACGTACAGGAAAGAATTTTATTGATGTCCTAGTATGATGCATGTATGCAAGGATGTGTAAAAGTAGTTAGAGGAAAGAAACTATCTAAGTAAGAACATGAAAAACAAAACTTATTTTAACAAAAAGAGAAAAGAAAAGAGTAAGAGGAAGGGGGTGTCTTCCCCACGATACTGACACTGGGGTCCCAAATCCTAAGCTTTGGGACTAGTGTCAGATGTGTCTTGTCGATGGGGTCTGTCGTGTAGGAGAACAAGGGGCGGATATTTGAGCCCTTCTAAGTCTGAAGTAGAGGAATAGAATCTGATGACTCAGCGAATTCATCCTTGTGTTGGAATTGTCTTGAACTGCATTGAGATGAATTCTTCGGCAAATCATCTTCAAGGAACATTCGAGGATATATATGAATATGAATAGAAAGGCCCTAGGATGTCGACACATGATGAGATGGAGGGGAGAGGATGAACGTTTTCTAGAGGACTCCTCTCCTCTTTTTCCACCTATGAATATGAGGTTGGATGCTCGAACAAATTTTTATATACAGTCTGAGTCATCCAATCATCTTTTGAACAAGAAGTATCCCCAGTTGAATCTGTTTGTAGTTCTACCACCCCAAGTTTGTCACCTTCTATTGGGTCTGGGGTATCTTCATGCTCAATAGTGATGTTGTGATGGATTGTCCATCCTGCTCCTCTAATGTCCACCAAGCCTTGTAAAGGGATGGTGGTGAATATTAGCTCATGTTGTTCTAACTCATCATAATCACTATATTCACTCCACCATGAGGAATAGTCATCATATCCTCATTGAACAAATTTTTCCAAACCATGGTCGGCGTACTGCTTAAAGCAAAGTGACATGTCTCAATATGAGAGATATCACCCTGGCCTAGGTCAATGTCTGATTCAGGTTCCTCAAACTTACTTCCCTATTGTGAGGTTGTTTGACTTCCCTAGTGAGGATAGGAGTCATCAACGTCATCATCATCAAGCCATTCATGCACATGACTTGTAGATTCCATTGGTAGATCAACTGAAGCATCTGGATAAAATGAAGGGTTCCCCTGGATGGGCGAGTCTTCACTAAAAAATCCTGGTGAATCCAGCTGATAGCCTGAATAGGATGTTGAGTTATGTTCCATATCAGGCCCAATGGTATGGTATTGATGATTGATGCCTTCATGATTGTGCTATGGAACTTGTAATTGTGTGGCAACTAAATCGATGAGCTATTGAAGCCTCCTGCCCTATTCAACATCCTTATCATGAAGTTGTTGTAGTTGAGTATCAATGCTTTCAATATTCATAAATTTCACCATGTACCTCTATTGGGAACCCACGGTATCAAACTCATGCACTTGGACAAATCCTTGTTCAATAGTTTGAAGTAAATTTCTACTGCAGTCTGCGATCTCAGTGGCTACTTGGAGCTGATGATCTTTCTTTTCTAGTAGGTTCTAGAGAGGATCGACATTTTCTTGGAGATGAGGAGCTAAGGAGGATATTAGTGCACTGACACTTTCTCTAGCTAGCTCCACTGCTCTATTCAATTCTTGATCCCATGATAGCACGGAAGTCAAGGGCTAATTGGCAATCTCCGTTGTTGAAACTTCTAAGTATGATGACGGTGGAGGACTTTGGGACTGCTGACCCCGCAGATGCTGATCTGTGGTTAACAGAGTTGGAGAAGGCTTTCAGGATTCTTATTATCCCGGAGGCTGAGAAGGTTAGACATGCTGTCTATCTTCTCAAAGGCAGTGCTGGTCACTGGTGGAACATGGAAGAGCAGAAGAGACCTGGAATAGAGTTCTCGTGGGAAGAGTTTCGTCGGGAATTTATCAATAGATATTTTCCAAAGACCTTCCTAGATGAGAAGATCTCTCAGTTTGAGAGATTGAGGCAGGGCATGATGAACATTAGCGAGTATGAAGCTAAGTTCATGGAATTGCTGCGGTTCTGTCCGCACATGGCTGCCACATATGAGGAAAGAATCAAGAGATTCGAGAAGGGTTTGAATGTTGATATGTCAACCCCTGTGTCTGCCTTAGAAAACTGAGAGAGATTCTCTACCTTCATTGAGTCAGTCCGAAGGATAGAGAGATCTGTGGTTGAGAAGAGGCAAACCCAGAAAAGATATCCACAGTTCCCGGGTTCTTCATCTAGGGATTTCAAGAAACCTAGATTCTCTGCACCTAACCCTCCACCACCCAGATCGAGTTCTCAAACTCAATGGTCACCAAGCAGAGGTAGAGGACGGAGTCAACCGCTTCAAGGAACTCACAGTTCTGTATCGATGTCAGTTACTGGACCACCCCGACCACAACAACAGGAGAGGAGATGTTACAACTGTGGTAAGGTGGGATACTTGATGAAGGATTTCCGTTCTAGGCCTGTCAGTGTGACACAGCCTCCGAGACAGAATCAACAAGGATCTCAGAGAATGCAATCTCAAGGAGCAGCTCGAGGACGTGGACAAGCGTCTCAAGCTGGATCATCAGCACCACCTCAACACCAGGCGACAACGAGGTTCTATGCTATGAACCCACCAGATGCAGTGGTCAATCCACGGGTAGTGGCAGGTCATATGGAACTTTTATATCCTGATATGTCTACATCCTATGTTGTATCTGTTCTGATTGACCCGGGTGCTAGGCACTCTTTCATCACTCATAGAGTGATTTGTAACTGCAATGTGATTGTTAGTCATAGGGCAGATAGTTTGTTGTTGGAGACTCCGTTGAGTGGGTCTGCCATTTTGCAGGAGGTATGCTCTCCCTGCATCTTCTTCTTTTCTAACCATCACATTCAAGTGGATCTTATACCGCTTGATATGCAAGGATTTGATATAATCCTCGGGATGGATACCTTAGAGAGGTATAGAGTTGTCTTGGATTGTGAGTCCAAGTTGGCTGTGTTTGCTGATGAAAGCAACACATGGATCTTTCAAGGTGAAAGAAAGATTCTGCCCACCTGTCTTGTGTCAGTTATGGTTGCTGATAAGCTGTTGAGGCAAGGATGTTATGCATTCTTGGCCCATGTGGTAGATGTTACCAAGGAAAGTTCCAATCCTGCCGAAGTTCCCATAGTCAGGGAATTCGAGGATGTGTTTCCTGAAGAACTTCCTGGTATACCACCACTTCGGGAGATTGATTTTAAAATCAATCTGATCCCAGATACGAAACCCATAGCCCAGACTCCGTATAGGATGGCGTCTGCCGAGATGGCAGAACTCAAGAAACAACTTCAAGAGTTACTTGAGAAGGGTTTTATCCGACCGAGCACTTCACCTTGGGGTGCTCCGGTCTTGTTTGTTAAAAAGAAAGATGGGTCAATGCGGTTGTGCATTGACTATAGACAACTCAATAAAGTAACAATAAAGAACAAGTACCCTCTGCCGAGGATTGATGATCTCTTTGACCAGTTGCGTGGTGCAACAGTCTTTTCAAAGATAGACTTGAGGTATGGATATCATCAACTTCGTATTAAGGATAGTGACATATCCAAGTCTGCCTTTAGGACAAGGTATGGTCACTATGAGTTCATGGTTATGTCGTTTGGACTAACCAATGCACCAGCTGCATTTATGGAACTCATGAATAGAGTTTTCTGACCTTTCCTTGATCAGTGTGTTGTCGTCTTCATAGATGACATTCTAATCTATAGTAAGGATGCTCAGCAGCATGAGCAGCATCTTCGCCAAGCTTTGACCTTGCTAAGAGAATACAAGTTGTATGCTAAGTTTAGCAAGTGTGAGTTCTGGCTGCCGGAGGTATCTTTTCTAGGACATGTGATATCTGCCTCGGGAATTCGTGTTGACCCTACAAAGGTAGAATCTGTTCTACAGTGGGAACAACCGAAGACACCGACGGAGATTCGAAGTTTCTTGGGGTTAGCTGGCTATTATCGAAGGTTCATTAAGAACTTTAGTTCTATAGCCTTAACCTTGACCAAGTTAACCCGGAAAGATATTCCTTTTTCTTGGAGTGATAAGTGTCAACAGTCTTTCCAGTTGTTGAAGGAGAGGTTGACAAGTGCACCTGTGCTTGTGCTACCTGAACAAGGAAAAGGATATGTAGTCTTCTGTGATGCCTCCAAGAATGGACTTGGATGTGTGTTGATGCAGGATAAACAAGTGATTTCTTTTGCTTCTCGACAGCTTAAGAAACACGAGGAGAATTATCCGACACACGATCTGGAGTTAGTTGCGGTGGTTCATGCCTTGAAGATCTGGAGGCATTATCTCTACGGAGAGACATTCCAGATTTCACAGACCACAAGAACCTTAAGTATATCTTCTCTCAGCATGAGCTTAACATGAGGCAACGTCGCAGGATGGAGTTAATCAAGGACTATGATTGTACAATTGATTACCATCTGGGCAAGGCCAATGTTGTTGCAGATGCCTTGAGTAGGAAATCAGCAACATCAACCATGGATAGAGCACAACTAAACTCTTTAGTGTGCTCTAAGAGAGATATGTTTATCTCTTTAAGGCAAGACAATGTACAGTTGAAGGTGTCATTGTTAGCCGGGTTGTTGGCTGAGATGCATATTAAACCTACCCTAAGAGAGCAGATTAAGGAAGCACAGCAAGATGATGCTGCGGTTCAGCAGATCAGATCAGAGTATGGAAATGAGAAGCAAGATGGTTTCCATGACTCGGATGATCATGTAGCTTGTTATCATGAGAGGATGATAGTGCCAGATGTGGATAACTTAAGGAAGTTAGTCCTGGAAGAAGCTCATTCTTCGATGTATGCTATGCATCCAGGGAGCACCAAGATGTATCGTAATTTAAAGTAACTGTATTGGTGGCCTGGAATGAAGAAGGATGTTGCAGAGTTTGTTCTGAGGTGTCCTGTGTGTCAGCAAGTTAAATCTAAACACCAGAAGCCTGCAGGAACAATGCAACCTTTACCCATACCACAGTGGAAGTGGGACCATGTGACCATGGACTTCGTTGTTGGCCTACCCAGGACAAACAAAGGACATGATTCCATTTGGGTAGTTGTAGATAGGTTGACAAAGACAGCACATTTCTTACCTGTCAAAACAACCTATTCTGCTGAAAGGCTATCACCATTGTATGTACAAGAGATAGTGCGTTTGCACAGAGTTCCTGTCACAATAGTTTCTGACAGAGGTCCTCAGTTTACAAGTCATTTTTGGGAACAATTACACAGAGCCTTAGGCACCAAGCTAAGGTTTAGTACGGCCTTTCATCCGCAAAATGATGGACAGACGGAAAGAACTATACAAACCTTAGAAGACCTGTTGAGAGCATGTGTTCTCCAGTTTACCGGAAGTTGGGATCTACACCTAAGCTTGATAGAGTTTGCCTATAATAATAGCTATCAACATAGTATTGATATGGCACCTTATGAAGCCTTGTATGGTAGACGTTGTAGATCACCTTTGTGTTGGTTTGAGACTAGTGAGCATCATTTGTTAGGTCCTGATCTTGTGCAGCAGACCACAGAGAAGATTAAAGTAATACAACAACAGATTAAGACTGCACAGGATAGGCAGAAATCTTATGCTGACAAACGTCGTAGACCCTTAGAATTCCAGGTTGGAGACAGAGTGTATCTCAAGGTCTCGCCTTGGAAAGGAGTCCTTTGTTTTGGAAGGAAAGGGAAGTTAGCTCCTAGATTTATGGGGCCTTATCCAATCATTGAATAGATTGGACAAGTAGCCTATAAACTAGAGTTGCCACTAGAATTACAGAGGTTACATCCTGTGTTTCACATTTCTATGCTAAAGAAATGTCACCCTGATACTGAGTCAATTCTACAACCTATGGAGGTAGAATTGAATGATGATATATCTTATGAGGAAGGACCGGTGTCAATCCTTGATAAAAAAATTAAAAAGTTAAAGAAGAAAGATATAAGCCTTGTGAAAGTCCTCTGGAACCACCGTGGTGTTGAAGAAGCCACTTGGGAACTAGAGGATGAGATGAGAAGGAAGTATCCTGCCCTTTTCTCTTAATATGTTTTATCGATTTCGGGGACGAAATCCTTGTAAGGGGTGGATAATTTGTAACATCCCTGACCTGGGTTATGAGTTAACCCTAGGTGTTTTGCCTAATTATGTAATTAAGATACTGGTGATTATCTTTTTGCATGTAATTAAGTTCCTGAGGAACATACTTTTCCTTTTCTGTCCCTTTTAAACAATGTTGAATTGATTGTTTTGTAATACAGGGACCTATGTGCAATTTACCCAGTTAGAAGGGTTAACTTGCAATTTGCACATGTTGAAATGTTCCTCTGGTGTTGAGACATCATAAGAATGATTATGGTAAAGTTTGAGGGATTTCCCAAGCTTGAGCACCAAGGTGCAGCTGTGGAAGCAATCCATGTGCTTGAAACCCTAAATTGGAGTAAAGTGAAATTTACCCAATTTGAGGGGTGCAGCTTGCAAAATACACCATCTAAAATATCTTGTAAGACTCTTGTCATCATTTAGAGAAGAAATGATGAAGAAGTCACTTCAATTGAATAATCATATCATGAAAAACACCTTTGTGATTGAATAATCAAGGTGTAAGTACTATAGCCTTTTATGTGTGTGCTTTAGTAATAGGTTAATCTTCTTTGCCTTCATTTCTTGACCTTAGAAGAAGGTTTTCCTTAGAAATAAGAAGAAGGGACGAGAAAAGAAGAAAGGAGGGACTTAGTTGAAAGTGAGGAAAACCTATGTGCCTATGTTGAAATTCCACCCCAAGTATATAAGCCCTTTTCCTCACTTAGCAAAGGAATGTTTCTTTTGTTTCCTTCACTGTTCCCCTTGCTCAAACCAACTAAGGAGAGCTTTGTAGCTCATGAGGACGACCAGGGGAGTGCAAGGTAGGTTTGGATCATTCCTTTTTCTTAAATTCTTGGAAGAAACTCGAATTCAAGGTCAAATTCATGGCTAGCTCACTTAGCTCTATCTTTCTAGCCATCTCTTCTCAACTTTTCTTGGAGGATTCACCTTGGCCGACCTATGGAGATTCTAGGACGCCATTAAAGGCTTGGAGCTCAAGGAGCAAGCTTTAGGCAGGTTTTATAACTCTAAACCTATGCTTTGTTATATACATCTTTTCTATGTTTTTAGTTGCTAGTTCTTCTTCTTCCCTATCTTCTCTTGCTTCCTTTCAAGCAAATCCGTGAGGAACTGTTGCTGTTCTTGAGCTAGAAGATGAGGGTGTTATTTCCTATGATTATCCACAGTTTTCCACTTTACCATACGACCTCAACCAATTGCCCATACGGTTTACAAAACCGTTTGGTGGGCGAACGGTTTCAAGGTCGTATGAAGGCATACGGTCTCAAGACCATATGGCTGCGTTGACCAAGCGTGGAACGTATGGGAAACCTGTTCATAATTATGAAGGTTAATCACCCACAAAATTTGAGAGGTTAACTCTAAAGGAATCGTGAGATATAGGTAAAACAATTAGCAAATTCAATTAAATTTAGTTCTGATTTTCAATCTGCTTAATTTGCCCTTTTTGGGCAAACGGTCTCAAGACCGTATAAGATGGTTGACTAAGCATTGACCGTATGATATTACTGTTCATAATGATGTTAATTAATGACTCACCAAATTTTATGGACTAATTCCAAACGAGTTAAGAGTTGAAGGTTGATTACTAGGGCAAACCCTAATTGAAATCAGTGCTGAAATCACAATGAGCTAATTTGAGATTTTGGGTTGATTAGCCCAAACGGTCTCAAGACCATTTGGGGAATCATCCAAACTGTCTCAAGACCGTTTGGTGACAACCCAAGACCGTTTGGAGGTCTAGGGTTAATGTAATTTGATCAATTGAGGGCCCAATTACAATGGGTTATTGAAATAATCAAATTGCTGATTTGTGACTTAATTAAAGTTCAACCCCTATCAAATCAATCTAGATTTTGATGAATTCTTGGGAAAACGGTCTCAAGACCGTTTGGAGTATATCCAAACGATCCCAAGACCGTTTGGGCCAAGTTTGAGCCCAATTGGAAGTCAATTGATGGGTTCGACTTCGATTTGATTCACATTGTTGAGTGTTGATGGTTGAACGTTTATAGACCTTAATTGAACCAACACCAACCCTAATTGGATATCAATTGAGGGTCAATTGAGTGACCAATTGGTTAAGGTTAACCCTAATTGTCTCAATTGATAAGTGGTTAGCAAGCTTGAGACCAATTGAAGGCTTCAACATAGGAAACCCTAATCGAGTTTACCCTTTGAACCACCTTGGAGGTCCATACGATCTTGAGCTTTTGAGGTCATTCGACCTCAAGACCGTATAAGGTCATTCGACCTCAAGACCGTATAAGGTCATTCGACCTCAAGACCGTATAAGGTCATTCGACCTCAAGACCGTATAAGGTTATTCGACCTCAAGACCGTATAAGGTCATTCGACCTCAAGACTGAATGAGACCATTCGACCTCAAGACCGAATGAGGGTAAACGGTCTTGAGTGTTATACGGTCTTGAAGTCAACCAAACCTTAAACGGTCTACAACCTTATACGATCTCAGGATCGTTTGAAGGTTGAAGGTGTGAAACCTCTTGGAGACTTTTGAAGTTAAGTCTGCCTAATGCCTTGAAGGCTTAAATGGTTTAATGGTTGTTCAACCTAAACCCTAATGATACCAAAAGACATTAAGGGTCAAGTGGTTAGTAAATTAAACCATGATGATGATCAATGTGTAATTTAACATAATACCTTGAAAGGTTCAATTGAGTGAAACCTTGTTCTAATCAAACCCCAATCACTCAATAGTGGTGATTTGGTCTATGTTAATCAAAGAGGACTTAACCCAACCTGATTTAGATTGGTGTTATCACCATCTACAAGTATGAGGAGAGAGAAAGTATCTTAAGAAAGAGAAAGTACCCTTTTATGATGGAAATTCAAGTAAAGTACCTCCAATACACATGAATGTGCATGATTAGGGTATGATCCACCTATGTGAGATCATGGAACCCTAATTATGATAAATGATGAATCTTAAACTAATATGAGAGCATAAATGATGATGTTCCTCATACATGATGATGTTATGAGTTCAATTCACCATAATGTGAATAGTAAACCCTAATTCAAGGGTGATGACATGCAAAATGAGTAGCAAACTCTAATTGATGAGAATCAGAGAACTTAGCTCTTATGACAAGAGTGGAAAGTATATTCTTGTTTTGAATTACCTTTATCAGTTGAATTAACCATGCATGTTCTGATATGAAGGTGATCATATCCAGGTATGAATGATGATACTATATTCATTGAAAGCATGTTGTTAGCTTTATGAATAGTAAAATATCTTGATGCCTTGTCAGTGGCATCCTATGTTTTAATGGGCTGTAAGAGATATGAATACCATCAAGGTCATGCTTTAGAGATGACTTGTGATGAGTATACTGAGAAATGATGATTGATGTGAGTTAGGTTTGTTACATTTAGTATTCTACTTTCATATTTGTTATGCTACTGTTATTGTTTGAAGAACAATGTATGATGTGAAAGAATACTGAATGTACCTAACTAATCAAGTGAAATGTAGAGCCCTGATCATAGATCCATCATTGTCAGAGATCAAATGATGGTGAAACATGTTTTCCTACGGGAACTCCTGGATCACATACTGTTGAGTATGTGGGGTATATGGATGTGTAGAACCTTACATCCTAGTGTAGGAATTTGATGTAGATGTATAATCCGTCAATCCTTCACTACAAAAACTCATACCGTATCAGTGGATGGTAAACATGAAACCTCCTGATGACGAGGAAAACATAGATATCTGTATCAGTGAAGATAAACATGAAATCTCCTGATGACGAAGAGAGTACAGAACGCCACTGTAACTCTAAAATAGCGAAGGACCAGATTACCCTGGTGAGCTATAATAGTAGAGACACAAGATGTCCTACAAGTGATCCTCTTACTGACTGAGGAAGGTGAAGGTCATGAGAATCCGGCTCTTTCGATGACCTAGTATGATACTAAGGCACTTAATAGTGATTGGTTGGGGTATGAGTGGTAAACCTCATCTCCACAGGGCATAATAATAATAATAATAATAATAATAATAATAATAATAATAATGTTTGAAAAACATAATCTACAGCGTAGTATACCTGTTAAAGGTAACTATGAGCTAATTGATTGATGTTACACTGTATAGTGCATATGTTCTTCATGCTTGATAAATGTTGAGCTCTTGTATACAACTGTATCTGCTATTGAATACTTTGTAAGCTTTTACTGCTTAAGTTATTCTTTGATATTATAATAAAGCTTCTGGCGAAGAGTTATAACTCTCGCTGGGACAATTATGTACAATTGTCTCACCCCGTAGACTTCAACTTTTTAGGTGGACGTCGAGGACGGAGGAACACATCTACAGGTGACCAGTCCCAGCAGCAGTAGCACCAGGAGCAGCAGTAAATCTCAGGTGGAGATTTAGCCTGCCATGTGGTATAGTTAGAGTCAGTCCTATGTGTCCTCTGTACTCTCAGGTCTTGGAGTCTTTTGGTTCTGAGTTCTTGAGATTTTGTATCTTGTTGTATATAATTACTCAAGAAGTAATTATCATGAGATGTAAACAGTTTATCTCCTTTTATGAATGATGCTTTATGGATTCAAGCTCTTGTCTCGAAAAGTTTTAATTTCCCGTGATTTTTGTCTTCCGTTGTTAATCGATTCGCTTCCGCTAAGTTTAAATCGTATTTATATCGTGGTTTGGAGATCAGAGCCCACAGGCAGATTGGTTGCTAAGGGATTTTAACAAGTTCAAGGTGTTGACTATGACGAAACCTTTTCTCCAGTTTCCATGATTAAGTCCATCAGGAACATGCTTGCTATTGCGGCTTACTATGACTATGAGATTTGGCAGATGGATGTTAAAACCACATTCCTTAACGGGAATATAAACGAGGATGTGTACATGACACAACCTGAAGGTTTTGTAGATCCAATGAATGCCAATAACGTCTGTAAGCTACAAAGTTCAATCTATGAATTGAAGCAAGCATCTCGGAGTTGGAATCTTTGATTTGATGAGGAAGTCAAAGTGTTTGGATTTATTCAAAATGAAGATGAACTTTACGTATACAAGAAGGTTAGTGGGAGGTCGACCACATTCCTCATATTGTATGTGGATGACATACTATTGATGGGGAATGATGTCATAGCCTTAGAGAAGGTAAAGACTTGGCTTGGAAATACTTTCTCAATGAAGGACTTAGGAGAAGCATCCTACATTCTAGGAATTAAGATCTATAGAGATAGATCTAGAAAGCTTCTCAGACTAAGTCAGAGAACGTACATTGACAAAGTGCTGAAGCGGTTCAGCATGGAGAACTTAAAGAGAGGGAACATCCCCATGCTACATGGAGTCACCATCTCTAGAGCTCAATGTCCCCAATCTTGTGAAGAGAGGGAGTGTATGAATGGGATCCCATATGCATCAGCCATCGGATGCATCATGTACGCTATGTTGTACACACGCCCAGATGTCTCGTATGCCCTCAGCACGATGAGTAGGTACTAGTCAGATCACGGGGATGCTCACTGGACAGTCATAAAGAACATCCTCAAGTACTTGCGAAGGAATAAGGATCAGTTTCTTGTTTACGGCGGTGAGGAAGAACTAGTTGTAAGGGGTTACACCGATGCAAGCTTCCAAACCGATAAAGATGATTACAGATCGCAATCAGGATTTGTATTTTGCCTCAACAATGGAGCTGTGAGCTAGAAGATTTCCAAGAAAGAAACAGTTGCCGATTCTACTACAGAGGCCGAGTATATTGTTGCTTCACATGCAACAAAAGAGGCTTTGTGGATCAGGAAGTTCATCTCTGAACTTGGTGTAGTTCCCAGTAGTTGTGATGCAATTGAGCTTTATTGTGACAATAATGGAGCTATTACTCAAGCTAAGGAACCCAGATCACATCAGCGGTCCAAGCACATACTGCGGCACTTCCATCTCATACGATAGATCGTACGGCGAGGAGATGTGAAGATTTGCAAAGTACCAACTAAAGACAACATAGCTGATCCATTGACGAAGGCCCTTTTTCAGCAGAATCATGATGGTCACGCTAGGTCACAAGGACTGAGGTTCCTGGTTGACTGGCTCTAAGTACAAGTGGGAGTCTATTGGTATGTATGCCCATAGAGCAAGTCATATGATGATTGTAATGGGATACTTTGTAAATGATTTGAATAATAATAAAGGCATGTTTTAACTGTTTCTGAGATGATAGTGTAACATGATAGATGTGATGACCGTCTCGCGTAAACAAGATTAACTAATGCGGAAGCGTTCATTAAGCAGTGGATTACCAAAAATCACTAAGAATTAAAACCTTTTTATCAAAAGATACATCAAGTAAAAACTTTCTCACATAGAACAAAAGTAACACAATTACATTCTTGTTCACAGGTACATATTCTGTATCATCTCCTTTAGAGAATTACAAGCATTAACTGTCCTGTCAAGCTAAACACAGACAGTTCAAAATCTCGAGGCATTGAGCCAAAATCTCGAAATCATTAATTACTACTCCGAGGACCTGAGAGTACAGAGACGACACATAGGACTACTATCTATATGACTTGACAGACAATATCTCCACCTGAGATCTTATTGTTGTCCCTGCTGTTGCTGTTGCTGCTGCTCTTTCCCTGTTCTAGGGTTTCTGCTCTGCCTTTCATGCATACCTAAAAATGTTTCCCACGGGGGTGAGACAATTGTAAATTGCCCCAGCGAGAGATATAACTCTCCGCCAGAAACATTGTTATAGCAGATTATGAAATTAAACTGAGCAGGGGTTACTTTTACATTATTAGGCAGAATTATTCTTCATAGAACAGAATACGAAAATCTCCATTTTCAATAAGAGCATTGCATCTACCCATGGTAGACTCATAGTTCATCCATCTACTTGTAATGAATACAACAGATATGAATAATCATCAATGAACTATAGATATATAACATAAATGTAACATCAGCCAAGTTCTCTAGCATAACTTATTAACACAAATGCTACAAAGAAACATGATACTTGTTACCCAAGCATCACACATGGCTCACAAGGTCATTCATATCTTGTCACCTCTCACTAGGCAACAACTTATTCACATGGCTCACAAGGCCATTCACATCTTGTCACCTCTCACTAGGCAACAACTTATTCACATGGCTCACAAGGCCATTCACATCTTGTCACCTCTCACTAGGCAACAACTTATTCACATGGTTCATAAGGCCATTCACATCTTGTCACCTCTCACTAGGCAACAACTTATTCACATGGTTCATAAAATCCGTACACATTGTTACTTTTATTAAGCAACAACAACATCAACACACAAAAAGCCAATCAACATTTATTATATAAATGTCACAGCCCAAACTTGGCTATATTCATCATCTCATCATACTTGCATGGTTATTAGGCATGATAACAGTCATACAAGATATTCATCACATCATGTGATACAATAGTAACACCATCATTCCTTAACCAGGAATTAGGGTTCACTATCAAACAGGGCTTATCATTCCCTTTTCCCCAAATTAGGGTTAGGGTTCCCCATTTCTCATTAATTCAGACCCTCTTGAGTTAACCAACTTTATCTTGTATTAAGGTATTTCCCCTCATAATACATTCCATCGCAGAATACTCACCCTTAGCATATAATGCATAGGCCACACATTAGAATTGTCCAACTATCTCACATGATATGGACTTATCTTAGTTTAAGGATTAACTTTATTATAAAGTTGCCTATAAACAATCGCAATGATACACCCTCAACTAGGGTTTCACAAGGATACACCCTCAACCAGGGTTCACAATGATACACCCTCCACTAGGGTTTCACAAGGATACACCCTCAACCAGGGTTTATAAGGATACACCCTCAACTAGGGTTTCACAAGGATACACCCTCAACCAGGGTTCATAAGGATACACCCTCAACTAGGGTTTCACAAGGATACACCCTCAACCAGGGTTCATAAGGATACACCCTCAACTAGGGTTTCACAAGGATACACCCTCAACCAGTGTTCATAAGGATACACCTTCAACTAGGGTTTATAAGGATACACCCTCAACTAGGGTTTCACAAGGACCCTCAACCAGGGTTCATAAGGATACACCCTCAACTAGGGTTTCACA
Organism: Alisma plantago-aquatica; assembly: GCA_963693085.1. Taxonomy (NCBI): domain Eukaryota; kingdom Viridiplantae; phylum Streptophyta; class Magnoliopsida; order Alismatales; family Alismataceae; genus Alisma; species Alisma plantago-aquatica. Next base: position 1,523,800,383 of record OY856409.1, read on the forward strand.
AGGATACACCCTCAACCAGGGTTCATAAGGATACACCCTCAACTAGGGTTTATAAGGATACACCCTCAACTAGGGTTTCACAAGGATACACCCTCAACCAGGGTTCATAAGGATACACCCTCAACTAGGGTTTCACAAGGATACACCCTCAACCAGGGTTCATAAGGATACACCCTCAACTAGGGTTTATAAGGATACACCCTCAACTAGGGTTTCACAAGGATACACCCTCAACCAGGGTTCATAAGGATACACCCTCAACTAGGGTCTCACAAGGATACACCCTCAACCAGGGTTCATAAGGATACACCCTCAACTAGGGTTTCACAAGGATACACCCTCAACCAGGGTTCATAAGGATACACCCTCAACTAGGGTTTATAAGGATACACCCTCAACTAGGGTTTCACAAGGATACACCCTCAACCAGGGTTCATAAGGATACACCCTCAACTAGGGTTTCACAAGGATACACCCTCAACCAGGGTTCATAAGGATACACCCTCAACTAGGGTTTCACAATGATATATTGGATCCATGCATTTGTTATGCATTATTGATTAGTACCATTAATGGTATCTCTCACATAATTACATTAGGTTTCCAAAAAGGTTTGATCAATTGGACCTTCAATGACATGAGGTATCCAATTGAATTGGGGTTTTCAATGTTGATTCCTTAAATTATTGAATTCATGGAACCAATCATCAATTGGACCTATACTCATACTTCAATTGAGTTTAATAGGTCAACCTTAAACTGATTTGACCCTCAATTGATCATCAATTAGGGTTTAATTCAATTGAATTGGGGTTTGGAATCAAAGATCCAACAACACTCATCAATGCAAGATTGGTTACTTTGAAACTATTGAACCATTATCCAAATTGGGTATGACCTGACCCCAAATGGTCTTGAGGTCGTTTGAATGACCTCCAAACGGTCTTGAGACCGTTTGCCCATCATATCACTCAAATCCAAGCCATCCAATTAAGGTTTGGATCATTGGATTGATCACCAAATCAGCATTGCATTGTATAACAGCTTGGTACCTTTAGACCTTCAAACACCTAACCATACTCAACCCTAGACCTCCAAACGGTCTTGGGTGACCACCAAACGGTCTTGAGACCGTTTGGCCCATCCAACCTTTGGATTCTAGTGAAAAATCATCATGGATTGGTCTATCAAGTTGATCAACAAATCAGCACTACATTGCAATATGATTAGTACCATTGGACCTTCAATTGGTCAACTATACTTGACCCCAGACCTCCAAACGGTCTTGGGGTGATCCCCAAACGGTCTTGAGACCGTTTTGGTGATCCCCAAACGGTCTTGAAACCGTTTGGGCTAATCAACCCAAAATCTCAACTTAACTCATTGGAATTTCAGCACTGTTTTCAATTAGGGTTTGCCTAATTGAATAGCCTTCAACTCATGATTCCTTGGGAGTTAATCCCTCAAATTCGGTGAGTCATTAGACCACATCATTAGGAACAGTAATCCCAAACGGTCAACGCTTGTTCAACGCACTCAAACGGTCTTGAGACCGTTTCCCCAAAAAGTTCAATTAAATCAGATTGAAAATCAGCACTTAATCCAATTAGGTTTCCCTAATTGATTAGGCTTCAACTCACGATTCCTTTGGAGTTAATCCCTCAAATTTGGAGGGTTATTAATAAACATAATTATGAACAGGAATCTCAAACGGTCAACGCTTGGTCAACCATCTCAAACGGTCTTGAAACCGTTTGCTCAACCAGGTCAAGTTAATCAGGTTGAAAATCAGCACATAATTCAATTCGATTGCCTAATTGATTGGCCTTCAACTCTCGATTCCTTTGGAGTTAATCCCTAAAATTTGGATGGTTATCAGACTACATAATTAGGAAAAAAATTCCCAAACGGTAAATGCTTGGTCAACCATATCAAACGGTCTTGAAACCGTTTTCTCCGCATAGCCAATCAAATTAAAACGATTTGGAGTAGCTATCAAAACGGTTTTGCTTGGTAATTTTCTTTGGATAAGCATCTAGTATGATGTAATCATCCCCTTCCTTCGAACTAACAAGAACAGCAACCGTTCTTGATGGAAATTGCAGCAAAGAAACAAGAGTGTATCAAATTGAAGAAATCAATCAACAAAGCATAGAGAATTGATGCAATAGCAATGTTTAAGGGTTTGAGTTATAAAACCCGCCTCCAACTGAGCTCTAAAGCATCAAGATCACGCCATTAATGGTGTATGAATCTATTACAACTCCCCTTAGGCTCGTCCTCAAGCTTTTGGATGAAAAAGTTGGCTAGGGTTGAAGAGGAGATCGAAATATGAAGGAATCCATAATTTATTTTCGATTTCCACCTTGAAATCAAGGAGAACGAAGTTCAAGGGCTTACCCACAGGTTGGGGACGTGCTCCCTGCTCCTCCCTAGCTCCTTGGTCGGTTTTGCAATCAAGGGAAAGAAGAAAATCCGAAAAAGGCCTTGGTTTGGGCTTGGAAATGGCACTTTTATAAGGAAATTGATGAGAGAGAAAATGCCTTATTAAAATGCATTTAATCCCAAAAATAGTACCACCTCTTCCTCCTTGGTTCGCTTGTATGCAAAGGCAACTCAAAGACACCTAACTCCCTTCCATTATCCATGGATTAAGGGAAAAGAAAATAAGCACCTTAATCCATTATAATATTAATATATCTTTTTGAGTGGAAATTCTTTTCCTTATAATAAGGTGAGTGGAATTTCACCTACTTAAGATATTTTCGTTCCTTATCTTTGCAAAGGAACGTCCATCCTTATTCAAAATCAACCAATAACATTTTGGTTGAAGGCCCTTTAATTAATACATTCATTTTTGCCCTAAATTGAATTAGGGTTTCAATTAGGCATTATTCTTGATTATTTTAATGTCAAGATTCTCTCTCCTCCAACTTAGTTCAAATGAGGAGTACCTCTCTTTTTCTTTGCTATACATGATGACAAGAAATATTAAGGACCTTATTGAAGTGGTAATTTGCATATTGAACCCTAGATTTTGGGTAAATTGCATTTTACTCCAAAACTAGGTTTTAATGCACAACATTGTCCAACAAGCTCTATCTTGGTGTCCATGCTTGTAGAAACCATACTACTACATCATATTCATCCTTATGATGTCTCAACATCAGAGGAACATCTTATCATGTGCAATTTGCAAGTTAACCCCTCAACTTGGGTAATTTGCACTTTAGTCCAAAACAAACAAAACATTGATTTCAACAATGTTAAAAAAGGACTAGAATTGCAACATAGGTTCCTCTTGAGGCCTAATTACTTTTCACAAGGTGATATTAAACATTTAATCCCTTTCTTAATCAAAACACCTAGGGTTAGAGTATGACCCAGGTCAGGGATGTTACAAATTATAAACCCCTAACAAGGATTTCGTCCCCGAAATCCCAGAAAAAGGAGGGACAGATTTATTCAGTTATCATTCCCTCAAGTCTCCACATAATATCTTAGTATCATGGAGATATCATGGATCTTGTAATCCACACAAAGTTCCTTTCATTAATTCAACTTTAGCAATGTTTATGTTTATGCAAAACATAAACCCCTAACATATGATGTCCATATTGTTGGAAGGAAGAAACATAAAAGAACATACTTCAATCATTACTCAAGAATATATACCAAAAGAGAAACATATATATCTAACAGAGATAATTTACTCAGCAATCCTTTATTTATAAAGTTCACTTAGCAAACTCTATGTAATTGGGAATGTTCACTTAGCTTTTCCTTTTTAGTTGGGAATGTTCACATAGCTCTTCCCTTTTGATTAGGAATGTTCACATAGCTCTTCCTATTAGTTGGGAATGTTCACATAGCTCTTCCCTATTGATTAGGAATGTTCACATAGCTCTTCCCTTTTGATTAGGAATGTTCACATAGCTCTTCCTATTAGTTGGGAATGTTCACATAGCTCTTCCCTTTTGATTAGGAATGTTCACATAGCTCTTCCTATTAGTTGGGAATGTTCACATAGCTCTTCCCTTTTGATTAGGAATGTTCACATAGCTCTTCCTATTAGTTGGGAATGTTCACATAGCTCTTCCCTTTTGATTAGGAATGTTCACATAGCTCTTCCTATTAGTTGGGAATGTTCACATAGCTCTTCCCTTTTGATTAGGAATGTTCACATAGCTCTTCCTATTAGTTGGGAATGTTCACATAGCTCTTCCCTTTTGATTAGGAATGTTCACATAGCTCTTCCTATTAGTTGGGAATGTTCACATAGCTCTTCCCTTTTGATTAGGAATGTTCACATAGCTCGTCCTATTAGTTGGGAATGTTCACATAGCTCTTCCCTTTTGTTTTCATTATACTCTCTAGATTGTTTCAGAATGATTGCTTGATCAGGGCAATCAAAAAGATACCAATCTAAGAGTTTCCATACTCACTTTATCATCAATAGTTGTATACCTGGCCAGGGTTTACAAATACTGAGATCAAGTAGTATGCACTTACATGCTATCATATTCCTTGCTTTTCATATCATTATACACACATGATTTTCCCTTGTTCCAACATGACTAAGTCATTTAGGAACTCTTTTAAAGCTCAAACTTTCTGTATTAAGGACTGATAACCTAGATTGTAAAGCTAGTATCCAGTCCCCTATATGCATTACTGTTTCCCTAATCTGCCCAACAAGAGCATGATCATAGGATTCTCTATCCTGATCAGGTCTTAATGGGGATTCTCAGGCACTCATACAATTCTCGTCTGATCCCTTGCACCTCTTCTTGGTGCAGCAACATTGCCCTCAGCAATGTGTTTCTTGTGTTCTCCAGTCATTTTAAACTTTACCCTTTTTCTACACAAGCAGAAATCATTATAGGGTATACTGGAGGACACTAACACAGACTCAACAACTTAGTCCTATGTCTCTATAGACTCAGCGAACCTAGAGCTCTGATACCACTAAATTGTGATGACCGTCTCGCGTAAATAAGATTAACTAATGTGGAAGCGTTCATTAAGCAGCGGATTACCAAAAATCACTAAGAATTAAAACCTTTTTATCAAAAGATACATCAAGTAAAAACTTTCTCACATAGAACAAAAGTAACACAATTACATTCTTGTTCACATGTACATATTCTGTATCATCTCCTTTAGAGAATTACAAGCATTAACTGTCCTGTCAAGCTAAACACAGACAGTTCAAAATCTCGAGGCATTGAGCCAAAATCTCGAAATCATTAATTACTACTCCGAGGACCTGAGAGTACAGAGACGACACATAGGACTACTATCTATATGACTTGACAGACAATATCTCCACCTGAGATCTTATTGTTGTCCCTGCTGTTGCTGTTGCTGCTGCTCTTTCCCTGTTCTAGGGTTTCTGCCCTGCCTTTCATGCATACCTAAAAATGTTTCCCACGGGGGTGAGACAATTGTAAATTGCCCCAGCGAGAGATATAACTCTCCGCCAGAAACATTGTTATAGCAGATTATGAAATTAAACTGAGCAGGGGTTACTTTTACATTATTAGGCAGAATTATTCTTCATAGAACAGAATAAGAAAATCTCCATTTTCAATAAGAGCATTGCATCTACCCATGGTAGACTCATAGTTCATTCATCTACTTGTAATGAATACAGCATATATGAATAATCATCAATGAACTATAGATATATAACAGAAATGTAACATCAGCCAAGTTCTCTAGCATAATTTATTAACACAAATGCTACAAAGAAACATGATACTTGTTACCCAAGCATCACACATGGCTCACAAGGTCATTCATATCTTGTCACCTCTCACTAGGCAACAACTTATTCACATGGCTCACAAGGCCATTCACATCTTGTCACCTCTCACTAGGCAACAACTTATTCACATGGCTCACAAGGCCATTCACATCTTGTCACCTCTCACTAGGCAACAACTTATTCACATGGTTCATAAGGCCATTCACATCTTGTCACCTCTCACTAGGCAACAACTTATTCACATGGTTAATAAAATCCGTACACATTGTTACTTTTATTAAGCAACAACAACATCAACGCACAAAAAGCCAATCAACATTTATTATATAAATGTCACAGCCCAAACTTGGCTATATTCATCATCTAATCATACTTGCATGGTTATTAGGCATGATAACAGTCATACAAGATATTCATCACATCATGTGATACAATAGTAACACCATCATTCCTTAACCAGGAATTAGGGTTCACTATCAAACAGGGCTTATCATTCATTTTCCCCAAATTAGGGTTAGGGTTCCCCATTTCTCATTAATTCAGACCCTCTTGAGTTAACCAACTTTATCTTGTATTAAGGTATTTCCCCTCTTAATACATTCCATCGCAGAATACTCACCCTTAGCATATAATGCATAGGCCACACATTAGAATTGTCCAACTATCTCACATGATATGGACTTATCTTAGTTTAAGGCTTAACTTTATTATAAAGTTGCCTATAAACAATCGCAATGATACCCCCTCAACTAGGGTTTCACAAGGATACACCCTCAACCAGGGTTCACAATGATACACCCTCCACTAGGGTTTCACAAGGATACACCCTCAACCAGGGTTTATAAGGATACACCCTCAACTAGGGTTTCACAAGGATACACCCTCAACCAGGGTTCATAAGGATACACCCTCAACTAGGGTTTCACAAGGATACACCCTCAACCAGGGTTCATAAGGATACACCCTCAACTAGGGTTTCACAAGGATACACCCTCAACCAGGGTTCATAAGGATACACCCTCAACTAGGGTTTATAAGGATACACCCTCAACTAGGGTTTCACAAGGATACACCCTCAACCAGGGTTCATAAGGATACACCCTCAACTAGGGTTTCACAAGGATACACCCTCAACCTGGGTTCATAAGGATACACCCTCAACTAGGGTTTATAAGGATACACCCTCAACTAGGGTTTCACAAGGATACACCCTCAACCAGGGTTCATAAGGATACACCCTCAACTAGGGTTTCACAAGGATACACCCTCAACCAGGGTTCATAAGGATACACCCTCAACTAGGGTTTATAAGGATACACCCTCAACTAGGGTTTCACAAGGATACACCCTCAACCAGGGTTCATAAGGATACACCCTCAACTAGGGTTTCACAAGGATACACCCTCAACCAGGGTTCATAAGGATACACCCTCAACTAGGGTTTCACAAGGATACACCCTCAACCAGGGTTCATAAGGATACACCCTCAACTAGGGTTTATAAGGATACACCCTCAACTAGGGTTTCACAAGGATACACCCTCAACCAGGGTTCATAAGGATACACCCTCAACTAGGGTTTCACAAGGATACACCCTCAACCAGGGTTCATAAGGATACACCCTCAACTAGGGTTTCACAATGATATATTGGATCCATGCATTTGTTATGCATTATTGATTAGTACCATTAAGGGTATCTCTCACATAATTACATTAGGTTTCCAAAAAGGTTTGATCAATTGGACCTTCAATGACATGAGGTATCCAATTGAATTGGGGTTTTCAATGTTGATTCCTTCAATCATTGAATTAATGGAACCAATCATCAATTGGACCTATACTCATACTTCAATTGAGTTTAATAGGTCAACCTTAAACTTATTTGACCCTCATTTGACCCTCAATTGATCATCAATTAGGGTTTGATTCAATTGAATTGGGGTTTGGAATCGAAGATCCAACAACACTCATCAATGCAAGATTGGTTACTTTGAAACTATTGAACCATTATCCAAATTGGGTATGACCTGACCCCAAACGGTCTTGAGGTCGTTTGGATGACCTCCAAACGGTCTTGAGACCGTTTGCCCATCATATCACTCAAATCCAAGCCATCCAATTAAGGTTTGGATCATTGGATTGATCACCAAATCAGCATTGCATTGTATAACAGCTTGGTACCTTTAGACCTTCAAACACCTAACCATACTCAACCCTAGACCTCCAAACGGTCTTGGGTGACCACCAAACGGTCTTGAGACCGTTTGGATGAGCTCCAAACGGTCTTGAGACCGTTTGGCCCATCCAACCTTTGGATTCTAGTGAAAAATCATCATGGATTGGTCTATCAAGTTGATCAACAAATCAGCACTACATTGCAATATGATTAGTACCATTGGACCTTCAATTGGTCAACTATACTTGACCCCAGACCTCCAAACGGTCTTGGGGTGATCCCCAAACGGTCTTGAGACCGTTTGGGTGATCCCCAAATGGTCTTGAAACCGTTTGGGCTAATCAACCCAAAATCTCAACTTAACTCATTGGAATTTCAGCACTGTTTTCAATTAGGGTTTGCCTAATTGAATCGCCTTCAACTCATGATTACTTGGGAGTTAATCCCTCAAATTCGGTGAGTCATTAGACCACATCATTAGGAACAGTAATCCCAAACGGTAAACGCTTGGTCAACGCACTCAAACGGTCTTGAGACCGTTTGCCCAAAAAGTTCAATTAAATCAGATTGAAAATCAGCACTTAATCCAATTAGGTTTCCCTAATTTATTAGGCTTCAACTCACGATTCCTTTGGAGTCAATCCCTCAAATTTGGAGGGTTATTAATTAACATAATTATGAACAGGAATCACAAACGTTTAACGCTTGGTCAACCATCTCAAACGGTCTTGAAACCGTTTTCTCAACCAGGTCAAGTTAATCAGGTTGAAAATCAGCACATAATTCAATTCGATTGCCTAATTGATTGGCCTTCAACTCTCGATTCCTTTGGAGTTAATCCCTCAAATTTGGAGGGTTATCAGAATACATAATTAGGAACAAAATTCCCAAACGGTCAATGCTTGGTCAACCATATCAAACGGTCTTGAAACCGTTTGCTCCCAAATGGTTTCAAACCGTTTGCCCTTAAACGGTTTGCTGAAACCGCATAGCCAATCAAATTAAAACGATTTGGAGTAGCTATCAAAACGGTTTTGCTTGGTAATTTTCTTTGGATAAGCATCTAGGATGATGTAATTATCCCCTTCCTTCGAACAACCAAGAACAGCAACCGTTCTTGATGGAAATTGCAGCAAAGAAACAAGAGTGTATCAAATTGAAGAAATCAATCAACAAAGCATAGAGAATTGATGCAATAGCAATGTTTAAGGGTTTGAGTTATAATAACCGCCTCCAATTGAGCTCCAAAGCATCAATATCACGCCATTAATGGTGGATGAAGCTCTTACAACTCCCCTTAGGCTCGCCCTCAAGCTTTTGGATGAAAAAGTTGGCTAGGGTTGAAGAGGAGATCGAAATAAGAAGGAATCCATAATTTATTTTCTATTTCCACCATGAAATCAAGGAGAACGAAGTTCAAGGGCTTACCCACATGTTGGGGACGTGCTCCCTGCTCCTCCCTAGCTCCTTGGTCGGTTTTGCAAGCAAGGGAAAGAAGAAAATCCGAAAAAGGCCTTGGTTTGGGCTTGGAAATGGCACTTTTATAAGGAAATTGATGAGAGAGAAAATGCCTTATTAAAATGCATTAATCCCAAAAATAGTACCACCTCTTCCTACTTGGTTTGCTTGTATGCAAAGGCAACTCAAAGCCACCGAACTCCCTTCCATTATCCATGGATTAAGGGAAAAGAAAATAAGCACCTTAATCCATTATAATATTAATATATCTTTTTGAGTGGAAATTCTTTTCCTTATAATAAGGTGAGTGGAATTTCTCCTACTTAAGATATTTTCGTTCCTTATCTTTGCAAAGGAACGTCCATCCTTATTCAAAATCAACCAATAACATTTTGGTTGAAGGCCCTTTAATTAATACATTCATTTTTGCCCTAAATTGAATTAGGGTTTCAATTAGGCATTATTCTTGATTATTTTAATGTCAAGATTCTCTCTCCTCCAACTTAGTTCAAATGAGGAGTAACTGTCACGAAACCGGAATCCCAGTCCCATGAACCAAATGTATACCAAAGGCGATATGCGGAAGTGTAAAGCTTAACACACATGAACAGATAACAAGATAAAGGCACCAACATAGTCTCAACATTCAACAAATGTAATTATACAAAATGCATTATATTCATGAATTCGATTACATATTTCCAGAGTCACTTTGTACAAGTCTGCTCATGTATACTATATCTGGATCTTACAACAAGTACACCTAGCATAGCTCACCAAGCCCATCAACCTTCTAGCCATCTCTGAACCTAAAAACAACATACGAGAAATGGGTCAACACACGAGGTGTTGAGTATGGGGCCGAAAGATACACATATATATAAACTTTGCATAATTTTGAAAAGATTTTAAGACTAAACGAACAAGAATAAACAAGTTAATTGTTTAACAAATGAGAAACCATATTTTATGTCATTTCACTCCATTATACCAACAATATCAATATCAAACATGTTTAAGGCCTTTGACCATCTTCCCGTCGGAAGGGTCCGTAAGGGTGCTCAAGCTTAGCTAACCCTTTTATACGAGAGGGACCTCAAGTTCGTAACCAAGAGCCCTTTATCAACAATATTATAATGGAGTTTCATATATATATATATGTGTTCAAGTTATAAAACAGACGAAGCAAACATCGAGTATGACATATCAATACTACATGGCAATATTTGAGAAAATAGACAAACAAGCATATAATATATGTCTTTTCAAGCAAGAAAGCGGTAGTCATATAACTAGATAAGGCCCATACCTGATTCATAGTTTCATAACCTAACATATCTTTCACCATCTAGCCACATGCCAAACCTGATTAACAACAAGATTACATATATGCATTAGATTCTCATCATTAAACCTATTTAGATGCATTTTAGGGTTTTGGCCAAGATAGGTTCCAAGTTTGCTTATTAGTTCATTAGATGATCTTGTACTGGTTTAGAGGTCATCATGTGGGTGTGGTTCAAGTTTCATATTCTTTCAAGGTTTCATCTGGACATGATAAGATTTAGGACACTTATACCCAAATTAGGTCACGAGACTCATAATAGAGTAACCAAGGACAAAGGTTATCAATGAAATAGAACCAATCATAAGGGATGGTTTAGATCAGCAAGAGTAGGACATAAGAGGCATAAACAAGGTTGGGTAGATGTCCCTTAGGGTCTAGGTATCATCAAGACATTGATATTTAGACAAAAAGAAAGATTAGATCATCAAGACATTGATACATGAATCATATTCAAGAAACATAACAACTTTGGTCAAGATCATATATTAAAGTCCAAGGACAAGTCACATAGTGCAAACGGGAGTAATTCTTAAGTAATAGGGGTGATAAGGACCCTCTTACAGATCAAAGATGTACTAAAGGTTTTGATTTCATGATTAGGCAGATAGATGATCATTAAAGGTTCAAGATTTATCACTTAGGTGCATTGAATGAACTCAACATGGATAAAGTTATCATTTTCAAGAAATCAGGGGAGTAAACATTAGAATTAGGACCTGGAACCATGCCCAAATGGTAGGTCTCATCGAGCTGATCAAAAAGGGATATTGGTTCATTAGTTTTGGCCAACGGGTGAGGGAGTTATACATTTTAGAAGTTCTTGAATGAAAACTATAGGGTTTTGGAGGCATTACCTAATATCATGTGGTCCATCTCAGCCGTCCCCGCCTGATCAAGGGGCGGCGCCATGGAGCAGTCTACATACTCTGTTCCCAATCCGTAACAGCCTTCCTGCCAACCTGGGCGATGGTCGACCGCTCGTGGCCGCTGGTTCTCAGGTCTGGGCCCCAGATCTTATGCCAAGATGTTTGTTAGTTCACCCACCCTACGCTCCCAGCGTCCGACAACCTCAGTTCGTCGTTCCCTGCCAGTGGTCACTGCATGAATCTAGCAGTCGCACGATGCTGCTCGCATACGCCACCAATTGTTCCCGCTCAAAGGCTTCGGGGTTGGGCCTCCTCCTTCTGGGCTCGTGGATTCTAGATCCGGCTCCTTGCTCGCCCGTCACACACGCCCAGCTCGCACGCCAGGCGCTGCTGCGTGAAGACGCTCATTGGCCGCAGCGGCGCTGGCAGTGGCGCTGCTCCGGACCAGTCCCAACGGCCGAAAGGCCGTCCTTTACCCTCGCCCCAACCTCACGCAGGTGATGCACGGGTAGAACCAGCCCTAGGAGGGGCTGAGGGAAGATGCCTCATGAGAAGTGTGGCGGTGCCCAAAGGGGTCCAAGGCGGCGCTAGGGTTGCTGGAGGTTAGAGACGAAGTGAAGAAGGTGTTGTGGTTCATGAAACCACAAGAGGATAGAAGAAAAACACTTGGCGAGAGATGTTGGAGGCTAAGGGTGCCTTGGAGCCGTGAATAGGCGGAGCTCCTGCTAGGGCCGCGATGGGGCGGCGCTTCTGCCTTCCGTCGACGACAGCATGTCTGATGGGGAACAAGAGGAGGTTCCCATATGGGAAAGCAAAGGAAAAAAGTGAGAAGAGGAGCAAGGGTCAGATGGGCGGGGTTTATAAAGCAGTAAGGAAAGCTAGGGTTGAGATCATGCCCCCTTCCGTTACCCAAACTGGGTGGAGGCGGGGAAGCTTGTTTCCCTGTCATACGTCGGTTTCCTGAAGAGGAAGGGGAGCAAGAAACAAAAAAAAATGATTGAACTGCAGTGTTGTATTGGGCCCATGTGGGCGGCCCAATAGAGATAAAGGCATAGAATTGAGCTAAAACAAGGTATAACAAAAGCCAAATTCCAAGGTGTCATAACTTGGAGTCCGATGGTCCAAAAGAGGTGATTTTTGTTCCGTTGGATTCGTAATTGAGTCCTCTACAATATGGTACATATTACAAAGCCAAAAGATTATGATGATGAGTTTCAAAATTAGATACAAGAAGGTGACATGATATAGTAAGATACTTAGTTAAAAGTACAATTAAAGTCGCACATTGCATAATTGACCATGGTAGTTGCCAAATTGGAACATCACAACTATCCAATTATGAAATTAATATTGAAATGAGTAGAAGACACTTGATTCAAGAGGAGGAGTACAATAGAGGAGAGAGATAATCGAGGTTGTCACATCCTTCCCTCCTTACAAGGAATTTCGTCCTCGAAATTCATCCATGATAAAAGCTAAGTGTCAAGTCAGGATCCATCGGGTCTGGCTATTCAACCATGGTTGTCAAGGCATTCTCTACAATGGGATGTAGACAAAGGCTATCATCATTCAGGTTGCACTCATATAGATCATATAGGTGTTACTTCATGTTTTATCACATAATGACATCATTATGGCATTAGAATTTTCCATCACCTAGTATCCATACCTTAGGATTTTTGGTTCATATCTTCATGCATGATTTTGCTTTCCCCAAAAATTCTACCAAAACTAATCATTTATATTATTATTTTTTTCATTTTGAATCTAAAATTAGACATTTTATCATCATGTTTATTCAAGATGAGATCTCTAGACATTATCATATCAAGTTCATGATTTCAAAGCTACATCTTTCATGTATATTATGATTTCATACTAGTTCTAGCTTATGAGAGTGGCTATTGCACATATATCAAGATTTAACTTAAGTGAGATTCTTTCATCTATCGAGCATCACTCGAGGAATAACCTTAACATCGAGGTTTTGTAATCTTTCTCACTTGTATCTAGAAAGAGCTTCACAATCTCAAGCCACTCAATCTAAGACATATATGTGTCCAACAAGACATGTTAACCACAAACTTCTACCTGTAATAAAATTACTACCCATCCTTTGAGAAACAAGGATAACCTCTAGATTCCTTTATATACAACTACTAACCCAAGTATGAGGCTCATCATGAATATCACACATCGTATACATTATCTAAGGGTCTTGGGACATCTCCCTCACCTATATATATATATATATATATATATATATATATCAAGCATCAAATCTTCAATTGCCTCTTTCTATAGGGGTAGATATTTTCATAGGACATCTAGGGTTCAACATTTCAAGGAAACCGTCCACTAGGTCACTCAACTCATATACTTAGAAGTATTCTAGCTAGGGACTCATCATCAAGTATTTCATCATTCATATTATTCAACATTTCAAATATTTTGGAGTTTAGGTACTCTAACCTTTTCCCGATACGGGTCAAGTCATATCAACATGTCATCCTATTCATATGTCCCATGCTAGAGGTCCTCCTTTGTAAAGAGATTGAGGCCCGTGTTGGTCTCAAACTGTATATCATATCTCAGCATGTACAAAACTAGGTACAAGTAAGCATGCCAACCCACCGGCTATGTTTAGCACATCAACTAAGTGGTATGTATCATACAAGGTGCTAGGTTTAGCTAGGGTTGCATGGTCAAACTCATCTCATATCGTTAAACATATTCGACCTTCCTCAACCAACTTGGGTCTTATCAACATCAACATCATCATTAATATCATAATCATCATCTTAGGTTTCTAGGTTACTCACATGCCTAACCTATATCATGGCTCTAGACAACTCTAGAGATTATCACTATCAACTAAACTCTCTCATCTAGACTTGATGTTACATCTCTTTCTCCTAGGTTGCATGGAAACTCACTGCCTTTCTGCGTGTGGTAACATTTTTCATATGTACATATAATAATATTTGAAATATGTTTTCTCCAACGTTTAAACAGGCGATGAAAACCACCATACTCCATTCGAATAAAACCAAAACCAAAATGAGTTACCACACTCATTAGGCAGTCTAGTATCATGACACCTAGAGAACTAGCAAGAACATGGTGCACACTTGTGTAGACATCCTAAGCACATGTCGTGAGTCATGTCTAGGGAGGTAACTTACACAAGTCTACACCTATTTCTAGAACATCTAGGTTCTAACCTAGAGGCTAAGTCAACCTAGTCCACAAAGGACATATTATTAAGTTTCTAGGGTTGAGATGTAAAGTGAATTTAGTTTGTGTTTGATGTGAGCAATGTTTGGTGTAGTTATTGTTCATGCTCTGATACCATCTGTCACGAAACCAGAATCCCAGTCCCATGAACCAAATGTATACCAAAGGCGATATGTGGAAGCGTAAAGCTTAACACACATGAACAGATAACAAGATAAAGGCACCAACATAGTCTCAACATTCAACAAATGTAATTATACTAAATGCATTATATTCATGAATTCGATTACATATTTCCAGAGTCACTTTGTACAAGTCTGCTCATGTATACTATATCTGGATCTTACAACAAGTACACCTAGCATAGCTCACCAAGCCCATCAACCTTATAGCCATCTCTGAACCTAAAAACAACATACGAGAAATGGGTCAACACACGAGGTGTTGAGTATGGGGCCGAAAGATACACATATATATAAACTTTGCATAATTTTGAAAAGATTTTAAGACTAAACGAACAAGAATAAACAAGTTAATTGTTTAAAAAATGAGAAACCATATTTTATGTCATTTCACTCCATTATACCAACAATATCAATATCAAACATGTTTAAGGCCTTTGACCATCTTCCCGTCGGAAGGGTCCGTAAGGGTGCTCAAGCTTAGCTAACCCTTTTATACGAGAGGGACCTCAAGGTCGTAACCAAGAGCCCTTTATCAACAATATTATAATGGAGTTTCATATATATATATATATATATATATATATATATGTTCAAGTTATAAAATAGACGAAGCAAACATCGAGTATGACATATCAATACTACATGGCAATATTTGAGAAAATAGACAAACAAGCATATAATATATGTCTTTTCAAGCAAGAAAGCGGTAGTCATATAACTAGATAAGGCCCATACCTGATTCATAGATTCATAACCTAACATATCTTTCACCATCTAGCCACATGCCAAACCTGATTAACAACAAGATTACATATATGCATTAGATTCTCATCATTAAACCTATTTAGATGCATTTTAGGGTTTTGGCCAAGATAGGTTCCAAGTTTGCTTATTAGTTCATTAGATGATCTTGTACTGGTTTAGAGGTCATCATGTGGGTGTGGTTCAAGTTTCATATTCTTTCAAGGTTTCATCTGGACATGATAAGATTTAGGACACTTATACCCAAATTAGGTCACGAGACTCATAATAGAGTAACCAAGGACAAAGGTTATCAATGAAATAGAACCAAGCATAAGGGATGGTTTAGATCAGCAAGAGTAGGACATAAGAGGCATAAACAAGGTTGGGTAGATGTCCCTTAGGGTCTAGGTATCATCAAGACATTGATATTTAGACAAAAAGAAAGATTAGACCATCAAGACATTGATACATGAATCATATTCAAGAAACATAACAACTTTGGTCAAGATCATATATTAAAGTCCAAGGACAAGTCACATAGTGCAAACGGGAGTAATTCTTAAGAAATAGGGGTGATAAGGACCCTCTTACAGATCAAAGATGTACTAAAGGTTTTAATTTCATGATTAGGCAGATAGATGATCATTAAAGGTTCAAGATTTTATCACTTAGGTGCATTGAATGAACTCAACATGGATAAAGTTATCATTTTCAAGAAATCAGGGGAGTAAACATTAGAATTAGGACCTAGAACCATGCCTAAATGGTAGGTCTCGTCGAGCTGATCAAAAAGGGATATTGGTTCATTAGTTTTGGCCAACGGGTGAGGGAGTTATACATTTTAGAAGTTCTTGAATGAAAACTATAAGGTTTTGGAGGCATTACCTAATATCATGTGGTCCATCTCAGCCGTCCCCGCCTGATCAAGGGGCGGCGCCATGGAGCAGTCTACATACTCTGTTCCCAAGCCGTAACAGCCTGCCTGCCAACCTGGGCAATGGTCGACCGCTCGTGGCCGCTGGTTCTCAGGTCTGGACCCCAGATCTTATGCCAAGATGTTTGTTAGTTCACCCACCCTACGCTCCCAGCGTCCGACAACCTCAGTTCGTCGTTCCCTGCCGGTGGTCACTACACGACTCTAGCAGTCGCACGATGCTGCTCGCATACGCCACCAATTGTTCCCGCTCAAAGGCTTCGGGGCTGGGCCTCCTCCTTCTGGGCTCGTGGATTCTAGATCCGGCTCCTTGCTCGCCCGTCACACACGCCCAGCTCGCACGCCAGGAACTGCTGCGTGAAGACGCTCATCGGCCGCAGCGGCGCTGGCAGTGGCGCTGCTTCGGACCAGTCCCAACGGCCGAAAGGCCATCCTTTGCCCTCGCCCCAACCTCACGCAGGTGATGCACGGGTAGAACCAGCCCTAGGAGGGGCTGAGGGAAGATGCCTCATGAGAAGTGTGGTGGCGCCCAAAGGGGTCCAAGGCGGCGCTAGGGTTGCTGGAGGTTAGAGACGAAGTGAAGAAGGTGCTGTGGTTCATGAAACCACAAGAGGATAGAAGAAAAACACTTGGCGAGAGATGTTGGAGGCTAAGGGTACCTTGGAGCCGTGAATAGGCGGAGCTCCTGCTAGGGCCGCGATGGGGCGGCGCTTCTGCCTTCCGTCGACGACAGCATGTCTGATGGGGAACAAGAGGAGGTTCCCATATGGGAAAGCAAAGGAAAAAAGTGAGAAGAGGAGCAAGGGTCAGATGGGCGGGGTTTATAAAGCAGTAAGGAAAGATAGGGTTGAGATCATGCCCCCTTCCGTTACCCAAACTGGGTGGAGGTGGGGAAGCTTGTTTCCCTGTCATACGTCGGTTTCCTGAAGAGGAAGGGGAGCAGGAAACAAAAAAAAATGATTGAACTGCAGTGTTGTATTGGGCCCATGTGGGCGGCCCAATAGAGATAAAGGCATAGAATTGAGCTAAAACAAGGTATAACAAAAGCCAAATTCCAAGGTGTCATAACTTGGAGTCCGATGGTCCAAAAGAGGTGATTTTTGTTCCGCTGGATTCGTAATTGAGTCCTCTACAATATGGTACATATTACAAAGCCAAAAGATTATGATGATGAGTTTCAAAATTAGATACAAGAAGGTGACATGATATAGTAAGATACTTAGTTAAAAGTACAATTAAAGTCGCACATTGCATAATTGACCATGGTAGTTGCCAAATTGGAACATCACAACTATCCAATTATGAAATTAATATTGAAATGAGTAGAAGACACTTGATTCAAGAGGAGGAGTACAATAGAGGAGAGAGATAATCGAGGTTGTCACAGTAACTCTCATTTTCTTTGCTATACATGATGCCAATAAATATTAAGGACCTTATTGAAGTGGTAATTTGCATATTGAACCCTAGATTTTGGGTAAATTGCACTTTACTCCAAAACTAGGTTTTAATGCACAACATTGTCCAACAAGCTCTATCTTGGTGTCCAGGCTTGTAGAAACCATACTACTACATCATATTCATCCTTATGATGTCTCAACATCAGAGGAACATCTTATCATGTGCAATTTGCAAGTTAACCCCTCAACTTGGGTAATTTGCACTTTAGTCCAAAACAAACAAAACATTGATTTCAACAATGTTCAAAAAGGACTAGAATTGCAACATAGGTTCCTCTTGAGGCCTAATTACTTTTCACAAGATGATATTAAACATTTAATCCCTTTCTTAATCAAAACACCTAGGGTTAGAGTATAACCCAGGTCAGGGATGTTACAATAGATGTCTAAAGAATGGTTTTACTCAATGACGTATGCTTTTAGGTTAAGGATCTAAACGATGAGATCATACATATGTTAAGAGTATACATTCTTGTTTAGTCCCTAGTCGGTTGTTATTATGGAAATAACCATAGACATCAATAACACTAAAGACTAGATTGTTTGTTGGTTGATGACATAATCTCATTAGTCATGATATAGTGATATCAAGCTAAGCACATAGGTACTTGTTATAGAATAGTGTACCGGACAGACTCACCGTGAGAGTGACACATGGAACCATGATTTGGTCGTCACAGTTAGCTCTCACAGTGATGGTGGTGAGTGTGATTCTTAGACCTGAAATCACTACACTCAACACATGTCGTTAGGTACACTTTGACATCATGAAACGCAGTCCTGAAACATGGATTGTTGTAAAGGTGATGATTGGGTGGCTTTGACACATGGGGCTTTTGAGGGGTGAGTGATAGATATGGGATTTGTCCCTCCTGAGGGAGTTTGATGTCCTTAGACACTTGATGAGTAGGATTGAGAAAGGCATGCGCATGCACGTATGAATCAATATGTGATATTGATGTCACACACATCTCACCCAGTCTGCTCTGAGATCAAGGAAATGGATGAACGTTGAAAGGATGACTGTTCCATGCCTCGAGTTCATTCAGGACATCAGTGACAAAGGAATTATACATTCACTATAACGCCATTCATGGATTGTAGGATTGAAAGTTGTTTTCCAACTTTCTATTTCACTTGGGTAGCACTGATGTGTGACTAGGCACCGCTCTTTTCTTGTGAAGTCATAAGTGTTATGGACTTTCACTTCCAACGTGAAATGGACCTATAGGGTCACACACATAGGATTTAACCTGGAAGAGAAGTTTATCCACAAAATGATGTTTAGATTGATTACTAAAGGATTTTAGTAGTTCAATTAAACACTCAATTAATTGATAGCTCAAAATCATAGTATTCAAGGTGTTGGATCAAGTGATTAGAGTATCAGATTGATTGAAATTGCAATTGACTGATCTACTGCCCCAACCGATCGGCTCATGAGATGAACCGATCGACTCAGGCAGGTGAGCTGACTGGCTCAGTTCATGAGACGATCGGTTCACTTTGGTGAACTGGTCGGGTGACCAAACGATCGTGTTTCATTTCACTTGTCAAATTCAATTTGGACAAGGACTAATATTGATTAGTTGGAAACAAACATGGAAAGTCAATTTGAGTTGGACTAGGACCGTGAAACGATCAGTTGGAACAGCCAAGCGATCGGCTCAGGGTTCCAACCGATCGGCTGGAGTGTCCAGACGATCGGCTGGAGTGTCCAGACGATCGGCTGGAGGGTCCATATGATCATTTCAGGGTTGAAACAATCGGTTCAACTGCCGCAGTTTGTCAAAATTTGTGGAAATCTCGAACCCTTCTACTCCTGCTTAGTCCCGCATTGCCGGGGATAGAGAACCCTGTCCCATGACCCTCCTATATATAGGGGTATTGGGGGCTTCTCGAAGCACAACTCAGAACACCAGTTGCTCTGCAAAGTTGTCGTTCTCTCTGGTTGTGGTAACCGAGAGAGCCCGAGCAACTACTACCCGATAAGGGAGGCACAACAAGGGAAAGACAACTGCAAAATAGCGAATGGTGGCAGGAGAGTGTGTCAGTGACTAGTACGCTGACAGGAGGGTGCAAATCCTTCTGATTCCTTATGGGACAAGGAGATCGGAGTTCCAGGCAGTCCGTGTGGACTCCTTCAGAGGCGGGAGACTTCTGCCGCTCGGAGGACAGCTGTCAATCCCGACAGTCCCAGTGAGACCAGGAGTTGTCAGTCCCAGTGAGACCAGGAGCTGCACAGACACCGTCCAAGACGGGAGGTGAAGACCGCACAATCCGCGAGGTATTGTCACCGAGCAAGCCTCGTGACAAGGTATGCCTCTACAAACCATCTTTCCAACTGTATAGACGATGACGCGATTCCTTCGTTCAGGGTTTTGGAGGAGAAATTTTTTTGTTTCCGCTGCCTTCTCTGCCTCCCCTAAAACCCAACAGTGGTATCAGAGCCACGTCAATTGCTCTATATTGATGTGATCGATTTTGGTTTGTCGCCTTTATTTTTTTTGCATACTATGCGAATAAATTTGGCTTTATGCATGTCTAATCCTAAATCCACAAATCCCAATATACATATATGATATGTAATATTAATGCACTTGATACGCGTCGCCCTTAAACGAGTTTTGTGGTGGATGTGTAGCGTGGTTATGGCCAATAAACCCTATATCTGTGTATGGTTGTATGTGTTTGCTTACATCTCGGTCTGCGCACCGATTCCCTATCTCCTATTCCTGATGTAACTCGAAATAATTCGACATTTCTTTCTTACCTTTACTCCCCCGAATGTAACTCGGGGTTTCACAATTCAATTATAAAATAGGATAGAATTTTATTTCCTGTTATGTCAAAGAACGGCAGACGACGACTGAGACGATCAGTTCAAGGCGTGAATTAATTGGTTGGCGTTCCAGACGACCGGTTGGAGGAACGAGACGAGCGGGTGGTGACCTGAGGAGATGCACAAAGACCAGTGAACCGATCGGCTGGAGGTGCCAGTCGATCGGCTGGTGGCACCCAAACGACCAACCTGATGGTGAGCAGATCAATCATGGAGATGAGTTGATTAAACCCAGAAAGGCAAAGCACAGAATTCATTTTGTATAGGTTGCATGTGATGTAGACCTGGATGACTGTGATTCCTCTTGGCTCGAGGAATCACAATAGGATGGCCATTATCATTGCTTTTATCATTTCACATCTTTTCTATGGGATATAGCATGTATATGATACATACTATATATTGTGGTGATTGGATATGTATATGTATATAAAAACCAAATCCCTCATCTAAATATTAAGTCTTATACGCCTTCCATTAGCGACACACATGAAAAACTCGATCGACCAAGCGTAGGTTACGCCAAAGCGTGGTGCACCATCCATCTTGCGGAAGTGTGAAGGGTAGACATGCAGGTTCTGCCAAAGCAGGGTGCATGTTTACCGTGTCAGATTTTGGGATAGACTTAACTGGTGATTCTTAGAGCGTCTAAGCCCAGAGGAACGGAATGTTCATGGCAAGGAGTTGTGCATGTTCATTCATCAAGAGTTACATATGATGCAATTGGCATGATGGCCTACCTAAATAGTCAAGATTGTGGACGATCAGCCAAAGATGACTCATGACTTGATGAAATACAGATCTTGACCCATTAGAAAATTGTGCGCTACAATCTTCTGAATTGATGGTGAGGGCTGTCAATTTGAATTAAAATAGTGGGAGCGGTAATTAATTAAAGGCCTAATTAACTATCGTCAAATTTTATTCAAATCAAATCAAAAAGAGTTTTGACAAATGCAATTCTCTCTTGTAGAATGGCAAAAGAATCATCTTTCAAAATTGGCAAATTAATTGAGAATAAATTCCATAACTGGTTGAGGATTGTGAGAAGTGTTCTGCACAATCCAGATATACCGGTAGCCTTTGAATCCACTCTATGTACGCTTAATGTGTTGCTTAAGAAGAAAGAAAGTACATTGATAGAGATCAATGGAACGAAAGGTGAGGGATAGAAGGGTTCTCTCACCAAACCAAATTCTTTTGTATGGAGAGGATGGAAGGAATGATAGAAGAAGAAGCAAGAGATAGAGATCTCTACTTCTGGTGTATACGTAATAGAGATTAACTTTACTACTTCTTTGTCATGGGTACTTGATACCGGATGCGGGTCTCACATTTGTTCAAATGTGAAGGATCTTAAGAGAAGTAGGCCTTTGGGGAAAGGTGAGGTTGAACTACGTGTTGCTAATGGGGCAAGGGTTGCCGCCAGTGCCGTAGGAACCTATGAGTTAACTCTACCTAGTGGGCTAATAATAGAGTTAGAGAACTGCTATTATGTACCTGCCATAAATAGGAATATCATTTCCGTTTCTTATTTGGACAAGGATGGATTTGAATTTCTTATTAAGAATGGAAAATGTTCCATTTCTAAAGATGGAATCTTTTATGGCAGTGCCCCAATGTCTTATGGTCTATACTTGATAGATCTAGAGACAAGTGTATACAACGTAAACACCAAAAGGCAAAAACTCGACAACTCAAACAAAACATATCTTTGGCATTGTTGTCTAGGGCACATAAATGAGAAGAGCATTTCTAGACTCCATAAAGATGGTTATCTAGACTCTTTTGATTATGAATCAATAGAGACATGTGAATCTTGTTTGTTGGGCAAGATGACCAAGACCCTCTTTTCAGGTAAAGGTGAGAGAGCTAGTGTCTATTAGGACTCATACATACTGATGTATGTGGGCCTTTTAGAACTAATGCCAGAAATGGGTATCAGTACTTCATTACCTTCACTGATGACTTCAGTAGGTATGGCTATGTGTACCTGATGAAACATAAGTCAGAAACCTGTGAAAGGTTCAAGGATTTCATGAATGAAGTATGAAACCAACTTGGTAAAAGTATTAAGGCACTTCGATCCGATCGAGGTGGAGAATACTTAAGCCAAGAGTTTGAGGACCTTCTGTGAGCCTGTGGTATTGTATCACAATGGACTTCACCTGGAACACTAACAGTGTGTCTGAAAGAAGGAATCACACTTTACTGAATATGGTGTGATCAATGATGAGTTTTGTTGATCTTCCGATTTCCTTCTGGGGTCATGCTCTTGAAACCGCCGCGTTTACACTTAACCGAGTACCATCTAAATCGGTTCAAAAGACACCATATGAGATATGGACTGGGAAGCATCCCAAAATGTCTTTTATGAGGAGTTGGGGATGTGAGGCTTACGTCAAGAAAATATTTCCTGACAAGCTAGGCCCTAGATCTGATAAATTTTATTTTGTTGGATATCCCAAGGAAACCAGGGGATATTACTTATACCACCCAATTGACAACAAAGTGTTTGTTTCCAGGGATGATGTGTTCCTAGAGAAGGAATTTATTTCCAAAGGAAGCAGTGGGAGGAAAATAGAGCTTGAAGAGGTTCAAGCCCAATAAGAAAACATTGAACCAGTATATGTACGAGAGGAACATGGAGATTCACAAGGTGTTGTGGAATCTCAGTCTCCTCGAGTGACACAAGGACCTCATAGATCTAGTAGGACACGCCTTGAACCTGAGAGGTTTGGATACCTTGTGACTCAGGAAGGTGGTGAGTTGATCATAGATGATGATCCAACTACCTATCTAGAGGCTATGGAGGGACCAGATTCTGAGAAATGGCTTGAAGCCATGAGATCTGAGATGGAATACATATACTCCAACAAAGTATGGACTTTGGTGGAACCACCCGAAGGGGTAAAACCCATAGGGTGCAAGTGGGTCTTCAAGAAGAAGACCGACATGGATGGCAATGTGCAAACTTATAAAGGCAGATTGGTTGCTAAGGGATTTCGACAAGTTCAAGGTGTTGACTATGACAAAACCTTTTCTCCAGTTGCCGTGATTAAGTCCATCAGGATCATGCTTGCTATTGTGGCTTACTATGACTATGAGATTTGGCAGATGGATGTTAAAACTACATTCCTTAATGGGAATATAAATCAGGATGTGTACATGACACAGCCTGAAGGCTTTGTAGATACAAAGAATGCCAATAAAGTCTGTAAGATACAAAGGTCAATCTATGGATTGAAGCAAGCATTTCGGAGTTGGAATCTTCGATTTGATGAGGAAGTCAAAGTGTTTGGCTTTATTCAAAATGAAGATGAACCTTGTGTGTACAAGAAGGTTAGTGGGAGCTCGACCACATTCCTCATATTGTATGCGGATGACATACTATTGATGGGGAATGATGTCATAGCCTTAGAGAAGGTAAAGACTTGGCTTGGAAATACTTTCTCAATGAAGGACTTAGGAGAAGCATCCTACATTCTAGGAATTAATATCTATAGAGATAGATCTAGAAAGCTTCTCGGACTAAGTCAGAGCACGTACATTGACAAAGTGCTGAAGCAGTTCAGCATGGAGAACTCAAAGAGAGACAACATCCCCATGCTACATGGAGTCACCATCTCTAGAGCTCAATGTCCCCAATCTTATGAAGAGAGGGAGTGTATGAATGGGATCCCATATGCATTAGCCATCGGATCCATCATGTACGCTATGTTGTGCACACGCCCAGATGTCTCGTATGCCCTCAGCATGATGAGCAGGTACCAGTCAGATCCCGGGGATGCTCACTGGACAGCCGTAAAGAACATCCTCAAGTACTTGCGAAGGACTAAGAATCAGTTTCTTGTTTACGGCCGCGAGGAAGAACTGGTTGTAAGGGGTTACACTGATGCAAGCTTCCAAACCGATAAAGATGATTACAGATTGCAATCAGGATTTGTATTTTGTCTAACAATGGAGCTGTGAGCTGGAAGAGTTCCAAGCAAGAAACAGTTGCCGATTCTACTACAGAGGCCGAGTATATTGCTACTTCACATGCAACAAAGGAGGCTGTGTGGATCAAGAAGTTCATCTCTGAACTTGGTGTAGTTCCCAGTAGTTGTGATGCAATTGAGCTTTATTGTGACAATAATGGAGCTATTGCTCGAGCTAAGGAACCCAGATCACATCAGCGGTCCAAGCACATACCGCGGCGCTTCCATCTCATACGAGAGATCGTACAACGAGGAGATGTGAAGATTTTCAAAGTACCAACTGAAGACATCATATTTGATCCACTGACGAAGGCCCTTTTTCAGCAGAAGCATGATGGTCTTGCTTGGTCACAAGGACTGATGTTCCTGGGTGAGTGGCTCTAAGTGCAAGTGGGAGTCTGTTGGTATGTATGCCCATAGAGCAAGTCATATGATGATTGTAATGGGATACTTTGAAAATGATTTGAATAATAATAAAGGCAATTTCCAATCTATATGTTTTAACTGTTTCTGAGATGATAGTGTAACATGATAGATGTCTAAAGAATGGTTTTACTCAATGACGTATGCTTTTAGGTTAAGGACCTAAACGATGAGATCATACAGATGTTAAGAGTATACATTCTTGTTTAGTCCCTATTCGGTTGTTATTGTGGAAATAACCATAGACATCAATAACACTAAAGACTAGATTGTGTGTTGGTTGATGACATAATCTCATTAGTCATGATATAGTGATATCAAACCAAGCACATAGGTACTTGTTAGAGAACAGTGTACCGGACAGACCCACCGTGAGAGTAACACATGTAACCATGATTTGGTAGTCACAGTCAGCTCTCACAGTGATGGTGGTGAGTGTGATTCTTAGACCTGAAATCACTACACGCAACACATGTCGTTGGGTATACTTTGACATCATCAAACGCAGTCCTCAAACATGGGTTGTTATAAAGGTGATGATTGGGTGGCTTTGACACATGGGGCTTTTGAGGGGTGAGTGATAGATATGGGGTTTGTCCCTCCTGAGGGAGTTTGATGTCCTTGGCCACTTGATGAGTAGGATTGAGAAAGGCATGTGCATGAACGTGTGAATCAATATGTGATATTGATGTCACACACATCTCACCCAATCTGCTCTGAGATCAAGGAAATGGATGAACGTTGAAAGGATGATTGTTCCATGCCTCGAGTTCATTCAAGACATCAGTGATAAAGGAATTATACATTCACTGTAACACCATTCACGGATTGTAGGATTGAAAGTTGTTCTCCAACTTTCTATTTCACTTGGGTAGCACTGATGTGTGACTAGGCACCACTTTTGCTTGTGAAGTCATAAGTGTTATGGACTTTCACTGCCAACGTGAAATGGACCTGCAGGGTCACACACATAGGATTTAACCTGGAAGAGGAGTTTATCCACAAAATGATGTTTAGATTGATTACTAAAGGAGTTTAGTAGTTCAATTAATTAATTGATAGCTCAAAATCATAGTATTCAAGGTGTTGGATCAAGTGATTAGAGTATCAGATTGATTGAAACTGCAATTGACTGATCTACTGCCCCAACCGATCAGCTCATGAGATGAACCGATCGGCTCAGGCAGATGAGACGACCGGCTCAGGTCATGAGACGATCAGTTCACTTTGGTGAACTTGTCGGGTGACCAAACGATCGTGTTTCATTTCACTTGTCAAATTCGATTTGGACAATGACTAATATTGATTAGTTGGAAACAAATATGGAAAGTCAATTTGAGTTGGACCAGGACCGCGAAATGATCGGTTGGAGCAGCCAACCGATCGGCTCAGGGTTCCAACCGATCGCCTGGAGTGTCCATATGATCGGCTTGAAGGTCCAGATGATTGTTTCAGGGTTGAAACGATCGGTTCAACTGCCACAGTTTGTCAGATTTTGTGGAAATCTCGAACCCTTCTACTCCAGCTTAGTCTCGCATTGCCCGGGATAAAGAACCCTATCCCATGACCCTCCTATATATAGGGGTATTGGGGGCTTCTCTAAGCACAATTCAGAACACCGGTTGCTCTACAAAGTTGTCATTCTCTCTGGTTGTGGTAACTGAGAGAGCCCGAGCAAGTGCTACCCGATAAGGGAGGCACATGAAGGGAAAGACAACTGCAGAATAGTGACTGGTGGCAGGAGAGTGTGTCAATGACTAGTATGCTGACAGGAGGGTGTGACTCCTTCCGATTCATTGTGGGACAAGGAGATCGTAGTTCTAGACAGTTCATGCCTTCAGAGGCGGGAGACTTCTGCCGCTCAGAGGACAGCTTTCAATCCCGACAGTCCCGGTGAGACCAGGAGTTGTCAGTCCCAGTGAGACCAGGAGCTGCACAGACACCGTCCAAGACCAGAGGTGAAGACCGCGTAGGCCGCGAGGTATTATCTCCGAGCAAGCCTCGGGACAAGGTATGCCTCTACAAACCATCTGTCCTACTGTATAGACGTTGACGCGATTCCTTCATTCTGGGTTTTGGAGGAAATTTTTTTTTGTTTCCGCTGCCTTCTCTGCCTCCCCTAAAACCAACAGTCTTATCATTGAAGACATGGAGACATTATCTATATGAAGAGCCTTTCCAGGTATATACTGATCATAAGAGCTTGAAATACATCTTCACACAAAAATATCTAAATATGAGGCAGCGTAGATGGCTTGAATTGATTAAAGACTATGATTGCACCATTGATTACCATCCTGAAAAGGCAAATGTGGTGGCAGACGCATTGAGCAGAAAGTCATCATCTTTTATTCCTTCTATAGAGATGAATTTCATGACATGCATTAGAAGGGACATGCTTTTGTCTATAAGGTAGATGAATTTGCATATGGATATGACATCTTCTGGTGGTCTTCTGGCACAACTCCAGATAAAACCTATGTTGGGGCAACAGATTAAACAAATGCAAGGCACCGACCCTTATATTCAGACCTTAGTGAAAGAGATGCAATAAGGAAAAAGAGAAGGCTTCCACTTCACTGATAAGAATCTTTTATGTTTTCAGGGAAGGTTATGTGTCCCAGATCAAGCAGAGCTAAAAAATATTGTGCTTGAGGAAGCACATTCATCTATGTATGAAATGCATCCAGGTAGTTCTAAAATGTATAAAAATCTAAAGGAATTGTATTGGTGGCCTGGAATGAAGAAAGATGCATCTGATTTTGTTGCAAAATGTGGTATATTTTAGCAAGTAAAGGAAAAACATCAAAGACTCAGAGGGTATTTGTAGTTTTTGCCTATACCTAAGTGGAAATGGGATCATGTGACTATGGATTTTGTAGTCAGTTTACCCCGTTCCTCTAAGGGACATGATTCCATATGGGTTGTCGTAGATAGATTGACAAAGACATCTCATTTTCTTCCTGTCAAGACAACTTTTTCTACTGAAAGGCTAGCTCAGATATATGTTGGTGAGATAATCAGACTACATGGAGTTCCACTTTCGATTATATCAGATAGAGGTCCACAATTTACTTCTAGGTTTTGGGATAGACTACATGAAGCAATGGGAACTCAATTGAAGTTCAATACTGCTTTTCATCCCCAGACTGATGGACAGTCAGAAAGGACAATACAATCCCTAGAAGACATGCTTAGGACATGTGTTCTACAATTCCCTATAAGTTGGGACTCACATGTTAGCCTAATTGAATTTGCATATAATAATGGTTACCAATCTAGTCTTGGAATGGCACCTTATGAAGCTCTATATGGCAGAAAGTGTAGATCGCCAGTATGTTGGTATGAGACTGGTGAGAGACAGATGTTGGGACCTGAGATGGTACAACAAACCTCTGAGAAGATCATTGTGATATGCCAACAATTGAAGGCTGCACATGATAGACAAAAGAGCTATACAGACCGTAGGCGTAGACCTCTTGAGTTTCAAGTAGGAGATCTAGCATATCTAAAAGTTTCTCCTTGGAAAGGTGTACTTAGGTTCGGGAAGCGGGGCAAGTTAGCTCCTAGATATATGGGACCATACCCTATTCTGCAACGGGTTGGAAAAGTACCTTACCAAATTGAGTTACCACCTGATCTAGAGAGGATACATGATGTGTTCCATGTATCTATGCTAAGGAAATGTCATCCTAATACTGATAAAATCTTTTATCCATCTGATGTACAGTTAGCAGATGATGTGACTTATGAGGAAGGCCCAATTCAGATCATGGATAGGAAGATTAAAAGGTTGCGTAGACGTGAGATACCTATGGTGAAAGTCTTATGGAGACATCATGGAGTTGAAGAAGCAACATGGGAACTTGAAGATGAGATGTAGAGATGCCATCCTGACCTTTTCTAGAGTTTCGGGACGAAACTGTAAAAGGAGGGGAGATTTGTAAGGACCCGTTCCTAAATTACTTTAATTCCAAGTTAGATCTTACTAAACATCAATAGATATTGATTTAATTTTCTCCTAATCAGGTCAAATATTAATCAAAAACATAAACCATATTTGTTAGATTAATGTTGTGAATGATTAGGTTAGTAGGGTTATAAATTTAAAACCCTAGTTGCATGAAATCATCAATAGAGAATGTGATGATGAATTTGGTGTTAAGTATAACAGTATAGTAAAAGATTTTTATTATTTTGTGTGTGACTCACATTAATTTAAATTTTGGATATGTATTGTAAAACCCAATTATGCAAGTTACAAAAAAATTTCAGAATTTTTAGAGTTTTTTTAACCTGTTGATCGGTCAAGTTTTCCCTAGGAAAAACTCAGCCGATCATGCTATACATGCTTAAGTATAGTAGTGTAGTATTTTATTTTTTATAATTTATTGGATTATCTAATTAATCTCAAAGTTCAAATTAATGTTTATTACTTAGTTTTCAACAACATATTAAATTTTTAGAATTTTTGGAAGAAGTTTTGTATCACAACAGAACCATGATCGGTCGAGTTCTGAGAGAGACAAACTCGACCGACCAGATTTTTCTGGAAAATAAAAAAGACTGAAAAATGTTTATAATTAATTACTCCAAGCACCTTAATGAGTATATAGGACTCTATTATGATCCAAGAACCTATCATTTTCATTCCACACATCAGAGCTTCGTAATTCTTGAGAGAGGAGGGGATTTTAGGGTTTGGAGAATCTGAAGTGGAAATTTTAGATTTCTGGGTTTTCTCTTTCCAAGGTTGGTAAATTCTGTATAGATCATTAATCTTTACTAAGTTCATTTGCTTCTATTCTCTCCTATGTATAGAACTCGTCACTTCTCTGGTTTGGATCAAAAGATTCCAAATTAATCTCTTCTTTCATTCTTTCTTCTTCAATTCTTCTTCTTCTAGGTTCTTGAGTGAAGAGGAGCAGGAAGATTCTGTTTTCTTGAAGCAAGGACTTGATTCAAGAATTAGCAGTAGTAGCTGGGCTACGAATTTCAAGTGTTTCACACCTGAGGTGAGTGGTGTAGGTTCATTTGAAAACTATTAGTGAACTATAATCCTAAATCTCCTCATTGAACTACAATTGGTGGAACATTGAGAACTCTAATAATGCATAGGATTGTTTGCTTAATTGACCTTGGATCTGATTCTTGTATTGATCCTTGCAAATGAATTAAGTGGATGTTATATTATCTTGATCATCAGTAATGTAAAATTAATTGAATTCAAATTTGCATATTCTTATTACATATACATTGTAAATACCACATATTGTTTAAATATGGAGTGTTGTCTATGATATGTGAATTCTTGAGTTGTGATTATTTCATGCAAATTTATATGATGGAAAAAGGATATGTAGGGTATATGTAATCTGAATTGAAACATATGTATATTTGAAACCCTAATCCACATATCCTAGGATTAGAATGCAAAGTCACATATGTGCCATATAATAAACCCCTATTTTCTTTAAAGTGAGTAAATGCACTTAACCATCATAACCTAATCATCTAGATAGGAGCCCTGAACACTGTGATTTTCCCCTGAGGTCTGCACCGGGGAAATGAAATAGATTCCTTCTAATAGTCCTTGGATTATGAAAAGGAATGTCGGAGTGTGATTCTAGACCTTAAAGGCTAGGTGACCAGAATTTAGGAAAGATTTCAAGATGAGATACTAACCTAAATTCTCTGTTGCCGAGTGAATGAAATGCATTGTATTTGAAACACTGTTATGGAAATTGTGATCTTGATGTGAAAGGGATCAGTAGGGATAGCTTTGTTTAGTATCTCATATGTGATGTCCTAGCTTTGACATTTATGTCATTAAACCTATCTCATGTACCTGAGATGAGGTCTGTAAGGTAGAGAGGCTTTATGCTCTTACCTAGCCAGTGTTTGGCAACTCTGAGGCAGACCAAAGTCTGTTGTTTATCTTAGGGTTTCTGGTTAACCCTAGGATGTGGACAGTGAGTCGTTGACACGAGAATCTGGCGTAGTGACTTTTACTTGATTAGGTACATATCAAGTAATTTAAGGGCAAACCTAATAATGAATCTTGACAAGCTGAGAATAAGATTTGATTATCAATATCTGATTACATGTTAGTTCTATTTGTTATTTCATATTCATCTTATGTAGTTTATATCTGTCATTATTTGCATGATATTTAGAATTGTTTGATTAAATCTGAAATATACTTGTCTCTGATTAAAAGAAAAAGATTAGTTCAATGCTAGTTTTGTCTTGAACCTGTTCCACTCACTCAGTGTGCTGATAAGTGGTGGTTCAAATTTTTACAGGTACTGATTCAGCTTCAATTCATCCAGGAGCTTCTCATCCGTAGTCATCTTTTCTTCACCATCTGAGGTGGAGAACTATTTTTTTGTTGTAGGTTATATGCATAGGTTGTCCCTATACTAGGGAGTTCTGGGAGGGTGTGTGTGCTTGTAGCGATGTACTTTATCTTGATCTAGGATGCTTATGTGAATATAATAGTGTAACTTTCTACTTCATGTTGTATTCGAGTTTTATCTTGAATAGTGCTTACATCTCGGGCTTGCTTATATATGTTCTGTTGAAAATGAATAGTATTTAGTTGCTTGTGTCAGATCTGGAATTAAATGGAAAAAATTAATTGTGTTTTTCATATAACAAAATTCCTTCAAGTTTTAATTGCTAATTTGAGATTTAGTGTGGTTAGTATGGATAACATCGTGGGGTCTTAGAGGAGGGGTCCCAACAGATATAAACACTATTAGTGTACATGTTTGATATCTATATTATATAATTGTTAAAATGATTAAATTATCTATTTTTTGTTATTAAATAAGTTGTAAAATACATAAAAGGTCTGTAGCGGTTCAAACGGTTTGGTCTCGGTCCAGTCCAACATTGAAACGGTTTGGTCTTGATCCGATCCAACTTCAAACCGGTACGGTCCGCGGTCCATAGATTTGTTGAAATTCGGTCCTCGGTCCGGTTCGATCCGGTCCGATTCTGGATCGATGCTCATCCCTACAATGCAGGATTGAAAAAATTGATCCAAAAACTGTTTGCAGTTTATGAGAAAATTTCCCTACCCAATGTATCTTAGGAAAATTCAATATAATTTATAACTAACCATAAAAATTGTGCAAAGTCCATGATAGTGATGGACATTTCCCATGAAACAATATGATAAATTGTTTATGTATTGAACCAAAAATAGTTCCCAAAAATCACTACATAGCATCCAAACATTTTGTAGCTTACAAGATTTTTTTTAGACCAAAAATATTTAATTTTTATTCATAATATATAATATAATGCATACATGAGAATATCTAACACGATTTTATAAAAAAAATATTTACTAACACCATTGTGATTGCACAACAACCGTCCATGGGCACTTGCCAACTAGCTCAGCTGGTTAAGCCCGCTGCTTGTGAAGCGTAGGTTGCGGGATCGAATCTTAGTGAATCCTGTTGGAGGACCACAGGAAGGGATTAAAGGGCTATTAAAAAAAAACAACAACCGTTCATGTATAGTTATATAAGAATTGGTAGTTCAATTTGTAGCTGAGGCTTCTATGAAGATGTTTCTTTAGATATCTCTATGTATTGATTAAACTATTCAGCAAAGAGCAATACATGTGTGATGCATTCTATCTTAGAGCATCAATAACTTTTCGAAAAGTAGAGCAAAAGGCATTTACGTCATGACTTTAATTTGAAGAACAGGATGGTACTAGTTACAATATGGAATGGCTCAGAGGTCGACTTTGCTAAAACAGCTACAAATAACAGAAGCCGAGTTTTTTTTTTTAATGTCAAATAATCCCTCCTCCGTTCACAGGAACAAAAAAACTCTCTTCCCACTCCGGTTGGCTTTGGACAAAAACAACTTTCTGATGTTTGAACGCTGATCTGCCTCTGTAGCTGAGAACCGGCGACGTCTTCCCAGGTCTGATCTCCTTGGCGCCGATGCGATCTATCCCCTGCTGACATTTTTGACACTTTTTCTGGGGTGCGACCCCAAAACCACCACGTGCGCATATACCCAAGCCCTAATCTGGGCCAATTCCTTCCGCATGGAGGGGGTAGGCGCCCGACTGGGCCGGTCGTCGACGAGGTACAGTGGTCCGGCGACGGTATTCACGGGGCCGGTGAGGAAGTGGAAGAAGAAGTGGGTTCCCGTCCCCAACCCCAACAACAATAACAGTAATAGCAACGGCACCCACTCTACCGCCGGCGCCAACAACACAAACAGTTCCTCCCACCTCCTCCTATACAAGTGGACTCCCTTAACTCCCACTAGTAATAGTGCCGCCGCTGCCAACGGTAATGGCAACAACCCGTCGACCCCTATTGCCGCCGCTGGCGGGAAGGACTCGGATGCTCCAGCAACGGATGAGCCGCCTCCGAGAAAGTTCCGTTATATACCGGTACTGATGAGCACCATTTTACTATATTTTTCTGCTAATGTCCTAGTCAGATAAAGCTATCTACATTATACCTTTGTATATCGTTATATGCAATACGATGTGTTTGAATTTTGCGAAATTTTCACGGGCATAATTTCTAGCTGGGTAGAAAATCTTTGATCTGAGTACCGTGTTGGTAATTCTGGAATTTGTTTTTATCTTTGCATATATGGCACGCACAGGTCTCCCAATACTATATCACTTGAATCGTTGCCTTCAAAGCCCACTTGCTTGTACCATTTCAGATTTTGTTGCTTAAAATACTCTTCTGCTTTGTCATCCTGTGTTGCTTCGAAATTTTAAAACAGAGTATGCCATATAATCAATTTGATGCACCTGTATATACCCCCCTCTTTATTTTTAGGCCCGGAGGTTGACCCGCCAAAGCTTACCATTGGCTCCACCCGTTTGACCCCAACATGACACCATATACTTAATATCACTATATTCACACATCTATATTCGGCATAATGTATGTCTTAGTGCGTGTGCATATATATGTATACAAACTACTGTATGAAAGCATGGGATGAATTATTATGAAACGTCGAACATACAAAACCAAACATCTATTCGTAAGAAGCAAACAAATGGTTTTGAAATGCTAAGAACAAGTTATAAATTACTTCATAAGTGAATATGTAAATGTATGGAATGGTTGGGGTTGCGAGAAAGGACACTAAAAATAATCACATGGTCATTTAGGGGAGGAAAAATAAAATTAACAAAGTTCGGCTGGGTCTTTGACCCGAGGGCCGGGTCACCACTGGGTCAACTGTAGGTCTTGGCCAAAATGGGTTTCAGTATCACTTGATCTGCTGCTAGACCTGTCGGGTGGCGATTCAACTGGCCAGGTCAGTCTGGGTTTCAAAACTATATAGTATTATACATTAGCAACCCGAAGGTCACCTACGGCGAGGATAATGAATGTGTTTCTGACTAGCTTAGCATATGATTTGGAAATATCTAAACTTCATCTTCACTATCTACATTTATATAGTTTAATGGCTTCTCCATGTGTAGTTAATAAATGATTGTGACAGCAGATTGCAGTACCTGAGGAGCCAAAACAGGAAACTGAAGAAGATGCTGATGATGAAAGCACTCCTAACAATGCTGATTTTACTGAAGATGAAAAACCTGATGTTAATGAAGTATCAATGGAGGATGCTGAGGTGACCTTGTGGTTATTTAGCTTTGAAATGAGAGTCTAATTTTCTTCCTATTGTTATATGCTCTGAATTAGTTAATTGCAAAGCAGGATTCTATATCACCCCAGCTTACCTTGCTCATATTATATATATATATATATATATATATATATATATATATATATATATATATATATATATATATTATTAATTAGTCAATAAGTTGTCTTTAAACTTTATAAAATTGAAAATCTATGAATTCATATAGGGCAGGAGGAATGGTGCAATGTTAAGAAACCTGTTGTGGAAAGTTGAAGATAACTGATCCTCCAAAGTCATCTTCAATCCGATTACAAGAATGTTGTCTTTCATCTTTTCATAGCAAGTGAATTTTGAGAAACATCATCTCAACGGAAATTTTGAGAAACATCATCTCAACGGAACTCCTTGTTTCTTCACTCAAGCTTCCTACAAACTTTCACAACTTGAGAGCTACTTGATGCAAAACAAATTCATGTCCAACATAAATCTCATTTGCTTCTTCTAGTTAGACTGATCTCCAGTTTGTGTGAAGCTTTTTCTTCTTCTAGGTAGGCAATGTCCAGCTTGCGTGAAGCTAATAAATTGCTTTATCTCTTGTACAAAGCTGAATAAGGTTAGGGATTTTTCAATAATTGAGTCTTATGTGGGATTAGCAAGCTGTTAACATTTGTCTCGGCAAATAAATTGATTGATGAAATGATATGATTCATTTTTTAATGCATTGTGTGCCCTTGATATCCCTTCCCTCTGCTTTCCGCCTCAGTTCCACTTCATTAGTGCCAGACTCGAAATATAGGCCATGCCAGCCTCCACTCTTTCTGCTGCCAAACCATTTTCTCATCATTCACTTTCCTTCACCCATTGAAAAGAAATCATCAGTTTACGAACACTAGCCTTTTCTACGGTAGCAAGAAGACCATTTCTCACCCCTTCGTTGTGTTGCTGTGGCCAGTTACCCCCTTAACAAGTGTGCTGGCTACAAATTACTTCCTAGGTCAATCCTGCACCCAATTGGTGAAACATCAGAACCAATTGCCATTTTGTACATCCCGGTGTACGACTCTCGCCAGTGCACAAGCTCGTACATCTAAATATACTCTAGCCTAACTAGTAACTACAAATAAGGATGTTGAAGCAATTGCCCCTGTTTCTTCTGAACACTAACATTTGCTGATGCTACGTTCCTGGGAAGCTGGGAGCATGCTCTGGAACCAAATTGAGGCGCATGTGAGGGACTGAGGTCATGCATGCTGTTCATTGCATGAAGAAGAGGAATTATATGGTGTTGAAATCTTTTTGAATCGATTGTGGGACACTATCTTCAGTTTTGATGATGTCGAGACAATCTGACACCATCGACCCCCCCACATTAACCCATTAAGACTTCATCAAGCCCAAAGTCAAATAGGTGAAGCATCCTAGAAGTTATACTGTAGGACATAAGGAAAGCAAAAAAGTTGGGACTTGGGATAAAATAAAAAAAATCTAAATGTGAACGTATGTCGCAAAGCTGCTTGCAATGCAGCATGTGTGTGAGGGTTCAAGACCTCTCACCCTTTTATTAATAGAAACTGGAGAAATTACATAGAGGTCCAACAATATATAGAAATTACAAATAATAGAATACAAAGAGATATATTAACACTCTCCCTCAAGCTGGAGCGTACACATCGTGTATGCCCAACTTGTTGCAAAAGCTCTGAAATGTTACTGGACTCAATGGCTTTGTGAGGACATCTGCAAGTTGATCTTCAGATTTGACATGCGGAGTCACCACATTACCATTCTTGATTTGATCTCTGATGAAGTGGCAGTCAACCTCTATATGTTTAGTGCGCTCATGGAAGACTGGATTCTTGACAATGTAGATAGCAGCCTGATTGTCACATCTGAGCTCTATGGGAGACAAAATAGAAATCTTTAACTCAAAAAGTACAGATTGAACCCACTGCAACTCGCAACAGGCATGAGCCATTGCTGGATACTTAGCTTCCGTGCTTGATCTAGCCACAACATTCTGCTTTTTACTTGTCCAAATGATAAGATGATTTCCCAGAAACGTGCAATACCCAGAAGTAGACCTCCTGTCATTTAGATTACCAACCCAGTCTGCATCTGCATAACCAGTATGAACAAGAGTAGACACAGGAGTCTTGGATCTATAGTAGGTGATCCCCTTACCGGGTGCACCCTTCAGATATCTCAGAATACGACAAACTGCCATCCAGTGCGACTGTTGTGGTGAGCTCATATGCTGACTCACCACACCTACAACAAAAGAAATGTCAGGGCGAGTAACCTGTCAGATATATCAGTTTTTCAACAATTTTCCTGTAGTATCCTGGATCTGGATAATCAGTATTATCAATCATCTCCTTCACACGATAGTCCATAGGAGTAGACACCGACTTAGATTCACTCATGCCAGCTTCTTGCAGTAAATCCAACACATATTTCCCCTGAGACAAATTAGTACCTGCATGAGATCTAAGTACTTCAATGCCCAGAAAATACCTCAGCTTGCCCAGATCCCTTGTAAGAAAGTGTCCCTGCAATCCTTCCTTCACATGTGATATGCCTGTAGAATCACTGCCAGTGATAACTATATCATCAACATATACGACAATAATGATGGATCCAACAGAAGAGCTAGAATAAAATAAGGAGTGATCAGTCACAGAACGAGAGAAGCCCATCTTTAGTACAACATCACTGAACTTGTCAAACCAAGCTTTAGGAGATTGTTTCAACCCGTAGATGGCTTTCTTCAATCTACACACCTTCTGACACTCCCCCTGAGCAACAAAACCAAGAGGTTTTTCCATGTACACCTCTTCTTGTAGATCACCATGTAGAAAGACATTCTTGACATCAAGTTGAAATAAAGGCCAGTTAAAGGTATTAGCCAGAAAGATAAGGATCTGTACTGAGTTCAGACGAGCCACTGGTGAAAAGGTCTCAAAGAAATCAACTCCATATATTTGAGTATAACCCTTTGCCACCAGTCTAGCCTTCAACCTCTCAACTGAACTATTTGGATTATGTTTTACTGTCAATACCCATCTGCAGCCCACAACATTTTTCCCTGGAGGTAAGTCAATAAGATCCCATGTGTTGTTTTGTAGAAGAGCATACATTTCCATATACATCGCCTGTTTCCAGCCAGTATCTTTCATAGCATCAAGATGAGTTCTTGGAATGACCACAAAACCAATCCCAAGAGCAAATGACCGGGCCTGCTTGGATAATTTTGACAAACAACACACATTTGCAATAGGATGTGGAATAGTACAGGAACGAGTACCTTTGCGAACAACAATGGGAACATCAAGGTCAGATGGTTCTGCAGAAATCTCTTGAATAGAGGAAGATGGGGGAAGACTCAGAGACTGGAGTCGCTACCTCCTCTGGATTCTGCCTGCCTCGTCTGCAACATGTTGATATTGTTGAATTAATGGATCACATGCTGACTGCTATTCCTGCATGACAGTATAGTCAGGAATGATAGGTGGCACTCTCTCACCAATGTCTAATGGTGGCACTCTCTCACTTTCACACAATTGCTCTCCCTTACTGGGAACACTCGAGAAATATGGTGTGGATTCATGGAAAGTTACATCCCGAGACACAAACATACGGCGAAGACTGGGACAGTAACACTGTATCCTTTGCTAGTGTCGGAGTACCCAAGAAAGAGAGTCCTAATAGACCTAGGAGATAATTTAGCAGCCTTAGGATCAAAATTGTGGACAAAAGTAGTACACCCAATTACCCAAACACTCTGAGAGGAATAAGGAAAGGCTGATCTTTTAGACGTAAGACAGAAAAGGGAGTACGTCCTTGAAGCCACCGAAGAGGGTTGCCTGTTGATCAAGAAACAAGCAGTAAGTAAAGCATCAGACCAGAACCTCTTAGGGACATTGGATTGAAACATAATAGTCCTGGTAATATCAAGAAAATGATGATTTTTACTCTCAGCTACTCCATTTTGTTGAGGAGTGTGAGGACAAGACGTATGATGAATCATCCCAACAGTGCTACAAAAATTAGCCATAACAGTTTGAACATATTCCAAGGCATTATCAGATTGAAGAATTTTAATATTGCAATCAAATTGAACTTTTATTTCTTGATGAAAATGCTTGACAATGGATAACACAGACTCTCGACTCTTTAATAAATGAATTCATGTCATGCGAGAAAAATCATCCACAAAGGAAATAAAATAGCAGAAACCATTATAACTATTGGTCTTTACAGGACCCCAAACATCACTGTGGACTAACTCAAAGGGACAAGATGCTCGTTTATTGACATGACTGGGGTAAGACAGCCTATGATGTTTTCCCAATTGATCGGACTGACACTCTAATGAAGACACTTGGGATAACTCAGGTTCTAACTTTCTCAAGCTCTTCAACGATGGATGTCCATATCTGTAGTGCCACAGTAAGGGAGAACCGCTCAAAAGGATAGCCGGAGCAGGATCAGATACTTGGCGAGACAGACTATCACTGTGGAAGAGGTAGAGATCACCTTTCCTAAGCCCCCACCAATCGTCCTCACTCTTGAGATCCTGTAATACAAAGCAAGAAGGCCCAAACGTCACTGTACAGTTCA
This sequence comes from Alisma plantago-aquatica, assembly GCA_963693085.1. Lineage (NCBI taxonomy): Eukaryota > Viridiplantae > Streptophyta > Magnoliopsida > Alismatales > Alismataceae > Alisma > Alisma plantago-aquatica. The sequence goes on from OY856409.1 coordinate 1,523,840,090, forward strand.
CAGTATCAACTAATTTTGCAACAGAGAGAAGATTAAAGGGAAATGCAGGCACATAGTGAACAAATTTAAGATTAATTTTAGGAGTCAAAGAAACATATCCACTTGCTAACACTGTCCTCACTGAACCATCTACTATGGTCACAGATTTGTGAGAAATATGTGAGCCAATGGAGTGAAGTAGTCTCCTCATACCGGTCATATGCTGTGATGCTCCAGAATCAACCACCCATGAAGAAGTTGAACCAGAAGCCAATAGGGAGGTAGCCTGATTACCAATGGTAGAAGCCAGATTTGCTGAGGAAGAAGAAGATCCCACACTCATATGCTGTGTAGCCAGAATAAATCTATCATGTTCTTCCTTTGTGACTGTGATGCCTAGAAGAACCAGAACTTGATGCAGACGGCTCAGAAGACTCATCAGTACTTGCACAGTTTGCTGCCCCCACAGGTGGTGCAGCATGTCTTCCATGCTTCTTCCAGCATTTCTCAACAGTGTGTCTAGGTTTCTCATAGAAGGTGCACTTGGGACGTGCTCCACGTCCTTGTCCCATACCTGTACGACGTCCTTGAACTGCATCGGCTACAGATGCATGAGAATCTCCAAAAGGCGAGAAGTTTGTAGAATCAACTGGTTCAAAGTTTGATTGTAGAATTCTCGAGTAGGCTTCTTCCAGGCTGGGAAGTTTGTCAGAAGCGAGGATGACACTGCGGGCTGAACTGCAATACGAATTCAGACCCGATAGAAACTTTGCAGTAATCAAGTCATCTCTGTCTTTGACTTGTTCTTAGACAGTCACTGGATGATAAAAGCTCAGCTCCTGAGTAATACCTTGGATCACTCCGAAATATTCTTCTAAAGGCTTGTCTCCCTGTCGTTCGGCAAAGAGGCGATCATATATCATAAACTGATGAAGAGCATTCTTTTTCTGAGAGTAATGCTTCTTCACAGCATCCCATATGTCTTTGGCAGTATTATAGAACATGAACCTAGCAGCAATAGCAGGTTCCATGCTCCCCCATAGCCACGTCTTCACCAAATTATTATGACGCTTCCATTCAGCATAGCCTTTGTCAGTAGAAGCAGGAGGATCCGAGTCAACATGCCTTGCTTTATCTCGGGATTCTAACACTGTATGGACATCATTCATCCACAAGAGATAATTTTTTCGGTAAGCTTGATGGAGGGGATAGGCAACATCTCGTTGTAGATAGTAGATGCCTTGGTGTCTTCCATGATTCAACGGAGAGAGTGACGGAGAGATACACGTCACAGAAGAATAGAGAGTGATAGAGAGATACACGTCACATCAATTGATTAGATGCGCTTCTGACACATCCACAACCCCAATCGAAAAATTCCCTAATCACACACGGAGGAGATGTGATTAGGAATTTCCTACGTACGGACGGAGCCTTCGGTATGAATTTTGACGAGCCGTCTTACGTAGACGCTGCCTTCGGAGTCAACTGGAGGAACCGGGGGTTGCTGACGGGTGGTGGGCCTGCCCGGAGCCGACGGCTACGGTGCTGCCCTGATTGGTGGCCGTTGCGGCCGCAAGGCAGGCGGCGGCGGCTACCCCTTGGGCCGGCGGCAACTGTTGTCAGACGGTGGCGACGCGAAGGAGAGGAGAGAGAGGGGGGGAAATGGGGCCCTAGATGAAACCCTAGGAGCAACTTTGCTCTGGTACTATGTGAACGTATGCCGCAAAGCTGCTTGCAATGCAGCGTGTGTGTGAGGGTTCAAGACCTCTCACCCTTTTATTAATAGAAAGTGGAGAAAGTACATAGAGGTCCAACAATGTATAGGAATTACAAATAATAGAATATAAAGAGATATATTAACACTAAATATATATAAATCTTCAGTTTTCAAATATATTTCAAAGCTAGATTGTCCACATTTCAGAGAAACAGTGAATATTCGTCTCTCTTCTACTGCAATGCGGTAAACATTGCCCAAAGAGGCAACAAAGCCTCTTCTTCACACCTTCGGAGGGATAAGGAGTGGGGGGGCTACACCTTTGGTAGCTGCCAATGCCATAGCTCCTAAAATTGACCCAAGGAGAAGCAGCTCGCTGATTCCTCTTACTGCTGCTAACAACAGTTGGAAAAGCAGCAACGCCGCCCAATGGAAGGCCCGCAACAACACAAGTGTGGCTGCAAGGGGGACGCCCAGAGGGGGGGGGGTAGGAGCAGCAGTGCTCCATTCCCTAATTTGCTCCCTAGAGGCGCCACACGCCTTTGGGAGAAGTAGCCAGCAAGAACGGCTTCCGTCGGGCTGGGAGGGGACGGCAGTTTAAGTTTTTTGTTTTTTTTTCTTTCTAAATATCATTAGGTGTTAATTTGTTAGGTTGGACCAGCCCCTATTTGGCCCAGAATACAAGCAGCCAACCTACTATTTGGGTATCAAACTGAGGCTAATGCCTCAAGAACGCTTCAATGCCTTTTTACACCTCGAAAAAATTGAGTGCTCGCCTCGAGTGTCCTAGGGCGCGCCTTTGTATACCATGTTCACACCCATATAGCATGGCTGCACGTATAACTACTCTATAATTTTTATTAAATTTGAGTGGGATCAATTCTGTTACATATTACCACTGCACTCCTCCATTTCAACCATCATGCTGTCATCCTATGACAAATATCATCTTGAACTTTACCATCCTTTCGAATAACAGAACACAAGTAACAAAACTTGTCACATTTTGATACAACGACTCTATTCAACTTAGCACACCCGTTCATAATTCTAGACTGATGAAATTGCAAAGCATAGTTGTTTAAAAAATATAATGGAGCAACCTTTTTATTTCCGTACCATCATGGGTGTCAGATTTTGATACTGGGCAGGAAATTTTACCCAGTTGTATGGGATGGAGTGCGTGATGTATGGCTTGGGTGGAGTACACACAACCATGATCAATTTTGTCTACCCTACTTTTGACTATTCTCAATTCTGATCATTCCCATAAATTGCAATTATATGGCAGAAACAGAAACCAATTAACCAGAGAAGCAATTACCCCTCGAACACATGAGCCATATCCGGAGCCAGAGCCGACAGAAATCTGATATCTTGTAGCTTTTACTATCCTGATATCATAGACTTTCATACCTCTTATTTTAGCCACTAGTAAAACTCTTTTCTGTTCTGTAATGGATTACAACGAAGGGTCCTCATTTGGACAGTTGCCACTGAATTGTGGTTAACTTTCTTTATACGATTTTATTTGCTTCCATGGACAAGTCTGCTTTCTATGGCTTCAAGAGAGAGCATTTGCCATTGGCTGAAATTAAGTCTCGAGTTATATATAAAAGTTAAGTTAAAAAGATTTATCCTAGTAGTATAAAATAAAGTTTTTCCTTCTGGCATGCGCTATAAATCATGTGATTAGTTTTGATTAGCAGATTGAGCCAAACTAGGATTTGTGATGCTCTGGCATAACTTCTATTATCTTTTGAAATCCTATGGATGCTGGCTTCTTATGGGCGGAGCAGAGTTCCTCTTCTAACAAGGGGAATGCAACCATGCAATGGCCCGTATCCTTGGCTGTACCAGTGAAAAGTAAGTCAAGACACTGGTGATATTATTACATAACGTAATCCGTGTGGTTACTAGCAGCCTTTTTTATGTATAACTAACTTTATGAGGTGTTGCAAAGAACCGTGTAAGGTCACTGTCTTGGCATCTGGACATCCTTGTAAATCCGAATAAACTGTAGTGGCTTTGTTTAGGCGTCTTCCTCTGAAGGTGGCTGATCTGCGCTTCACTCAAAGTATCTATTTGCATTCTTGAACTGTAGGATCATATAATTGATAAAGGGTTTACTGCATTTCAGCAGTTCGAACACGTACTGTTTTCCAGTCAGTGCTCTTGTTTTATGCTGGTTGCTTGCAGAATTCTCGATCCAACAGCTTCCGCATATTCATTGCATCCACCATTCCACTTTCAAAGGTTCAGCACCTATGAGGTCACATGTTTTCCCAACTTCCCTATCCATATATACAGAGCTGCCTGGAGATGGTTTCATTCACATCTTTTGACTGCTTTTTGGAGGTTCTGTTATTTCCACATTTTATTCTTTCTCGCATGATTGATCACTCAATGAAAATCTGCCAGGGCTTATCTTTGATGAGTAGAAGGTGAACCATTTCGTTTGTCAGGTAGAGATTACACTGATGCTTCGAGACCTACTAACATATGATAGCACCTAGGGTCAAACCCTGTGTCAGTTTCATTAATCTTTTTCTTACTAGGTAATTGAAGCCATAGAGTTCTGTATTACAAATATGCCATTGTACCATAGAGTCATAGACACCATCCCTATGGCACATCAGCCTTAAACTGCTTCTGCAAAACTGCAGTTTAGGAGAATGCGAATGGTCAACTCCCTTTCCTCATTCCATTGAGAGCACAGCGGATATACAGCTGGTATATGGCTATATAACTCTATCAATAGTAATGAGAAGCTATATTCAGCTGTAAGCCTGTAATTAAAAGAGAAGTTGGACAGTCGAGCTGCCTGTCTGTTACAGGGTACCGTTTTTTTAATGGTTGAATCAGTTGTAACAGAAGGCCAGCTCGTATCAGGTCGGGCCAGGCTGTGAATGGACTAAGCTATAGATGTAAGTGACCCTAGACAAGGAAATCAGTCTGGTTGAATATTCATCTGCAGAATTTCCACAACAAAAAATCCCTCTCGTTTCCCAAACATTTTTCTGACGGACCCAATGTTCTGACGTTCTTACTTCTCTCTTCTACTTGATTCTTCAGTTTCACCTCCAGCCCAACAGCAAGATCTATGGCTACTTCCACCTTCTACCATAGCCGTGGACAATAATCTTTTTACATATGGGCATAGTGGCAAATTTGGGATTCGACAGTTTTTTGGTTGGGTAGGCCGCGAAATAAAACCGGAATTCGGAAAAATCAGGGAAATTCAGGAAAAAGTCAATAAATTTCGTTCAAAGTTCGGTCAACTATTAGGAAATAATTGAGTATACGTTGGCTATATATACTATACTAAAAAACGGGCTGAGCGTCCGCTTGAGCAGCCTAACCCATCAACATCTTAATTTTGCCACTAAGTGCCCATTAAGCGGATCTACAAAAAGCGGCTGCTTAGGGTCTGCTTTAGCCGCTTAAGCGGCCACCTGGAAGGTGTAAAAAGCGACCCTCTTGACCCACTTAATGAAAAGAAGCCCAACAGGCCCATTAGCAAAGCCCAATCATTATTCAATTTCCTTCAGTTTTGTATATGACTAAATGTTCTCAGTCCATTTCTTCCGTGTTGTTAGGTTGTTAATGACTTATTATAAGTCTATTACCAGTTTACTACTATATGACTATACCTATAATACAATACATTATATAGATTATGATATATACTTCTATGCAAAAGATTAGTAGATTATATAAGTTTACTGCTATGTAATAATTATGGTATATAACCTATATAAGTTGTGCTACTGCATTCTACTAATATGTACCTTATACCCTTATCATTTTGTTAGTAGCTAGTTAGCTATTAACCAACAGTTTAGCTATTTTAAAATTAAATATGTAAAACGTGTAATTGTATTATATAATTACCAACGAATAATATATTTCTGTTTTTAATTGATTGTTATTATGAGGACCTAAGATTAATCATGGGTTTCACTATGTACAACTTAGAAATATATAATATATATGTACGTGTGTAAATATTCTTGTATAAATATGTACAAAATAAAGAATCCACTTTTTCAAAAAGCGCCACCTTGCGCTGAAGCGGCTATAGCCTACGGGGTCCTGTCTGCCCGCTTGCCGCTTTATGCCTTTTGAAACATTGGCTATATATATGTACTATTAATGTCACTAGATGTACAATCTTATTGAGTGGAAAAGTAAGAAAAGCATAGAAGAAAAGTTGAATGATAACAATGTATGTACCAATTTGAGAGAAAAATGTTATACAACAATATTGATAAATGAAACATTCATCATAATGGTAATGACAAATAAGAGGTAAATAAGAAAAAAAATGAAAATTATGACGACTGCCTCTTTGCATACTGAAGATAAGAATATTAAGTTGAGGATGCATTGAGAGTTTAGGATGCCTATCAAGGTGAGTGAGGTAAAGAGGAGAGAACAAGAAGGAATCAAAAACAAAAAAGATAAATGAAGAGGAAGAAGGAAGTCTTCTATGAGTATTTCGAGTTGATGTTGGATTGATGAAGCTACAAGTCACCACAATTTTGAAATAAGAAACATGAATGAATACAGTCAGATAAGTTGAGGAAGAAGAATTAGTGCGGTTGTAGGGAAGAAGGCGAATATGGAAATGGAGGAGGCGTTAGGCAGTGTTCAGAAGCGGTACTCAGTGTATGGGCGGACGGGGTACTAAATAGTGTATATGCGGTATGCGGGAGTATATGCAGTTTCAGGTTTTTTCAATAAATTAATTATATATCTATATAAATTTATATATTAATCATATATAATTATATTTTACATTGAACAATTGCATATGAGGACAACAAGAAACAAAACTTCATTTGGAGTGTTGGCAAAGCATGGCATCAATTTGAATAAACATGAAATTGGTTTAACACAAGTCAAACAACCATTCTTATGTTTTGAAATGTAAACGTCTGCCATAATCAATAAACAACAATAAATAAATAGAGGAACTATAAGTTATTATATTATATGCACCATGCAACTATCATATTGCAAAATAAAATGATGATAGTGCCAAACAATTTCATAGATTAGTATGGTGTACTTTAAACACGTCAACAATTAACAACTAGTCAATAAGAATTGGGAGAACAAGAAAGGAATATATGGAAAAGAATTGAAATTATAATAATTTTGAGAATTGAAGACGAGAAAGGAAATAAGATTGGAGAAGAGACCTATTTTTGTTATCAAAGAGAATGAAGAAAAAAATGAAGAATAGTTCAATAGCATTTGAGGAATCCAAAGGACGGTATGACAAAAAGAAAAGAAGAGCAGGGGAATGAGAAGGCAACATGCTGGAATTAATAAGTGTGAAAGTGTTGGGCCAAAAAGATACCCTGCCGTAGCGGGCTAGTCTTTATTATATAGGAAGAGAATAATTACATAATAGACCCAATAGGAAACAAAAATAGTAAACAAATATAAAAATACGGGAACTATTTCTAACCTTCCCCCTCAAGCTGGAGCATACACATCATGCATGCCCAGCTTGGAATTCACATACTTGAAGGCTGAAGATGGAAGTGGCTTGGTGAAGATATCTGCCACTTGTTGTCCAGTCCGAACATGAGGAGTTTGAATCTTCTTGAAGAGCACTAAATCACGGACGAAGTGGCAGTCCACTTCAATATGATTGGTCCGCTCATGAAACACCGAATTGCTAGCAATATGAATGGCTGCCTGATTATCACACATGAAAGAAATTGATGTCTCAACAGACACTCCCATTTCTGACAGAACAAACATAACCCACTGTAGCTCACAACAAGCATGTGCCATAGCTCGGTTTTTAGCCTCTGTGCTGGATCGTGCTATCACATTTTGTTTCTTGCTCCTCTAAGTCACCAAATGTGACCCAAGAAACGCACAATAGCCAGAAGTAGAGCGTCTATCTCCAACATCACCTACCCAATCAACATTAGTGAACCCAGTGAGTTTCAAGGATGTATGTGCGAGATTTTGCCCTGTAAAGTAAGACCCTTCCCTGTCGATCCTTTAACATAACGAAGAATCCCCATCCAGTCTGACATCTTAGGCGCACTCATAAACTGACTAACAACTCCCACAACATAATAAATATCAGGGCGAGTAACTGTGAAGTAAATCAATTTTCTTTCGCTGGATCAAAAAAGTCATTGTCATCAGAAATAGACGTTTTGGTATGATAATCCATAGGCGTGGAGACGGGTTGCACTGTGCCATGTCTGTCTCTGCAAGGAAGTCAAGGACATATTTCCTTTGAGAGAGGTTTGTGCCCTTCTTAGAGCGTAGAACTTCTATTATAAGGAAATAGCAGAGATTACCCAGATCTTTTGTTTAAAATTGTGTTTGCAGCCATTCCTTGAGCTGTAGAATGCTAGTAGAATCATCACCTGTGATGACAATATCATCTACATAAACAACTAGAATAATAGTGCCACCGGAAGACTTGTACACGAATAATGAGTGATCAGTAGAAGACCGGGTGAACCCAAACTGTATAAGTGCAACACTAAATTTATCAAACCATGCCCGTGGTGATTGCTTCAGACCATATAAGGATTCAACTTGCACACCTTCTGACACTCCCCCTGAGCAACATACCCAGGAGGTTGCTTCATGTATACCTCCTCAAGTAGATCACCATGAAGAAAAGTATTCTTGACGTCCAGCTGAAGTAGAGACCAATCAAAACGAGTAGCAACAGAGATAAGGATGCACACAGAATTGAGCTGAGCGACTGGAGAGAAAGTCTCAAAGTAGTCTACTCCATGTGTCTGAGTGTACCCGTTGCCACCAAATGAGCCTTCTAATGATCAATAGATCCATATGATTTCTGTTTCACAGTATACACCCAGTGACAATCGACAACCAACTTGCCAGGAGAAAGGTCCACCAAGTCCTAGGTAGAGTTCCCATGAAGCGCTGCCATCTCACTGTACATAGCCTGGATCCAACCATTATGTCGTGCTGCTTCCTTATAGGAACGAGGAACAATCGTAGAATAAAGCTGAAGGGCAAACGTATGGGCTGCCGGTGACAAATGAAATAAGCAACAAACATTCGCAGTGGGTGGTGTATAGTGCAAGAGCGAACACCTTTCCGGGCTGCAATTGAGAGGTGTAAGTCTGAAAGAAAGTATCAAGAGAACTCTCAGTAGGAACAATTAGCTCTGGAGTGTGGTAGTAGTATCTAGAACAATCTCATCACAAGGCACAGGAAGAGGTGGCTCTTTCTCACGCTCAAAGATGTAGTCACTCTCACTCTCTCAGGATTGTGCTCCCCCTCACGCTAGACAGAGTTACTAAAGAACGAAGTAGACTCATAAAAAGTAACGTTAGCCGAGACAAACATACGACGAAGATGAGGACAATAACATTTGTACCCCCTTTGTGTGGGAGAATATCCCAAAAAGACAGTGCGATCTGTGCGAGGAGATAGCTTATTTGTACGTGGATCAAACATACGAACAAACGCAGTGCAACCAAAGAACGGGGGGGGGGGGTACAGGAAATGCCTGCTCGTCTGGTCGTAAAATAGAAAAGGGGGTGGCCCCATATAAGACAGAAGATGGCTGACTATTAATCAAGTGACAAGCAGTGATAATAGCATTGGACTATAACTTCTTTGGCATAGACATGAAAAAGTAGTGTACGGGCTACATGAAGTAAGTGACGATTTTCGTGCTCAGCTACCACATTTTGTTGAGGTGTATGAGGACAAGTCGTTTGGTGAATCATGCCAATAGAATCACAAAAACTAGAAGCAATCTTTTGAACTTACTCTTAAGGCATTATCGGTACGAAGAATTTTTATATGAGTATCAAACTGAACTTCTATCAATTTATGAAATGTTTGGATGACCGACAAAACTTCATCTCGAGACTTAAGTAACTATACCCCAAGTCATTCGGGAGAAATCAACAATGAAAGAAAGAAAGTAACGAAAACCATTATAGCTTGGTTCTTTTACGGGGCCCCAGACATCACTATGAATAAGACCAAAAGGACGCCTATAACGTTTGATAGTGCGACCAGGAAAAGAAACACAATGATGCTTGCCCAGTTGACAAGACTGACATTCAATAGACTTTACCGAAGATAAGTTGGGAACAAGCTTTTGAAGACTCTGTAAGGAGGGATGTCCATAGCGACAATGCCATTGTAAGGGAGAGCAGCAGAATATGGTAGATACAGGAGATGGAATCGAACGAACTGGGCGATCAACTTTCCTAGATCCCCACCAATCTTCTTCCAACTCCTGAGTCTGCAAATATTACCAAGCATTTTAAAGAATCAACCAGCTTAATAACAAACATTAAGTTATAAGGAAAATCTGATACATAATGTACAAACTGTAAAGTCAAATCAGATGAAGCTTGTATTGTCCCACAAGCCTGGACTCGCCCGATAGATCCATCAACAAGTGTCATTGAGGAATGCAGGATATATGAGTCAGAAGAGAGCATCATCGATCGTATACCTGTCATATGCTGAGAGGCCTCAGAATCGACCACCAATGTTATTGATGGATGGGAGGCAATAAGCGAAGTTCCTTGGTTGCCTATATCTGAAACAAGATTGACGGAGGATCCAAGAGAAGCTTGTTGAGTTGCCTGAAGAAGATGGTCAATCCCTCCTTGAAAATGGTAATATCTATGCTCCTGCCAGATTCAAGGACAATATAGATTGCATTCGTCCAAAAATAATAATTTTGTGAGCTGAGCTGAACAAAGATTGATTGATCATTGTAGATTATTGTAGCAGAAGTCGCTGGCTTTGTGTCTCCCATATTGAGATTGAATCAAGAGAACTGCAGCAGACAGGGCAAAGAACACGCCGTGTCGAGGACGTCGTGTGAGTTGCCAGAGTAGAGACAGAAAGCAGGCTCTCCTGACCAATAGTGACACACCATGTCAGATTTGTTAGAGAGTCCGTTTATTAGTCATTTATATTGTCCTTGTAATATGGGCCTCACTGTGTCTTGGCCCATTAGGGTTTAGTTAAGTCCGTATGCTTCCCTGTTCTCCTATTTATAGGAGCAGGGTTACTCCTATCTAATACAACGATTTGCCTTCTTTTATTATCTGACATGGTATCAGAGCAGTGAGGTTGGGAATTTCCTGCAGCCTGACGACGAGGCGTAGATCGCTGCAGAGTTCGAGGAAGCTGGGATCTTTGCTGGTGCCGCCTTTGTCCAAAACGACGTCGGAACAACCGAACGGGAGGACCTGCTCGTGGAGGACGACCTACTGCTCGGATCAAGCGTGACGCAGGTCGACAACAGCGTCGAGGCCGACCAAGTGCTGGCACAGGAGGCGGATGCCACGAGCGGAGCAAGCGCGATGAGATGGAGTGATGAAGGCAATGCCCGGCGGACAGCCAAGCCAGGCCAAGAAGGTGGCGGCCGCCCGCAGGCGTAACGATTTCTTTTGGTCTCCTCTAGGACTAGGTTTTGGATCACTGAGCAGCCGTCCTAGGGACCAAAACCCTACGTGAGAGGGCAAGAACGAAAGGAGCACCCCCCCTTGCGGGCGGCCGCCGCCCTTGGCGGTGCTTGGCTGCCCGCAGGGAATTCCTTCCTAGTTCCCTGCCTTCTTCCTTGTTCCTTTACGCTCTTACTACCGGCCGCCGGATTTGCTGCCTATTGCCCAGCCGCAACCCTCACTCTGTTTTTTTTCCACTGCTACAGTACGATGCTACAATATCGCTGCTATAGTACGCCGCTACAGTACGTCTGCTACAGTACGTCTGCTACAATCTCTGGACAGCCCCAGCGTTTTTCCAGTTCTGGCACGTTGACGGCGTAAAAGGCTTCTCTGTCTGCCTGTGCCTCATGGTGGAGTGACTGATCCTCCATGTTGGCATAGGTTTTTCTCTTCATCTGCTGCCCCTACGTGGGTTTTTCTAAGATCCATGCGTGTTGTCGGTTGCCTCCTCCCCTATTTGCCGATAGAATTTTTTTGCCTCTACCATTGTTTTTTTACTGTCCACGCCAACCACTCCTTTACTCTTTCCGTGCTTGGCGTGAGGGGAAGAAAAGAGGAGAAAGAGTAGAGGGAAGAGATGAGATGGAGGAGAGTTGAAGAAAAAAGAGAAGAATTATGTTATGCTGCTTTATGCCACATTAACTGCTGATATATGGATTTTTCTGCTGCTATTTAGTACTTTCTGTTGCTATTATTGTTCAATCATCATCTACCTCGACTGCTGCTATGAAGTTGCATACTTGGACGTCATCTTTGCTACTTGTGCTATGATTAGCACACTTTACCTGCTGCTTTGTGCTTTTGCACTTTCTGCTGTCCGTGCTTTATTTGCATGTTGACTTTCTACTCTGTGGACCAACACTCTCTGGATTTATGACGTCTGTTACTGTGATGGATGCTTTATGAAGAGGGAAGATGATGAAGACATTTGTTACTGACTTTACATGGAGCTTCGTATACTGGAGTTATGTATTTGCTTGCTACTCTGCGAGACTGGTCTTCTATCTGCCTACGTCGTCTACTGCTGTGCGCCAGCACTCTCTGGCATGTCCGTGTCTTGTTTGCACATCGACTCTCTACTACTGTGTACCAGCACTCTCTGGCTTGTCCGTGCTATGTTTCGCACGTTGACCCGTCCGTACTTTATTTGTACGTTAACCTCTACTGCCTGTGATCCAACACTCTCTGGACTTTGCTGCCTGTGATCCAACACTCTCTGGACTTTGCCGCCTGTGACCCAACACTCTCTGGCTACTACGACGACGACGTTGATGAAGACCTTGGTGCCTATCATCTATTATATCTTTTGCTCCAGATGATTGTGTTGCTGCTTATTTCTGCTCCAGATGATCGAGAAGCTTCTGTGACCTGCTTGTCTGCTTGCTTGGAGTATCTACTTGAGGGGGAGTTTCTGAGTGTTTGAGTGCTTTAATGTAATATTGAGGGGGAGAAAAATTTTGTATGGGCTTGGTTTATCCTTTTATTTCTGTCTTTTTGTTTTCTAGTTTGACTCTATCTGCAAGCTGATTTGGGATTCTCCCAACTTCAGCTTGAGGGGGAGTGTTAGAGAGTCCGTTTATTAGTTATTTATATTGTCCTTGTAATATGGGCCTCACAGTGTCTTGGCCCATTAGGGTTTAGTTAAGTCTGTATGCTTCCCTGTTCTCCTATTTATAGGAGCAGGGTTTCTCCTATCTAATACTACGATTTGCCTTCTTTTATTATCTGACAAGATTCAACACACGTTGTGTCGATGGAAGATGCAGGACTCCTGACTGACTTGCACATGCCGTGTAAATTGGAGGCACACCGTGTCCAATTTCGGAGGCGTAACCTTCAACAGTTGTGGCTCGCTCTGTCACGAATGAGACACGCCGTGTAGTTTGTGAACAATGTCGTTAGAGCAGAGACACTTGGACGACAACAAACTGTGTCTCCTTGCAAAAAAAAAGAAGATAGAAGCGCTGAACACGCCATGTCTTATATTATTAGACACGTCGTGTCTGGAGGCAGAAGTGTTGATAGAACCTTTCACACGCCGTGCCTTATATTAGACACGCCATGTCTGGAGGCAGAAGTGTTGACATAACCTTTCACACGCCGTGTCTTTAATTGGACACCCCACGTGCCGAGACAGAAGCGTAAACAACAGTAGCTAGGACACGCCATGTCTTTAATGAGACACGCCGTGTGCAGTGGCGGAAGACGTAGACCTTGACGGGAATTAGCTCCGTTAACACGGTAAAGAACTCCGAGAAGTCGCACCGGAGAGAAGGATGACCCCGAAAAGACGCGCCGGGGGCATGACAGGAATTAGCGCCACTACTTGTTAGTTGAGGATGCGAATCTGTCGCATCAACAACCCCGAAAGACTTAAGCACTCATCCACGTATGTGGATTACGTGGAGAGGAAAAAAATAGAGAAGGGAGTTGTTCCTCCTCTCTCCAGATAGAACGAGCGGTTCTCCTCCTTCAAGCAACCACCGTGATGGAGATGGAGGGAGACCGGCCGACAGGAATCGAAACCGGCAACAACAACGGCGGCACCCGACGGAGGTGATGGCGGTGGTGATGAGCAGAGCAAAACTGAGAGGTGATGGGGAGAAAGAGAGGGGAGGGAGGCTGGCGGCTAGGGTTACAACCCTAGAACTTGCTCTAATACCATGTGAAAGTGTTGGGCCAAAAAGATATCTTGCCGTAGTGGGCTAGCCTTTATTATATAGGAAGAGAATATTTACATAATAGACCCAACATGAAACAGAAATAGTAAACAAATACATAAATATGGAAACTATTTCTAACAATAAGAAAAGGGGAAACTGAAATAATTTCTTTGCTGTTGCAACCTAAAAGAAAGAAGATGGAAGGGAAAATAGGAGAAGAAAGGGAATTTGTGAACAGAGAAATAAGAGACGACAACAATACCATACAAAAAATGAAAATAAGAAGGGAGCAATAATATTGTATAGAAAAAGAAATATGAGGCAACATCAATATCATATACATTTTCTGTTCCTGTAAGTTTGGTAAAGCGGTGATTAATCGGCCGCATAATTCGGCATGGTCCAATTATTGCTCCGCTTTGACATATGCGGGGTGATCCCTGTTGGAACTGCTTAAACCGCACAGACTGGTTTCCTGAACACTGGCAGTAGGAAGAAGGGGGGATGTGAATAAAAGAAGTCACAACACAAAAAAGTAAGATGGAAAGCACATGAGGAGGAAGCAACATATCACTAATAGAAGGGGAGGGAGAAGTATACTAATAGAAGGGAAGGAGGGAGAAGGAATAAAAAGGATGGGGACACAACATCAAAGAAGATGAGAAGGGGGAAAAGGACCATACAACAACATGAATTGTTGAAAGAGTTTTGGTTGGGGCTTTAATGTATATCAACACTCAAAGAGTTCTTTATACGTGGTTTTGTGAAAGATAAAAAGAGCAAACAACTTAGAAGAGAAAACTTGTGAAAAGTGTAAAGTATTGTGAAAAATCGTATAATTTGCAAAAAATAGAGGGAAAACTCGTCACTAGTTGTGAAAAATAAGTGACTGGTAAAATAGCAAAAAAAATCTATATTTTTGTAAAACCTGAAGACTATTGTTACAAAGCATATGGGGGCAAAATAATATTCCTTCAGACCATGCCCTAGCAATAGCGATTTTGAATGTAGTAAGGAGGATCCCATTGCCACTTTCAATTCTTCTAATGAATTATATAACGGAAAACAACTAAAGAGATTTGTGCCTAATGATCTAAATCTGTGTTCACACCTCTTACTCTTGATGTTCTTCTGATGGTCAAAACATGGGCAAATAAGTTATCAAATTATGACATATGTGTGACCCTCTTCATCTATTTCGTCTCCCAAAATTTCTAACACTTGGACGGTTGTTGTTTCTTTTTAATTCTCCATCGACATGCAACTAAGGATCATTGAATATATCGTTAGTTTTTTCCATTTTCAATCACACCATACTTTTATCGAAGCCCTCTGTAACATTATGCCTTTTGGCATATCTCCTCTTCCTTGTTATTTGCGGTCTTTTTTATTTCACACATACTTATAAAAATGCAAATGCTCCAGTTTATCTTGCTAGACAACAACTTTCATAGCACAGTCTTGTTCATTGTCACCACATCTCTAATGTCTAAACCACCTTCATTTTATCCTCATATAAGGATCTCCATGGTGTCAAGAAGAGATTGTGCCCTCCTTGGAAGCCCGCCATGAATTCCTAACCAGAACTTGCTTATTTACCTATAAATTATTGGTATAAGAAGTATAGATATTTATACGGGAAATAAAGGTAGAGTTTAACTTTACATGTATCTTTCTTCTTGCATGAAGGAACTTAGATTCCTTGTCCAACTTGCTTCTGACTTTGTCGACCATATCTTAGAAATCCCTTCCTTGAGTAATTTAAAAATTCCTTGAATAAAATCTTTTCTACTTGTATCAAAATGTCTTTAACCACACCTCACTTTGATTTATATTAATAAAACCAGGAGGTTTTGGTATTCATTCCACCCTCATGCAAGCAAAAGGTTAAGAGGGCTGAAATGCAATATTGGGTGATCCCCCCAACAAAAAGGAGGAAGCAACCCTACAAAGAATATTGTGTACTTATACCTTACAGGGCAGACTATAAAAAGCTCCACCTGACCCAAGTTCACCGAATGGCACACAAGACATAAAAAAAGAAGCCTAGCTACACATGTATCCAACTCTTTTTAATGTAAGGTATCTTTCTTCTATCCATCAATATCATAGCCCAAATGCACATAAGGAGCCTATTAGGTTCATGAAGCTTCATAGCCCGACTGGATGTGATGCCTCTTCTGCCTATCTCATGTGCCACCAAATTGGCTATCTTTAATACATAACCAATGGTGTCACGACCCTTCACCAAAGTCCTAGTCTCCATGTAAAGCGGCAAGACTCTCTAGGGGGAGTACCGAAAGCCATATTCACAATATAATTGTTGTCGTCAATCTCAGTGCACAAAATGTTGAGGTTGGAATCATCAATGATTTTTAAGGTTGTTTGTTTGGATGTATCATTACTAAAGGGAATGTTTGACTTTTCAATGTCAATAATTTACTAGGGTCACTTCTAATAATTAATGAGTACATTTTTTCTTGTAAACTCCATCAATATACTCCTTCTCATTGTCTAAGATCAATCCCAACACGATCCTTGTTTTCCATGTAACTCCACTTTAGATCTTATTCTCATTGAGATATAAAGAAGCGTGGCCCTTTATCAGCTTTGCTTGAAGTCATTTTTGATCTTTCTCTTCCTTCATTTATTATGTTAGATATACTAAAACCAGTTCAAAATTCAATTTGATGCACCTCATCAACACTCATGTTCTAGTGGGGTCATACAAATTTTAAATGCACAGTTTTGGGATTTATTTAATTTCACTCATTTCTATGGTTATCTAGGAGGTTAGGTATTTTTGGTGTTTTTTATTTGTTACACGCACGCACATATATTAAAATGGACATATATATTTACCTATATTCAAATAGATACATTACTATGTATAATCCTAATGGTTATAACTAAGTTGTTACAATTATAATTTGAACTAAATCACACCTAACGTGACATAAACTAGAGCTTAGTGGCCCCAGTTTGACCTGTCTTGATCTAAATTGAACCTATTCTGGCCTAATTTTGCATAGAACAAACTTCTCAGACCTTAACCTTCTCTAATTTTCCCCATATTTATCAAAATGAGATCAAATTTGGCCAGATCAGACCTAATTTTCCAAAAGCAGACGTATTTCTCCCAAACCAGACATGTTTCCCCAAATCAAACCTTTTTTGCTCAAACTCATAATTTGACCTAAACATGTCCTTTCCCTAATTTACCCTATATTGACTTAAATGAGACCTAATTTGGCCAAAATAGACCTAATTTTCCCAAATCAGATTAATTTCCACAAATTCGACCAAATTTGGCTAAATCATACCCAGTTTTGTATAACATGATCTAATTAGACCATTCTTCCCTAACTTACTGTATATCGACTTAAATGAGACCCACTTCAAATCTTAGCTAATTTCCTCAAATCAGATGTAGTCCTATGAAGAGTAGAAAAGGTAAGTTGGATTGCTAGAGATATGTGATGAGGCCCCAAAGTCTATCACCAAGTTATTTTTACTTTAAGCAACTGGAGTGGTAAGAAGACCCGAACCTTCATCGTTGCGAACTTTAGCAGTCTGTGATGAAAAACATTCTTGCAACTTTCAAGCACTTCTCAACTTCAAAATGAAGTTAGTCATCCGAATGAAATGGATGGTTTTGCGTTGGAAGTGGATTTAGGAGATGTTTGGCTAGTAGTCACTTGATTTTCCCAGGCACGAGTGACATGCTTCACCCACTGATCTTCAAAATCTTTTTTTTGCCCATAGAAGTTGTTGACAATTACCAAGAGGAGGTGCTTGTCCTCTACCATCTACGATGTCTCGAGAAGTACACCCTCGAACACGACAACGACCTCGGTCATTGGTGGACAACAAGAGCAAATGCATTAGTAGTTTCACCGGTTGAGACAAAGGACGAGGGAACAATTAAATCCTCTTGAGAACCTCTTTTAAAGAGAGAAGAGGATCAGTTGTCAAGATTTGATTGACCGCTATGGAGGAGGAAGATCGACAAGGAATTGAACAAGCTGAAATTCACTCCAACGGCGACACATCTCAGTGGTGCCTCTAGTTAAAGGATGATAATGTTCAGACTCATCCCAAACTGCCTTACTTCAATTATAGTTATCTTCTACCGAAGTCCCAACAATGTAGTCTATCTTCGCTAGAATTCTTTAGGTTGGTACTGATGAGAATCAATTCACGACAAGTTGGTCCCACATGGCTTAGGCAGTGTGCAAGCAAAACAAGGAAGTAGTTATTTTAGTTTCCATGGCGTTGACAATCCATGTCATAACTGTAGAGATGTCCTTCAATTATCGGTCATAGATTTATTTAGTTTTGGCATAGTCCTACGTAGTTTTGGCATCAATAGCAGATTCATATGAAGAGGCGGAAAGTATTAGCGTTGTCGGGGTAGAGTCCGTCAGATGAGAATATTTCCTTTGCACTTTGGCATAGAATTCAAATGAGATAGACCAAATTGTTGCATGCAAAACAAACCAATAGAGGTGGCCATGTAGCAACATCCGAGGATAAGGGCCTGTTTGGTTGGGTGTAATAGGGCTGCAAATGGTAATTATGAAAGTAAAAGGTTAATAAACGCCGAGTTCTAACTATTGTTAAAATGTTTGGTTAGATGTGGTATAAATTCCTGGAATATGTTTTCTTTTGTTTGGTTAGTTGTATCATTTATTAACAGCTACAGTAGATAAATAGAGCAGAAGAACGATAAAAATGGTAAAAGCATGAGCCCATGTGTTAGCCTTTTTGCGGATACAGTTGTTAACAGCTCCATAAAGGCATGTGACGTTCTGTTTTTTGCAGACCCAGCTGGTACACGTACAGGCTACTGGCTACATATGTACTTTTACATGCATAAAAGTTGTAGCAGCTAGCAACTGCACCCAACCACCCCTAAATCGGGCGCGGTACAAACTCTGGGAATTTCGGGCAACTGGAGCACTTGGGTGCAGTTGAAGATCGCTTGTTTACCTCCTCTCACATCGTACCAAATGGAATCTGTCTCTGAAAAGTGAACAATTGTATACTAAACAAATTGTTTACATCCTACCAAACGTGCCCTAAACCGCAATAGAAAGGTAGAAGTCCGGGAGTGTAGCTTTAGACACACTTAGCTGGAAGGAAAAGAAAAAAACCATGAACAATACTAGAAGACACATAAGGCGTCATTCTACAATCTACATGTGCATGTGAGTAGATACGAGAATCCCCCTCCGCCCATGCGAAGGACTCTTCTATAGGATAATAGAAGATAGAAGGATGGGGAGCCTTTGGTTTCCATCAGCTGTGTTCCACCCATCATGACTTTTGTTAGAGAGAGTAGCAGCAAGGAGGCAAACTACAAGTGAGACGGCTATATCGTGAGAGAAAAGTAGCATGTCTTTAACTGGAGCATGTAGTAGGCGGGTCTAGGAGTCAACGACAACAACAGAAACGCCATAGGAATGTCTAACGACCTCACATTAGGTGATTGGGACTCATGATGGTGACTAATGGGGCCGCAACAATGTCTGAAATAGGGGTAAGAAGCAACGAAGATCACTGGGACACTAGGATTCAATGACGTCACCGAGAGAGGGGGTGGGAGAAGCTGGTGAATTCATACCCACACCCTAGTGACAACAACACTCATAGGGGAAGAATGCGGCTACGCTCACCAAGGCAGAAGACGCCAGTGTTGGCTAGGGAAGACGCAAAGGGCAATGATGTTGGCTGGAGGACCCAACGACACTAACGGTAGCAGTAGGCGCCCGCCCTAGGCAGAGATGACGCATGAAGAAACTAGAGAGGAAGGGAGAATTCAGGGGAAGACGCAAAGTTAATTGAGTGATTAACTTGGTATTCCATAATCTTAAATTGATACAAACACTCTCTTTATGTAGGATCAAGAGGAGTCCACAATACAAAGATAGCCAATATGAGACTGAATAAAAATACATCAATCAGAATAAAAGTAATTGTATGCAATAGTTATATATATAGATAGTATTAGTACATGAATAGATGATCTTCATTTCAATATCTACATATCTAGATACTTATTTAGTTATCTTCTTACTCAGATTTGGTATAAATTTATGTGAGTAAATTAAAACGAGTAGAAGGATATCAATGTCTTCATGCGTACAGTCAAACTTTCATTTTACAAGAATCGATGTCCTATTTAATAAAAAGATGCCATGAAAAAAATAACTTATTTACAGTGGAAACTACGAATGAAAGATTCTTGGATGCTTTTCTACCATTCCAAACTACCAATTATATACCATGGGTGGCAAAAAGTGAGGTGCAACCATTGAGCTATATGTGTTAACCAGACTCAGGGGCTTAGCAGACTTGGGCGCTTAGCGATCTCCTAGACCGCTTTTTACTGTTGTGCGATCATTGTCATCTATGCCTCATTCCCAACCATGTTGGGGGTAAACTATATGGATAATTCTTTTGTATTTAGTTTGTTATGGGTTGTATTCTTATTAATTTAAAGACTCCACATCTCTCCTTATAAGCACTCCCCGAGTCAATTTAGGCATGCCTATTTATATTTTAGTGATGTTTGGCTCACAAATTGGTGCATTTGTTGGTATATGTATCCCATCTCTATAACATTGCAATCGATCCTCATGTAGCCTGTCCTCAATACTAGCCACCCCCACTTTATTCATGATATAATATTTCTAATGTGATCCTTGTCTTCCCATCCATCCATTATAACGTACACATTTATGCTACATTCATCTTGTTGGCACTATGTATAATAAATCGAGGTTATAATGGACATCTCTACTGCATAGTCTGTGTTGTCCAATTCAGTGCCACTCTGAGAAGTGTGGAAATTCAAAGTCTACAAAAAAAATGAAAATTCAAAAATCCTGTCTTTGTCATTTAAATAATAAAAAGAAGGAATGGACCCAAAGTGTATGAATTGACACAATTAAGCTATAACTTGGACGTCGAACTTTTAATTTTCATTTGTCGTAAAGGAACGAGTGACGTGGTCTATGAAGATATATGAGTAAACATTGAAATTAAAAGGTGGATATTTTTGTAGTATCTATTGATATAAAAATAGACAACAATGAACAATTCATGAAGTGAAAGACTAAGGCTTCCACTTGGAACCTATTTATGCACTTCCAATGTTAGTGGATAAGTTCTATAGCAACAATCAATATCGTAGTGGACATCGTAGTCTGAGGTATCCAATTTGAAAGCCATTTTGTAGTTTGGAAATTTAAAGTTTACAAACATGTCAATGAGATTTCTGATAATTTTTCTTCTTCTATCATTCAAACAATGAAAAGAACGAACAATGACATGAAAGGATTTTTTTAATGAAAATTTATAAACAGATATTTTTTTTAGGCACATTTTAGCTATAAATTGCATATGATATATTGGAGCAATATTGTGTGTTTTAAAGGAACAAATGATGTGGTTAATGAAGATATATGAGTAGTAGTGAATTTCATAGTGATTATTTCCCACAATATTCTTGGAAGTAGATTACAAATAATTGAAGGAAAATAAAAATCTACAATGTTAATTGCTGCAAGAAATAATATGAGTCATTAGTATCAGAGATAAACTACAAGAGGCCCATTGTAGATTTTTTAGATGTGTGCAACGAAGATGGGCAAATGCATTGGTGGGAGTTAATGTGAACAAATTTGACAAAGTCAAAAAGAGGAAAAGTTGAAAAGGTAGTTTTGGGATTAATTGATACGAAGAAATCTGGAACTTCCTACTTATCCATGAGAATATGATTTAGCATAGAGTAGTATGTACAAGAAGAATCCATGTAGCTGGACGCCAATTGGTTGGGATGAAACTTTAAATGATGATGATGAATAATTTACTCTCAAGATATTTAATGCACAGTAGTAACTTTGATTTTTGACAATGTGGATTCGTATAAAAGTTTAACAAAAAAATCATTTCAATTTTCTGTTAAGACCTCTTTGATCGACACAAAGCTTTATCCTAGGAAGCATGGAGAGGGCACATGACATGGACAGAGACATCAAACACAACTTTTTTTTGTTGAAAAATATAGGCTACAAAGACGATGTTGGACATGGCACGCAAACAAACTAACAGACAAAGATATGTATATATATTTATATGTGACACAACATGGAATTATTTCAGATAGCATCTATCCAAAGCTGTAAAGTAAGTTATAACATGGGATTTATACGAACATACACAAAAGCAATATAAAATCAAACCGAAAGTTCTTTTGTGTATGGATCCAAACTATATAATGTCATGATAACATCATAATGTTTGCTGATTGAAATCAAAGACTATCAACATAGCACATTTATTTAACGCTAGATTTGCAATATGAAATGGAATAAGTCTAAATGGAGAATATTGAATTATAATTGTGACATGATCCTCGAACGGCCTCACGTAATATATATAGGAAGAATAGACAACATTTTTACAAGTAGGTCCTTGTACTTGTCATGGCTACTTTAAGAACCATAATTTCAGTATATTAGTTATTGCATTATGTTTCTATTATTTCCTTTGTTATGGGCTTTAGACTTGTCTTGTCTCTAGTCTTTTTCTCTTATCCCATATTGCCTATCTCTGTCTATTGGCTTACTCTCTTATCCTATAAAAGAGAGTCTATTGTATTGTGTTTAATTTATCGAATAAACACTTTTCCTATTCTATATGGTATTAGAGCCACACGATCCACCCTAACCCTTCTAACCCTAGTTGCCATCCACCCTCCTAACTGTAGCTACCATCCACCCTCTCCACTACCCTAGCCGCCGCCCACCATTCCCTCATCCTTGCTGCCGCTGCCAACCTAACCTGTTGCCACCACCTTCTCCTCCATCCCTGGCCTCTGCCCTTCCACCCTCTCTTGCTGCCGCTGCAACCCTCACTCTTCTTCTCCCTCAAGCCGCCGCTTCCCTTCACCCCTTTGCCGTCCTCTATCCCTCCATCTGTCCCTCCTTATTAATGTCCCCTCCTTCTCCCACTAATCCACAACCATCCTTTCAACACCATCTAGCCTTCACATCCATCTCCTTTCCCTCTTTCTTCTCTGTCTTTGTCTACGAGTAGTTTCTACAACAACAGGTTGACGTTTTAAATGTTCTATGTTTGCTATCTGCCTACACCTCATGGTTGAGTAATTTTCTCTCCATGGTGGCATAGATTTTTCTCTGATCTCTACTGCCCCTCTGTGGGTTTCTTGGATCTGATGCTTCAAATCTCATGTTGTTGCTTACTGCCCCGGTGCAGGTCTCTGTTGTTCTGCTGACCCAAGACTTCTTCTACCCATGCGTTGGGTTCCTTCTTCTGGCTACTGATTGCTACTACTACCGTCTTCCTGCTGCTGTGTGCTGATCACGGCTGCTAGCCTACCACTTCTTTGTTCTTGCTGCCATCTGCCTCATGGCCTCCACTGACTTGCTTCGAATACTCTGTGTCATCACTGTTGAGTTGGATGACTCCAACTTTCACACGTGGTCTGCGGCCTTCGAGCTCTATGTCAAAGCTCAAGGACGTTACTCACATCTTATCTCTGAGAGCCCGATTATAGAGCTGACATTAAAACCAAGCAAGCTTATGATCTTTAGTCAAAGGACGATTCAGGAGTCATGACTTGGATGGTCAACAGTTCTAAACCTAAAACTAGTTAGTCTCTTCTGCGCCTAAAGAATGCCAAAGCAATGTGGGACCGACTCTCACATGTCTACTCTCATTAGCAAAATCTAAAGGTGTTTGAATTTTCCAAACAACTGACCAAGGAGTATACTATGACCCATTTTGTGGAGGATTATTATAATCGGTGTTGTGCTCTCTGGGACGAGTTTGAAGTTTATTATCCTCTCTCTATTGATATTATCGAGGTACAAGGACAACGCAACGAATTACAACTGGTGCAATTTCTTGTAGGCTTACCCTACTCCTTTTCTAGAGTAGTCGATCTGATATGATCCAACGACCCTTTACCTACTATGCGCGACGTCCTCAAACGTGTTCAACAGCTCCCGTCAGTCTCTCTGTTGCCACCCGACCACTCTGATGCTGCTTTAGCTGTCCGCTCTGGAGATTCCTTCCGTTGTCGAGGCCGCGATCGAGGTCGTGGTCGCTCTACAGCTGGACTTGGTCATGGTGCTTCTCTCTGCACCATCAAGCTGCCTCTGAACAATGTTACCGTCAGTTCTGCAAACGTATTAACCATAATGAAGGCCGTTGTTGGATCAAGCACGGTAAGCCTGCATGGGCAAATCAGGTTACTATTGATATGTCTGATTTGGCACATCCTCCCCTCACTCTTCTGCAGATTGGATTCACAACGAGTTCGAGAAGCTACTTGAGGACTGCCTCGCTCCTTCCACTGCTGATGCCTCTACTGATGGAGGTTCTGCTCTTCTTGCATCCTCTGCATCTTCTGGTAAAAATACACCGGTGATTGATTCAGAAACCACCTCTCATATATCTGGCAACTCTGTTGTTTTCTGATCTGTGACAAACTTCTATTTCACCCGTTGCACTTGCTGATGGTTTCCAAACACTTGTTTCTGGCATTAGAAATATCTGCACTCCTGGGAAATTTTTATTGCGTTCAACTCTTTATGTTCTGTGTTCCCTTTGAATTTGTTATCTGTTAGTAGAACTGTGAAGAAATTTTTGCCCCGGACTGTGTTGTTTTTCAGGATCTGCGCACGGGGATGAGGATTGGCTCGGGACATGAGGGACCAAACATGATGTATTACTTGGATTTGCCAAAGACGACTGCTCTACTGACTACTTCTGTTACTTGACTCCGATGGCATTACAGATTGGGACATCCATCTGCTACAATTTAAAACATTTAATTCCTGCTATTTCCGATTCAGTGTTTCACTGTGAAATTTGCACTTTGGGCAAACAAACTTGTGCTATCTTTTCTAAAAAAATTGTATTGGTTCCAAAGAACCTTTTGATATTGTGCATGCTGATGTGTGGGGTCTCATTTCTGTTCCAAGTATTTCTGGTTTTCGTTACTTTCTGAGCTTTATTGACGCTTTCCTAGAACTACATGGTTGTTTTTATTAAAAAATCACTCCCATATACTTGACACTATCATGTTCTTATTTGTTGAGATTTGTACCCAATTTGATATACCTATAAAAAATATTCGCACTGACAAATGCTTTAGAGTTTGTGCAAACATCTGCTAGCTAGTTTTGCCACAAATTGGGTAGGATTCATCAAACTTCATGTTCATACACTCCACAACAAAATGGGGTTGCCGAACGCAAAAATCGACATCTCTTAGAAGTTGACTGCATTTCTTTTTCATTATCATGTACCCCAAACCTTTTGGCCTGAAGCTATCTCAACTAGTGTTTCAAAAAGCGCCCGTTGCGGGTGCATAAGAGGCCGCATACTCAGAGCGGTCATGTGTCTTGCCCGTTTGACTTGAAACAGAGTGCAATGAGGACCTGGTCCGCTTAGTCGTCCGCACAGCCGCTTATGCGGCCGTTTAAGCAGCGTCTTTTCATTATGATTTTTTTCAACTAAAACCTTGGGCCCGTAAACCCCACTCTCCGACCAATCACCCAGCGCGACTCACACTCCCCCCGACCCCGACAACTTGAAGCAGCGACTAAGCGGAGACTAGGGCAAGGCTGCAACGATCTGAGTCCACTCCTCCGACACTCTCTCTCACTCCGGCGACCGACACTCTCTCTCACTCCGGAGGCGGCGGCAGCAGGTCTACACAGAGCCACCGGCGACAACATCCTCTCCTCGTGACCGGCGGCGGTTCCCTTACGGCGGCATCCTCTGCTCGTGACCGGAGGAAGGTTCTACCAAAGCCTGCAAGTACTTCTTCTTCCTCCTTGTATATCCCTCATTACATCTTCATCCTCATTGCATTTTTTTTTTTTTGATTTTGCAATATCCTTTTCTTCCTCTCCTTAGACGCTGCTCCCTCCCTCTGTCCGTGTCTTTTCTTTTGGTCGACCCCCACTCACATCTTCATCCTCTTCCTTGCATCTTCCTTGTCGTTGCTTCATAAGCAATGATTTTTTTTTTTGTCCATACCCCCTCCCCTCTTCTTCCATTTCCGCAGGCAGAGAAGAGATGTTGCTGTTTTTTATTTTTTCTTAATGTTGCTACAGTTTCTTCCCCCCTCCCCTCTTCTTCCATTTCCGCAGGAATCATTCTCATGATTCCTTTTCTCCATATTTCCTTCTTCACCTCCTCTGTTACTGATTTGGTCACATAGTACTTACTGTAAGCTGCTAGTTGTTATTTAGTGAATACAATTAGATCTTTTGTATGTTTTGATTAGTCTTTATTGTTATGTAATGTACTTCCTGTTAAACCATTACAAGCATGCCTGTGTTGGCGTTTATGCTTAAATGATTTTAAAATGCATTCTAGAAATGTGAACAAATTTCAAGTTTTAGGGTCCTAATATGTAATTTTACAAGTTAATATGCAATTGTGTGATTAATTTATAATTATATATATAAGAATTAAATTATATAAAAAAAATAATAAACGCATATACTCCTGCATACCGCATATACTCTATAAGGTGACCTCTCCGCACGCATAACGCATACCGCTTTTTAAAACACTGATCTCAACTGCGCGATTAATCGCATGCCCTCGTCTGATCTAGGAAATCAAGTAACTTATCAAATTCTTTGTCCCGATGCCCCTCTTTTTCATGTGCCTCCTTGGATTTTTGGAAGCACCTGCTTTGTCAAAATCCTTAAAACTGGTTTAACCAAACTTGACCCTCAGTCTGCCAAATGTGTGTTCTTGGGATACTCTCGGACTCTGAAAAGTTACAAGTGCTATGATCCTTCTGCAAAGAATTTTTTTAGTGCTGATGTGGTATTCTTTGAGGAGACGCCATACTATTCTACAACAGGTTCTACACTGACATCATATTTGCTGCTTGATACACTTCTACCTGTGTCAATTGAGATTAACCTGTCTTCTGTGGATGTGGCCCATCCGTGCCTATGAAAGTGTATCAATGACGCCCGAGAAATACAACTCCCTCCATGGCCCCTCCATCTCCAGTACTTCAATCCTCGTCGGCCGATTTGCCTCCATCTCAAGTATATTCTGATTTAGATGTTCCTATTAGCCTGAGAAAAGGGACCATGTCTTGTACTCAACATCCTATTGGCAGTTTTTGTTCAACTGCTAACCTGGGCATGAATTTTGCAAATTTTACCTCTGCTTTATGTGCTATATCTATTCCCAAGAATGTTGCTCAGGCTTTATAACATCCTACGTCGTGCTAGGCTACGAAAACTGAGTGCAGGCCCTTACTGATCGACATACATGGGACTTAGTTGATGCACCTGCTGCTTGCTCACCTATCGGGTGTCTTTGGGTCTTTATGGTCAAGTACCAACCTGATGGCGCAGTTGAACGTTTGAAAGCTCGCCTTGTTACCAAAGGATACACTCAAACATATGGCATTGACTACTTCGAGACCTTTTCTCCTGTTGCACGTCTAAATTCTGTTCGTGTTTTTATATCTGTGGATGTTAATTGTGAATGGCCTCTGTTTCAGTTAGACGTTAAAAATGCCTTTTTATATGGTGATCTACACGAGGAAGTATACATGAAACAACCACCTGTATTTGTTACTCAGGGGGAGTGCTCCAAAGTGTGCATGTTGCGCAAAGCAATCTATGTACTGAAACAGAGTCCTCGTGCCTGGTTTGACGAACTGAGTAGTATCCTTCAAAAATTCAACTTTTGCCGTTCTCATCTGATCACTCTGTATTCATTAAGAAAACTTCCTCTGGCCTTGTCATCTTGATTGTGTATGTTGATGATATAATTTTATCTAGAAGTGATCAATCAGGTATTCAGGCTACTAAGGAATATCCAAAACACTTTGTCACTAAAGATTTGGGCAAATGAAGATATTTTTTTGGCATTGAAGTCTCTCGCTCGTCCTTAGGTATTTGCTTATCTCAGAGGAAATATGTTGTGGATCTGCTGCCAGAAACTGGACTACTTGGTGCAAAACCCACTACTACTTCCTTGGACCCTAATACAAATTGGGACAATGATACTTCTCCATATCCCGACAGCCAACAATATCGCCGTATGGTGGATAAACTTATTTATGTGATAGTGACAAGGGTTGATATCACTTATGCGGCATGCTTAGTTAGTAGATATCTGGATAAACCCAGACAATGCCACTGGGATGTTGTGTGTCACATTTTGAAATATCTGAAAAATTCTCCAGGCAAAGGCTTATTTTATAGAAATCATGGGCACTGTATAATCACAGGGTTCTCTGATTCGGACTATGCAGGCAGCAGATTAGGCCGCAAATCTACTTCTGGTTACTGTTCCTTTATGGGTGGTAATCTTGTTACCTGGCGGCTGGCGCAACAAGAAACAAACTGTTGTCGCCCGCTCCAGTGTTGAAGTTGAGTATAGAGCTATGGTTCATACTGCATGCGAACTTTTATGGGTCCGCAGTCTTCTGAAAGAATTTGATATATCCGACTCAAATTCTATTTCTATGCTTGTGATAATAAGGTTGCTATATTTTTTTGCTAGCAATCCAACCTTTCATGAGAGGACTAAACATATTGAGGTGGATTGTCATTTTGTTAGAGAGGCTGTCTTGTCTGGTGATATCTCTACTCCATATACACTTCTGATCAAGTTGCTGACATCTTCACTAAACTTCTTCCGGTCTTCCCATGGCCTAATTCAATAGCATGGTTGACAAGCTGGGCATGATTGATATCTATGCTCCAGCTTGAGGGGGAGTATTAGTATATGTGCTTTATTGCATTATGTTTTTGCTATTTCCTTTGTTATGAGCTTTAGACTTGTCTCTAACCTTTTTCTTTTTTCCCATATTGCCTATCTCTTTCAATTGGCTTACTCTCTTATCCTATAAAAGAGAGTCTATTGCATTGTGTTTAATTTATCGAATAAACACTTTTCCTATTCTATACAGTAAATCATCTCTGTATCTATACATTTTTTTTTTAATTTTAAAAACTATATCTCGCCTCATATACACATAATATAGTTATGTACTATATATGTAGGCATGGCCATGTTTATGCTTAATCCTCTTTCATACCTATATTTTATGGCATGAAATTACAACCAAATACATTTCCAGTAAATTCTAGTTACGCGATGTCAGAAAATGAATGAAAACAAGACTAAGTATTCCAAACAATGTAAGAGATAGATCAACAAATAAATAGAGACTTAATGTCATAGCTCCAAGTCTTCAACAAAGGAACAACTATTCTTTAGTAACGACATAGCCACTAAATAGAAACTGAATTGAAGGCTCAAAATAACAATCTGCCTTATCCCTGACATGTATATATAAGTCCCTACATACCAACAATTGTAAATTTGCTTGGTAAACTCCTAGAACGACATGTATAAGGACGATGAGTTATATACAACAATGCTGTATAATAGATAATTGTCAATGACAAATAGGGGAGGGGGAGATGTATAGTTCATTTTTCTATTTTCTATCAGAAATTGGCCTAGACAAGTAATGCCCACGATGTCTTTGTGCTGTATCCACAGTGTGTTTGTGTTGTGCCCATGTCCAGGCCTATGAAAAAGTGGGGCAGGAGAATTTTGCATTGCTACCAAACACACCATTTTGGTTTACCTAGTAGCATTTGTAGACCATTAAGGTAAATCTCACAGTTGGTGCTTTGCTATCATTTGTTGTTGTGTTATGCCTTCTATGATATGTCACTCAAAGACATGAATTACATTTATACAATACAATGATCTATCCTTGTATGATTTTAGCGTTGTTCGAAGTTGTCGCCTATAAATTGAGCCGCATTTTGGCAACACAATTGCCGGTGCGAGGGCAACACTGCCCACACAAACCAACATATCTGTTTACCACATACTTGTGAATTTCTTCTTGCAGCAGCCATTCACTAGGTTTTAATCACCGCAACATTTTTACCTGGTGTGCAAGCCAGTGTTGGGCAAACTGCAATTTTGCTAAACACAAAGTTAGAATTTATTATTTGGGGATGTTCTATATCATTTGTATGTTTGGTACACGGCGGAAGGGGGGAAGATAGGAAAGTCAATAATGGGTAAGAGAAGGGAGGGGAAGGGGGGACTGTCTTATTGATAGCATGTTTGATTAGCATGGGAAGGGAAGGGATTTCCGAGTTTTATTTCTATTCTTCTTAAAAAGAAACTTGATATGCAAAGAAATATTGTTGCTCCCTTTCTTTCCTCCATCTCAATCAGTTGGGGGGGGGGAGAAGAAGGGGGAAAGATGTTGCTCCCTTTCACATAGATCATTTCCCTCCTCTCTTCCCTTACCATCATTTTGTCCAATCAAACAACTCACCCTTCCCCCAAAAAAAAAAACACGCACGCACATGTGGGAATGGACGTCCACGAATAGGAGGTTCAATAGAGGTGTTGTTAATCAGAAAGATGAATATATTAGATAGATTGCGGAGGATGTTGATAACGTGTAAAATGGGTATGAATTTGGAGAATCATTCAATGGAGGTACATGATCGAAATGCTGATTAAACCCCCTCGAGCAACAATTGGTAGATAATCATCAAGATGATGTTAATAAAGGTTGGTTGAGGAAGAGAAACGTGATGAGGCTAGGGACTGTGGATAAGAGCTATCTATTGGGAATGTAACACTAATGATACACAATTAATTTAGATTATGAACAAGGGTGGGATAATTTAATTTGAAGAGTGGATGAATCAATGCGGGAACTGTATACGCAACATTACACATGTTAAGCAGGCAGCAAATTGCATTTTCAGATTTTATTCCATTTGTAAAGATAGCAATCTTTCTAAGACCATGTAAAACACTCCCAAGATACCATTGTAATCATTTGTATTGTGCTGTTAGATTTTATCAGTAGAAAAGTATAGCCTACCTCTGTTGATGTGCTTACACTCATGGTAACCTCTGACGTAGCTGCCAATCCGGTATCTTTCCTTTGTCATGATACTACTGTTGTGGTCATGTCGCCCAGCAAATTGCATTTTCAGATTTTATTCCATTCGTAAAAATAACAATCTTTCTAAGACCATGTAAAACACTCCCAAGATACCATTGTAATCATTTGTATTGTGCTGTTAGATTTTATTAGTAGAAAAGTATAGCCTACCTCTGTTGATATCTTACACTCATGTTAGCCTCTGACGTAGCTGCCAATCCGGTATCTTTCCTTCGTCACAATACTACTGTTGCGCGGTCATGCCGCCTCTTGCTTGGCCTCTCCCCCCGTCTCCTCCGTCCTTTTTCCATATGCTGTCGCTGGAATGGCTCACCTATGCCATCCTCTGCCACTAACGCTGATGGCAAGTACTGATGTTGCAGCTTGTTTACCACAACATCCCTTTCTCACCAGTGTAAAACTTGCCCGTGTGACACCACTGCCTTGTATTCACTCCAGTGCCACTACCGGTGGCATTGTGACAGGAGGATCGAGTGCGTGGCTGCAACAGCAGGCAAAGACCATGAGGAGGCCCATTGTTGGAGGGCGTCTTCCCCAGTGCTAACAGAGTTTGGTTAATTTTTTGAACAGAATAAAAGCTAACCAAGTGATACAAGTAGTTAATTAACGTTAGCTATTTCAATACAACTTTTGAAAGGTTGGGCTATCTGTCTTAACCATAATGACGATAGAGGTAAATATGTCATTCTCTGTAAACATAAACCTTTGTTCATTATCATAGATTTTTTTTTCCACTTCTTGAATTCTATTATTAAAAATTTCTAAGATCTTGAATGCTTATTTGGTTTGTAGAGTATAGAACTTCTCCTTGTCCCTAGATTTACACATGTTTTTGCCAATGCTCGTATGTTTTATTTTTGATATAAAGTGTTAGTGAGTACACGCCTGTGCTCAGAGAATCCTAGGCCAATGTTTTTATTTTAGTAGGTAACAACGTGTCCTCAATTTTTATCTGTTTTCCAGGCCATGGATAACGAGCAAAGCAAAGAAGACAATGGAACCCACCTAGATTTGAATCTGGGGTTAAAATCTCATGATGGTAAGCGTGATGATGATCCGGATGAAGGGGACGATGACGACGATGTACCGATGAACTCTCCATCTATCTCGGACCCTGGAAACAGGGGAAAGAGAAAGGCTCCTGATCTGAATTAATAAACGAGGATGACCATCTGCGCATTGTATTGGTGATGTACGTTGTGATTGAATTGAAATATGATTCATTTGCAAGCCTAACTGAAATTCCTTGTAAGAACTAGGATAACCAAATAGACCGACCAAATGCTCCAGATGTTGGATGCCTTGGTCTGGTAATGGACTGGAGATCACCTCAGTGTATTTGTTGATCGCGGCTTTTTATAAAGTATGGAATGTTACTGCACCATTAATTGTTTCGCACTAAGGGCTTGGTTTGTCTGTTCGAAACAATCAAATCCAAATGTAAACATTTTCTACTAAGCCTGCGTTCGGCACGTGACTGGATCCAGATTATTGCTTGTCGCCTAGTGTCAACCTGGCCATACACTCGATGAATTAGGATTGGTTTCTGTTTGGTTGGTAATCTGGTTTTGGCTGGGTTTCGGGATAACGGAAACCCAAAAACTGGATCATACCAGTCCCGCCAGAGGTGGGATTTCATTTCCTAACCCGGGTTTTGCTCTGAATGCGAGTACGCCCCCGACACCCCCCTTTCCCCTCTCCCTCTTCTGCTCTCTCGACACAGCCTCTTCTGACCTGCTCCCCTCTCCCTCTTCTGTTCTCTTTCGGGATGAACTATTACCTCCGTGAGTTAAAGTTGTGTCTACCACGCCAATTCGATGGCAGCGCAGGGCCGTGGGTGAACAGATGGTCAATGAAGGTGACAGATTCGGAATGGGGTGTGTTGGTTTGTCAGGCATCGCCGAGCTACGATGCCAAGCTAGACGGCGAGAATCAATGTTAGGCATCCTACAATATTAGCTTGATATCCTAAAATGGTAGTTGGTTTGTCCATAGCATAAGCTAATATTGTAAAATGGGGTGTGTTGGTTTGTCATTCTTTACATAATATGGCACTAAAATGTCGTATAAGATATTCAATATTTATTATGTTTTTTCGAAACAGACCAGAACATCCATGTATGACCTCTTTAGTAGTATTAAAATCCATACACAATTTACATATATTGATATGTCAGATAGCAGGATATTCCTTATAGTACTACCCAATGACTGTTGTTTTTTT
This sequence comes from Alisma plantago-aquatica, assembly GCA_963693085.1. Taxonomy (NCBI): domain Eukaryota; kingdom Viridiplantae; phylum Streptophyta; class Magnoliopsida; order Alismatales; family Alismataceae; genus Alisma; species Alisma plantago-aquatica. Next base: position 1,523,873,217 of record OY856409.1, read on the forward strand.
ATTGTAATCATTAATGCTGATGTAAGTCATCGAACCCTATTATGATATTCTATGTTTTAATATGACATTACTTGTCTCCTATAACAAACGGTCAGAAATGCTTGATATCCCTACGATATTAGCAATTGAATTTATGCCCAAAAAAATACTACACATATTAGCAGAGAAACAACTACCATTATACCAAATAATCAAAATTATTTTGTTTGATTGATTGCTTCAAGATCATGTACAACATACCCTGTTCAACAATGATTATGTTGTGAATACTTTTTTCTATTAATAAATAGGTTATCATACCTTAATGTGGTCTGTATGACCTTATAGTACCCTAATACATTTTAGTTATTATTAGAATCAATTCTGCTGCTGTTAATCATCAAACCTAATTGTGAGATATCCAATTTTTCCAGGCCATTTTTTCTCTGATAAGGAACTGTCAAAATTGCTTGATATCCCTACAATATTAGCTTATGCTATGGACAAAAAATTTGTCTATTTTAGCAGAAAAAAAACTACCAATACACCAAATAAATTATAATGATTATGTTTGATTGATTGCTTCAAGATCATGTCCAACATACTTTATTCACTAATCCAGTTGTGTTGTGAATACTTTCTCTGTTACTAAATAGGTCAATAATTTACTCCTCCACCTATCTGTCCTCATTACTTGTTATCCCTACTCTATTGCCTTTCGATTGGCAAAAATTATATCAGCACCTACATCTATAACCAAAAATTGAATGTGTGAATGTCACTGTCATATGTGAGTATTTAACATCTACACCCATGTGTCTTCACTGTCTGTTATCCATGTTCTATTACGTACAGATATTACTTACCTATATTGCTATGCCAGATAACAGGATATTTACCCTAATGACTTTTATTTTTTATTAGCAGAAAAACACCTACCGTTATACGATTATATTGTAAACACTTTCTCTGTTAATAAATAGGTTAATATTCGAAAGATTCCACCTCTCTGTCATCAGTGCTTGTTTACCAAATCACATGACCTTTACACCTACCCTAATGACTGTTATTTTTTATTAACTAATTCTCAATGATGGGAACAAATATGTCTCATATTTCTCTTTAATGTGGTCTTTATGCGATGTTAAGCTTCATTATATACCTTCCATGTTATTTGCTTAATTGAATTCATGCCACATCATTGATTTGAATGGATATGATTTTGTACAGGACAAAAAATAATTTCTGTATGATGGAACAAAATATCAGTGATGTTTTCCTTGGTTGTTGTTTGTTTGCCACAATCTGCTTCATTGAATGGTTTCTTTGTTATTTGTTTAATTGCATATATGCAATCTCATTCCAATATCATGGAATTGATATTGATTCTATTAATAAACTACTAATTGGCCTTAATATAGAACAAACTACCTATTGGTCTTAATGTGGAACAAACTACTTATATGGAACAAAAATATGTGTCATCTTTCCTCTTAATGTGGTCTGTATGACCTTATAGTACCCTAATCAATGCTATTTATTATTAGAATAAATTCTGCTGTTGTTAATCATCGAACCTTATTATGAGATTTCTAAATTTTTAGGGCAATTTTCTCTCTCTCTAATAAGGAACTATCAAAATTGCTTGATATCCACAATACGATTATGTTGTGAGTACTTTCTCTATTAATAAATAGGTCAATATTTGACTCCACCTATCTGACATGAGTGCTTGCTATCCCTAAGCTCTTACCTTTTGATTGGTAAAAATTATACAACACCTACAGCTATAACCAAAAATAGAAGTGAATTTCATTGTCATAAGTATTTTTAACCATCTATTCCAATATAGTCCTCTAATTTATCCAACATACTCTTTAATATTATTTTCCAACAAACGGAAAACACAATACCTTATGACAACTATAATAGACTACTTTTAAAACAAGTTATTGCTGTCTAAATTACACAAACAGACCCAAACTAGGTTGGTATAAAGGTTTCGTTTAAACACCCTGACTATAGTGATCTATTGTAGTGCCATTGGTACTATGTCTGCACCAGACCCGAAGATCCGTATTGTATGGACCAGAGAGTCGAATGAGGCTCTGATTTCGATATTGAGGAGACAATATGACATGGGTAGGTGCATTGAAGGAAATTTTACTAGGGACGCGTGGAGGGAGGCGCTACACGATTGGCAAAACAACATGGGGAGCCAGGGTTGTACAATGGATCAAGTAAAAACTCAGTGGAAGAACCTCAGGAGAGACTTTGCAAAGATAAAACTGGTGACCAACAAAAGTGGTGTTGGCTGGATGAGAGCAGGCACAAGCCAATATTGTCTGACACCCTAGAGTGGAGGGAGACACTTGCAGTATGTCCAATGATACACCCCCCCTAAATATTAAATATTCACTTAAAGTGATTAACATTGACCTAATCAGTAGTGCTTGACCATTTTAGGGAAATAAGGAACTAGCAAGATTGATCACCAAACCATTCTACCACTACTACGATGTCGAGATGACGGGGGGAGGAACATCGCTAGGGGGCATCATGCAATGTCGTCAACGGATAGACAACTTTCTTTTGATGTTCCATCTAAAGATGATGTTGTTGTCGACTTAGATGCATCTGATCCATTTGTCAGCCCAGAACCAATTAGTCTTACTGAAGATATGTGTTATTTTAGGATGCAAAGTGAGAACAACAACGGCGGATTAGACAACCAATGTGTTGCTGCAAGGAATCCTCCCACGCACAGACGTAGGAAGCGAGCCTCAATGACACAGGACAATTGTGGCCTTACTAATGATGTCGTTTCCAAATTCACAAGGTGTTTGTCAAGGTACATGAGTTGGGCACCAGTATTGCCAGTAGATCTAATGATAAAGATGAGTATCAAATCATTTTGCACCATTTTCATGCAACGTACCCTGATGCCCCTGTCCCTATTTATACCACTCTTGTGCATATCAAACCGTAACATTTACCTAAACCTTCGAGATGCCCCACACAAAATTACCATATGGTTGCAAGACCTTTGGGAAATGAAGAACAGAACTTCTGGATCACAAACACCCTTCACACCACCATATTCACAATCGCCACATTTGCCGTTTAGTAGCACGAGTGGTAATAACAGAGGCCCTACCCCTTAGTCATTCTTGTGAGGTTGTCTAATTTAAGAACAATATCAATGTTCTGACTTTAATTTAAGAACAATTTTTAAATTTGATGTTGAAATATTTGCTTACTTTGGGAACAATTTCAAAATTTGGTGTTGTGTAATGTTTTTCATGATTACAAACATATCGGTATCATGCTATTTATCGTAGTAAGTAACAAATAGTTATGCTTATACATACAACTTGTATATTTTATCGTGGTGATTTTCATATCTGCAATCTCTCTATTTATTTCTTAAGCGGGTAATCACTTTAATTATAGACATCATGGTCAGTATTGAACATCTAGAAACAACTGATGACATTGTACAACTTTGTCATCTTATGTTCGGTCCAGCTAATGCCATTGCGAACGCAATATCAGACCAAATAGCAGACAATATCATGGACAATTCAAACGACGGAGCCACACGACAACCAATACCGAGATCGGTTAGTATTAGAAGCGGCCATCAAAATGTTTTAGAAATAATAACTGGCCATGAAAAGAGGGCATATGACCTGTACCACATGCTGCCTGGCACGGTTTTAGCCTTTGTGGACAAACTTGAGGAGCGTGGTTTGTTGAAAAGTACCAGAGGTGTGTCATCAGTGGAGGCCGTATGCTACTTCCTTCAAATGGTTGGACATGGCCATACAAACTGTGTTCTAGCTGAGGACTACATTCACTCTGGTGAGACCTTAAGTAGAAAATTTAATGAGGTATTGGATGCAATGTGTACTTTGTGCAATGAATATGTTGTGATGCAAACTGCATCCATAACTCCGCTCCGACGCATACTGGAGAGTACAAGATTTTACCCTTACTTCAAGGTATGCCCATCAATTTGTTGATCACCAATTTTTTGCTAGTATAAACGCTTTCTTCGTCACTAAATTTCATATATACTTGTCTTAGGATGCCATTGGGCAATTGACAGGACACACATCCCCATTTTGGTGAAGCACGATAAGCAGAACCGTTATAGAAATAGAAAAGGGAATGTTTCTACGAATGTCATGGCTATAGTAGACTTCTCAATGGAGTTTACATATATCATGACTGGTTGGGAGGCTCTACAGCTAACCAACGGGTACTACACGTAGCTACAACCACAATCAGTTTCAAAGTACCCGATGGAAAGTATTATCTTGTTGATGCAGGGTATGCCAACACCCGACAATTTCTTGTACCATATCGAAACGTAGCTTACCATATAGCAGAGTATCATGATAACATAAACTCATACACCAGCAAGAAGGAGATGTTCAACCACCGACATGCTCAACTCTGTAACACTATTGAACGAGCCTTTGGTGTGTTGAAGAAGAGGTTTTCCTACTTTCCAAAAGGAGTGACTTTTCTTGTGCATTCACAGTCTCGCATAGTAATAGCTTATTGTATCATCTACAATTTTATCCTACACCAAAATGATGGTGATCCTTTGATGGATGAAAACTTGGAAGACCCTCATACAACCCTTGGCATCTTGAACGATTTGAGTTCTCTCCAACAAACAAGCCAGGCTGATGTTAGGGAGGGAGACATGTTGTGCGAAAGACTTGCCAATTCTATGTGAGAAAATCGTTGAATTTCATAATTTTTTGTAACTTTTGAGACATTAAAACATGTTGTACAACATGTTTGACTTATTCCCTTTTCATATTTGATGCATAAGTTAGATTCTTGGTATACCACCTACTTCTGAGTGCGTTGTTATTTTTGTTATCAATAGGTTTGCTTCGAATGGATACTAGCATGTCTTTGACTTATTCCCTTTCATATTTGATGCGTAAGTTAGATTCTTGGTATACCACCTACTTCTGAGTGTGTTGTTATTTTTGTTATCAATAGGTTTGCTTCGAATGGATACTAGCATGCCTTTCTGCCCATGTGGATTTCGTTGCACTGTGCGAGTGTATATAGATGGAACATATGCGGAAAATGTTGATTTTGAAGATAACAATCCACACAAATTGTATTTTATGTTTGGCAGGGGTCTTGTTGAAAATAGGTGTCATATGATGTTACCCACACAACAAGTCCAACATACCGTGACAACCCTAACTACAATTAGGGATGCTATGGTAACACAACTAGCATATGCACGAGACGAATGGAAGCACTGGTCTTCGTGTTGCGATTTTGTATTTTTCACAAGAGCAGATACACATAGGTTGGTCACTGAAATTATGACACTTAGTAGAAGACGGGACTATCTTCGTGAAAAATTTCACATGCCGACTAATAGTGATTCAGCAACAGAGGATGAAGGTTACAATACGTCATAATCTAAAATCCAATGCCTTCCCGATTATGAATTATGTTGTATGTTTAAACTTGAAGACGCATGAATAATTTATTTAACTAAATTCCTACATGGTTTGCATACTTTCAATTATACTATTACATGTATTTAGATGTCAACAGATGAATAAGAAGGTAGGAGGTATTTTTGTGGTCTTCTGGACACATTGTGGATTAATATAGAAGATGTTGGGTTGTATGATTTCGGCATTCCTAGCAAAAGACCGGGAGAAATATATTACATCTGCTCTACCAAAGAGGTTCAACACGTAAAGGCCCTAAAGACAAGTTATTATCGACTATCACATAGATATATGTTTTTAACACTAATCTAAAATTTATATTACAATATAGGGAAAAGACTGTTGCAAATACTTTCATTGGGCGGTCGATCTCCCACCAACAATTCATTCTTTGAAGGCTGAGATTAAGTTATTGAGTGATAAGTGCAAGTCTGTCTGGGGTCAAACAATGAACATGAAGGATTTTGTTGTAATCCATCATTATGCCAAAGAAGTTTACAAATCATACCAGTACCAGTACAATACACTTTACACTAAGGTTAACAAGTTGATGATAGTTTTAATCTTCTATTGGGTGCACAATCACCTCCAATGACTCCATGTCATTTATGCTCTATTTATATTTGAATGATCAATCATGCAAAATTTATTCAAACGTCAGACATGTTGTTGTAATAACCCATGCTTAGCTTATCTACCGCAACTTAATAAGGTACTTGTAAACGTTATGACAAAGACGATTACCTACTCTTTTTGAATTGGCAAAATTTGTCATTATGTTCAATATTTTGCATGTCTGAATATATTTTAATGAATATATTTTAATGTCTGAATATATTTCATGCACCTATACGACTTGTATATTTTATCATTATGTTCAATTTCGAAATTTGGTCATGTTGTATAAGATATTCAGTATTTATTATGGTTTTATCCGCATAATTGTGATATACATCCTTACTTCTGAAATATATTATTTACATAATCTGTAATATGGTTGGACATCTCACAAACGTGTTTGCTTTATGGCGTCCAGAGCACGATTAGATCCTACTTGATGCCATGAGAAGTGAGTATGACATGGGGAGATGTGTCTGCGAATTTTATACCCGAGAGGCTTGGATGGAGACATGGACTGACATTCGAAACATAACGGGGATGCATTTTATAATTTTGAACCAGTTGAAAACCATTTGGAAGAGCCTAAATAAAGACTTTATCAAACAAAATCGTTTCTTTTTGGCACATTTATTGCCTCCTCATCCCTTAGCGCAATATGTGATCCCCCTAGGAGTTGCTGAAAATCTAAACAATGTTGAAAATAACAATGACGCAACTGCGGGATTAGGTGGTGAAGGCAACTAATGGAGTTGCAAAAAATTGTTGACCACCTTTGGGACGTTCATTTCTTTATTTGATATGCATTTAAAAATGTACCTATTCTTTTCAAATTGGCAAAATTGTCATTTTGTTCAATATTTTGCATGTCTGAATATATTTTAATGAATGCATATTCTTGCATACTCATTTCATGCACCTATATATGGACGTAGTAATAAATGTGATATCGACTTAGCTATGTGTTTTTGACCATTCGTTTTGGAGCAACCTGTAGATGTCACACAACAACAAATTCAATGAAAAGTCTGTGCACTACACAAAGCGTAAGGATAAGCTGACGAAAGCTGTAGTAGACTGGTCAAAAATGGAATGCGATGTAGATGGGATACCCCTAGACTGGTCAAAGTATATATGCCGTGTCGATGACAACTCAGTCGATTCTTCTTCTTCACCATCACCTAGTAAAACCTTCTGCTAATTTTTGACTGGCCAATGGACGAGGCCAAGGAATTGAAAATAGCAGAACAGGCAGCAACACACGCTGAGTTTGAAGAATATGACAAGGCTTTGTTGTGTATCTATAGCGAGGGGTCTACGTTGGATGACCAAAATTTTCTGACACAAAAGAGAGCGGACGAACAAAACCCTTCTTCTTTTGAGTGGTGGGCGTTTTTTTTAAGTCACTATACAAGGGAACAATTGGGTGTGCAGATGTAGTTATGCACCACGAGATGTTGTGTCAGTCAAAAGAATGCAATTGATACATCTGGTAGAAAGAGACTACATTTTTTTCGGCAAAGAAGTGGAGCCTAATTAACATGGTAGATGTTGTAAGGTTCACAGTGGTCATTCAATGAAACACCTTTGTTGGTTGCAAAATTTAGCTGGAATAGGCGCAGGATGCAGTATGGTTTTGTTTGGCTACTGTTACAGTTGTCAAATTAAATCAGACTGCATCCTGTGACTATTCTAGTTGAATTTCATAACCAGTGTAGGTTTTTCATTGCTTGACCAAACTGAACCGAACAAGTCATGACATGCCGAATCAGACTTCATTTCCTTGTTGACCTACCAGCTGTTTCCATTGCCTTCTTTAGGCCAACGCAACAACTCTTGAAGCATGACCACTCACTGTTTGGTCATCTAATGCCCTTGCTACACTAGTCTATATGACTGTCTTTATCAACGTACCACATATTTATTTCACTACGTACTACACTTAGTACGAACTAATGTATAATTGGAAGGTATGTTTCATGCTACCATCTTGAATGTTGGACATGTACTAATATTATTCGCATGGTACTTAATTTTAAATACCATTTAGCTATATAATTTCTTATTCTAGATGTACGGTTTCTTTCAATTATACTATGCTTGTTTAAATGCCATGAATGTCTCTTTACCAACTACACATGTATTTTTCAATTTAACATATACAATGAATTAGTTTGCATGAGATGTAGAATGTGATGCAGCCCTAGGAATAGTGTTAGGTCGAAAATGTTACTTGTGCAAACTACGTGGCCCTTATGTACGACAGGGTTGGCGTGATGCCATAGCCGAGTTTCATGAGATAACTGGCAGAACTAATATTAGTATGGGTGTGTTTAAGGTGAGATGGAAAATTTTAAAAATTGTGGATGCAGTTCCAAAGACTTTCTGGACTAGCCCGCAAACTTATCCACCAGGACTACAATAAGTTCACCAACAAGACACATCTCATACTTGCACAATACAGACAGAAGATACATGCAGAGTACCCAAAGATATTGGTAGAAATTGAATAACTTAGTGCAATGAATATCAGTTTATTTGATTGACTATGTTTGCTTCGTTTGCAGTTAACAACACAGACATGTTGTAATAACTCATGTTGTTGTATGCTGTTAGTACTTACATTTATATGACTTGTTCTCATTATTTCACATTGTTGTAGGCAAGACATCTAAATTGTTCAGACTCTCTCCAACCACGACACCCTAGATCTTCAACAGTCACAATGGCCTAGGTCTCTACCCCAATGCTACTATTCCCTAATGAAGAACAATTGGACATCATCCTAAACGATTGTTCCTTAGCACAACTCACTATACCTAAACATTGACGATATCTAAACGGAAGACACTACAAGACTGGTGAAGTGTACCTCAATTTTGAAAATTCATCATCTGTTATCGAGGTTAAGTACGATGTTGTTGAAAATCTTGTATTCACATACTGTTGGTGCGAGTGGGTTAGGAAGATGCTATTGAGCCGTAGCGACAAGCTTTTTCTCCGTTCGGTTGACCATAATACCATCAAGGTTTGGAAAACCAACATCAACAACGAGACGCCCAATCATCTCAAACGGTTTGAGTAATCGACAGAGGATAGAGAACAGTTGGACGAATCCAATGATGATAACACACCCGACGAGGTATATTGCATTTGCTACAAAGTCCCTTTTATTCCTTTTGGCACTGTCGATTTTCCTATCACCGTCAGTTCAAATCCGTTTAAAGACAACAAAAAACTCTGCAACATTGCAACATCAACAAAAAAAGTAGGTCCAAGCAACAAATTTATTTTTCTGTCTTATTTTGTGTTTCCACTTTTTGTCTTAAAGTAATTGATCTTCGTAGTTATTTTTTATTGCTAAAACTTTAGGAGAAGAACACCACAATGAAAGGCCCTCACAATTACTGATTTCGGACCATGTTGTTGTTGTTTAAGTTGTGTATCTAGACTAATTGTGTCTCTCTCTTCCCAGTTATTTTAATTATGCACATGTTTAGGGGTACACCAACCCCCTTGTTTAGTTACTATTTTGGACAATAACACCGTTGCATGTTCATAACTATGTCATTTCATTAATTCCTTGTAGTATTCGCAGAGTGGTTACAATATTTTACGTTTGTATTATGAAAACAAACTAACCATGACTTAAGTAAGCCTAAATTTTATAATATTAAAGTTAATTTATGCTCTGTAACCAATATCATATAATCAATTTTTATAATGCAAACATATTTGTATTGAAATCATATCAAAAAATAAACAGTTCAAATCTTGACCTGGTTGCCAAACAGAATTAGATTGAATCCCGACTGACAGCCAAACAGAATCAGACTGAAACCAAACTCAAATCTGACCAGCTGACCAGAATCAGACTGGGTTGCCAAACAAAATTAGACTACATCCTAACTACCCCAACCCAAATCATCATACTAACTCCGACTAACCCAGTCCAGATTTCAGAACCCCATTCCTGTACCAAACGTAGGCTCAGACCTAGTTTGGATGAAAACTTTTAGAATCCTGGTAATCGTCTACATATTATACGTTTTCTGGTATTTGCGGTAGGCAGACATAGGAAAGCAACCAACAATGCGTGGGGAGAGCACATGCAAAAAGGAAGATGTGGGAGCAGAGAACCGGCGCTAAACTGGTAGTTCAGAGGCCTGTCAATTCCGGCGTAACTTGAAAATGCCATTTACGTGCTAAATTTAATACACAACGGTACACAAAAAATACACGATGCCATCCGTTATCATGAATTTACTGCTATCAACTACAGGGAGTCTAAATTGCGGAGGCCAAATTAGGCCTAAGTGTTTGGTAGGGTGTAACTTAGGTGGGTGCAATTTGATGATATGTCGCTACAACCGGATGACAATTGGCCTCCACATCTAGGAAAAAATGCACCGCACCTAGGGGTGAGCAGAATTTAGTTAATAACCGATTAACCGATCGGTTAATTCCGAATGGTTAATTTTATTGGGTCAATTTGGTTAATTCGGTTAATTTGGTTAATTTATTTCGGTTAATCGGTTAAATGGTTAATTTGACAATTAAAGATATTTTTGGTTTGGTTAACCGAATTAACCGAATAGTCAGAATTTATTCACAAATAATATTCTACACATGCATATATACATATATAGTTGTTCTTTTATTTCAAAATACTTCCCCATATATATAGTAATCAAGTTTTTACGAGGCATACAAAATTAAATTTACAAAAATACTACTATAATATAACAATATTGTCCCAAATTCTATGACTATTTCAAATAATATTATTACACGAGTGTTATTTGGTTAACTAAATTAACCGACCGAATTAACCATTAACCGATTGGACAATAACCGAATCAACCGACTCAATTTGGTTAGGTTAATGGTTAAAATCTCAAACCACTAACCGTTTAACCAAACCGAATTAACCGTAATCGACTGAATTAACCGAATGCTCACCCCTAACCGCACCCACGTTTGCTGTGGTCCAGTGCAAGTTCTTGTCCAGATCTCTTCCTCCCCATTTCTAGCTATCATGCATGCTATAGGCACACCACGTGTAATACGTAAGAAAAAGGTCACGCACTGCAAGTCTGTCGGGAGCGACCGATAAGTAATAACATATATTTAACATATACATGTAAAACAATTGTAGGATGCTTAAAGTAAACACTATTAATCTAAAATTCATCTAGAAAACTGCGTTGTACCTCTTTTTCCGACCACACAAAATTTATATAGTTTATGGTATATATTGTCTTATCATCATTATCTATAAAATCTTTATTTCCCTCCAATTGCAACTTACTAAACATGCCATAGGTAGATTTATCTAGTACCAGAACCATTGGAGTTTGCAACAGTAATAAAGGTAAATCTAATAAATAACTGTACTCATCTGTTTTTCAAGTTTAATGTATCTGCAAACAAGAGATATTTTTTGTGCCCTCCTATTAGTTTGGTGTAAGTCATTAGTTTCATAGAACTCATTTTCTAAGAATTCTAGTTCAGTTTTTGGAACTTAAGTTCCATTCACTTCCATGTGATTGGTTTGTTGTAAGTGTAAATATGAAAATCACTAAAAGTTTTGTTAATTTTTATTGTATAGTTAAATAGTGAGGAGGGAAAAGGCATAAAAAAGGAACCATATCTATAAAAAATCATAATATTCTTAAATTATAATAACCACAACAAGTGGCTATGGTGCAAATGTTGCTCTTTTAAAAATATTTAATTGTAATATAATTATAATCTTAATAAAAATATTATGAAAATCACATCACAATATTTTTATTTCATTATGTTTATACAAAGTATTGTTATAATATCCACATTTCATGTGCTTGTAAATATAAATTTTAGTTCATCATTATTTAACACAATGTAGAATATTAATTTTTACATTATTTATGTAGGAAATTTTTACTATATTATTTGTGCATGGTTATAGTTAATTATCATTTTTTACATCATATTGTTTAACCATGATGAATAAAAATATATTACGTAAATCACATTATTTTCACATAGTGCGGTGTTTTTTTCATGATGTTTGTATTTTTTTATTTTGTAGACTGTACTGATAATGGTGGTTATAGTGTTAAATATTTTACTTACTGCTATTATAGTGTATGATATTTTATCATATTATATTGTGGTTTTAGCAACGAACTATATCCTCACCATTAATATTTCTAGTCATAAATATTTTACATGTGTCACTTATAACGAATGAAGAATATAATTGTATAAAAATGTTGTGTTGTCTCGGAACTCGTTTTCCACTCTTTTTAAGAGGGAACTCAGGAACTGTGTTTTGTATGTAAGTCTGTAACTCTCCGAAAGTCACGGAACTCAAGTTCCAACACTTACTTTAAAGAAAAACTCTCAAGGAACTCCAGTTCATGTGTTTTTCAGACCAGTTACGACAAATCAATTGGAGCCTAAAAGACAGTATAGAGATAAAAAAACAGGAGGGTAAGTTATGTTGGACCGAATAATGTGAGGTTACTGCCTCCACGACACATCTACCAACGCTTTATGAACATAGTAGAGGTGCAACTATGGGTAAGAATGTAAAGCTTGTAATTGGTAACTTGAATCTAACGAGTCATGCTGCAAAAAGAAATTACAATCTAGAAATCACACAGTTGTCAGCGTCATCCATGGTTACGTATAAGCAACAATTGCTCAAACATCAATTAAGGTCTTTTTTATAATTGGTGTTGGCATTTTTTTTTACAAAGAGCGGAGACGGCCGTTTATTAGTGATTCTTTAAGCACATTTCCTTGTTTGAAGGAGACTAAAGCCTCGATTGCGTTAAGATGAGAACAAAATTAGAAGTCGGGCTACAAAATTAACAGAAAGTGAAACGCAAAAGGCTACTAACTCTGTTGGCATTTTTTTTACAAAGAGCGGAGACGCCGTTTATATATTAGTGATTCTTTAAGCACATTTCCTTGTTTGAAGGAGACTAAAGCCTCGATTGCGTTAAGATGAGAACAAAATTAGAAGTCGGGCTACAAAATTAACAGAAAGTGAAACACAAAAGGCTACTAACTCTGAACAGATAACGGCGGCACAAAGCTTTTGTCATGGCTCATCACCCGCCATCGCTCTTGGGAAACTAATTGTCTTCTACAATTATCCCTTCACTCAAAGGCGCCCCCAAAATTCCTATCTCTGCCACTCTATGTTGAACCCGGATCAAAGACGGAACCATAAATGCACAATAGGCATGTGCACCATCTACACAACTAAAAAAAAGTACTACTTCATCTAGTTATTTCTTTTGTTTAAAATACGCTGAACAATATCCAGTAGGATACGAGCAATAATATGTTCCAATATTATAAGTATATTTTAATATTGTTAGGAGGGGGTGCTAGATCACGACAACCCTTCGATACAACCTTAATTATTCCTTTCTAAGGACGCTATTTGGGATGGCGTTGACATATATCTGCATGCACGTGCACGGTACAGTAGGGAATGAGTGGGTTTCATAGTGTTGAAAAGTTTTGTGGGGTGAGTTGACAATGTTAATTTTCAAGAAATACAGTTGTTGATACAAGGGTGACTCCAATGATGATGGGAGAGAGAATGAGCGGGAGATAGAGAGAAAAAGAGAGAGGGAGAAATTCATATTTTAGGAGGGAGAAAATAAAGGAAGGAGTATAGAGAGAGATGAGGAAAATGATGGGGTGAGAGGTGTGAAGTGAGGAGAGAATGAAAAGGGAAAGGAAGGGCATCAGAATGGAAGTGATGAGAAGTGAGGACGAAAGTAATGGAAGAGAGGAGGAAAGTGACGAGAAAAGTAATGGAAGGAGAGGAGCGAGGTGGGGAGGGAAGTAATGAGATTGAGGAGAGAAATAATGGGGGAGGAGGCAAAGAGGAAAATAGTGATGGAGAGGAGGAAATTATTTATGGGAAAAGAGGGAAGCAATGAGGAGAGTGGAGAAAAATGATGAGGGAAATAATAGCAAAAAATAAGGAGGTGAAAATGGAAAAAATCAAGACATAAATAGAAGAAAGTAAAGTACTATGGATAAAAATAAGGCGTCAATAGTCTAACTACAAGATATTGAAAGAATAAGGCGAGAGAAAGAGATAAAAAGGAGACGAGAGTGGGAAGGGAGGTGCAAAGAATGAAAAATGAGATGCCGATGGCAACAAACCAGACACCAACGGTAGAAAAAGAGGCACATTAACAAATGATGAACCACCAAAGGGAGAAAAATAAGATGACAAAGATAAGAAAAGAGTTGCAAGTAAAAAATAAATTAGAGTTATATAAAGTAACAAGCACAAAAAGAATTAAAAGAGGCACAAATTAGAAAAAAAAGTGTAAATTTTTAAAAATAAAGTGCACAAAGAAAAAATGTGGCATCAATGACAAAATTGGGATACAAAAAAATTGGGAGCACAATTATGATGTGCCAAGTTAGAAAAATAAGACGCAAGTCCCCTTTTATACCGTCATAAAGAACAAAAACTAGACACAAAGAGAAGAAAACAAAACACCAACCCACAAAACAAGGCGCCATGTGTTAAAAGAGTAAAGCGGGACACAAAGAGGCGAAAAGGAGGCACAAAGAATTTATAAAGAGGTGAAAGTGATAGAAAATGAGGTTCCATTAGGAAAAAGTAAGACACAATATGTAAAAGAAGTTGCATATAACAAATAAATAGGACACAAGAACAAAAAATTATGTGTGAATGGAAGAAAAGGAGACGTGTTGTTAAAAAAAGACACTGAGAGACGAAATGAGGCCAATTTTTCATTCTTGGTGCTCTTAGCACCTTCTTTTTAAACTTCACACATATTTTTCCCACTTTTGCACCTAAATTTCTTCTTTTGCGCCCGATCTTTTGTTCTTTGTGCCACATTAGTTGTTATTTGTATCTTTGTTTTGCTAGTGGTATGTACTTTGCACCTACTTCTTTACTTTTTGTTTATTGGCACATAGTGGTATGTACTTTGCACCTACTTCTTTACTTTTTGTGCCCATTTTTGTCTTTTTACATCTCACTTAACTCTCTCAATTCTTGATTTTTACACATTTTGTCTATTGTCGACTAATTTTCTTCTCTACTTATCTATTTTGTTTTTGTTTTTGTACGTCATTTATTGTTATTTGTGCCTCTTTTGGACTCTTTATTGCTTTATTTTTGCCCAATGTCGACTTGTTTTTATGTTCTTTGCACTTTCTTTCTCACTTTTCCCATCTTCCTTTCACCTCTTTGTGCCTCACTTTACTTTATTTGTACCTTCTCTCCTCAATTCCCTCATATGCCACTAATTCCCTCCACCCTTACTCTTACCTCATAATTTTCCTTTTCTCCCCTCATTACTTCTTTCCTTTTGTGTCGTTACTTCCCTTTATCTCAAATTACTACCCTACTTATTTTTTTCTCCTCTATCACTTCCCTTCCCTTCGATCTTTTATTACTTCCATCCTCATTTTCATCCTCCCCCATATTAATTTCATCCTCACTTTTCTAGTTCTTAATTTTCTCTCTCAAAAAGTGGGACAAAAAGAAAAAAGAAAAGAAAATAAAAAATATATGGAGGAGAGGGGGAGATGAGACAAGTATATAAAGGAACAATAGAAGTGGGACAACTGTGGGGAGGGGTTTGTTCTACGTTAAATACACATGAACCCATAGGTTTAAAATTTAACCTTAACAGTATGTTTGGTACGCGGTGAATGCGTGAGAAGGGGGGGGGGAGGGAGGGGAGGGGAGGAGACACTTATGTTATCATGTTTGGTTAGTATGGGTAAAGGAATGGAAGAAATGCCCAAAAAATAATGTAATTATGAAAAGAATAGTGGCGTAGAATGTTGATGATATAAAAATACTTCTACATATAATAATTATATTTATATATTTTAACATACATGAATGTATAAAAATGTTACCACAGTTACAAACAACAAATAAAGCTGTCAACTATCTCTGTATGACAAAGTCTATAGATTAGAAAAAGAAAAAAAATAATGAACATAACATAAGATCTTATTTGTTTTGTGTTAAAAAAGCTAAACAAGTGATATTTTTATAGAAGTGAGAATAGAATTTTTTATATATTCAAAATTATAGTTATAGAAGTAGTTTTCTTTTTATTTTTATATTCACAAAAAATTCTCTCTGTGAAGTACTTCCCGTCAGGTCCAGATTTCCCGTTGCAACATTCTGTGACGGTCCCTATTCCATCTAATGGGACTACACCACATACCCTCCGGAGGACTTACACGGCCTACTACCGAAACCACACTGGGTTAATGAAAACCGGATGAGGAAAGCCGATGGATCAGCAAATCGTGAACCAGGAACCGAACAACAGCAAATCGTGAACCGATGAGAAAATCCTTTTTCGTTGTTTCTTAGTAGAAGATAGTGACAGTAGTATCTAAACCGAAAATAAAGTATAGCAGCCATTGATTCCATTGTGGAAAGAGGGCCTCAACTCCTATTTGACTCTCAACACATGAAGATGAACTGCGGCTAGATGATGGCACTTAGAACTCCCTGATCTGGTCAGTTTTTTATTTTTCACTTCGTCTAATAGCTTTTTTGAAACGCTGAAGGGTGCCTATCCTCTTAATCATTGTCGTCTTTTCCGCTGCAAGTGTAATCTAACTAGATAAAGATTTCATTACCATGGCACTAAAATATTGTGCTAGAAAAAATTTAACGTTTGTATGTGGCATATGCAAATCCAAATGTGTCAATGCCCAAGGTTGAGCATGTCTGCGGGAAAAACATATTTTTCTTTTTAGAATCTTGATGAGCGTGATTGTGTTGTGTGTATTAGAACACACAAGATGAATAGAACGAATGAAGGGAGGAATTCACGCTTAAGCATAAAAGATTACTATTTATATAACTCCAATTATTCTCATGTTATTGTCTATGGCTCCGTTTAGTAACACGATTAGTTCGGATACTGTCACGATAGAAGACCAAAGGTCAATTGTAAAATACAAAAAATATTGGTCTTGAAATACCAAATTGACAACCAATAAACTTTTACATATTTTTAACACTCATCTGCAATCAGCCAACTGAGATTATACACATGACCAATTTTACGTGGTAGCATGGCCGGAGATTAAAATAATCATGTTCCCAAACGAAGTGTATGTTATGTTGTTTGACATTTTTTGTATTATTTCTCTGTTGCCGATAAGTTAACTCTTTCAAACAATTTTCTATAATCATTATTAATCTTATCAATTTTATTTTTCATGGACATTCCCGTGTAACAAGATGTTCATAAAAGTTTTGAAAGACCAAATTATACTTTTATAGGCCTAAAGATTTTTGTAAGCACAAAATCAATCAAACCCCATAATAAAATATTTATGCACTCATTTTTAAGATTATCATAAGAAAGGAGATTATCGTATGCAAAATTTTAGTTAGGGTCATTGTACATATAAATATAGATTTTTTTATTTATATCATTTTATTTTTTACTTGCAACAGATAAAAGATATGGACCAAAATAACTTCATTCACACACTTGACTTGGACAATGATAATTCTTCAGAGACTAATAGTGAGAATTGCAATTCAGAACATTATACACCTCAAAGGAAAGAAAATTATGAAGACCCTACTACAATGGCTGATTAAAATACTCCTAATTTGAATGACATGGCTTCTATTCATGCTAGAATGAATCAAGACAATATTCCAAAATTAGGTTTGGAATTTAATACTAGTGAACCTGATGCTTATACCTTTTATAATGAATATGCTAAGCTAGTAGGCTTTAGTACTCGAAGAAGCTCGTTTCATAAAGATAAGTTTGGTGTTTTGGTGGATAGGACCTTTTGTTGCTCTAGTCAAGGTCAACGAGGATTTGATAAAAAATATCATGATGTAAAAAATCCTTGCCCAGAAAGTAGATGTGGTTGCTTAGCTCATATTAAAATTCAGAGGCAAGTCAATGGAAAATATTGGATTGTTAATTTTGTTTCTGAGAATGCACATAATCTAGTTCCTCCTAGTAAAACTTTTATATTGCGGTCTCTTAGAAAAATGACTCTGTAACATACCATTGAAGCAGACTTAGCTGACCAATCTGGCATATAACCCAAAGCAAGCCTATCTCTTATGGCCAAAAGAGTTGGTGGTAGAGAAAATCTAGGCTTCATCTCATAAGATATAAAAATTATCTATCTAAAAAACGATCAGTGCAAATGATGGGGGGAGACACAGGTGGTGTGCTGGAAAATTTTTCAAAATAGGCAGTTGGAGGATCCAAAATTTTCTTATGCAATTCAAGTTGATGTTTTTTTTTAAAATTGGCCATTCTATTCATCCCGTGACTTGGGCTCGATCCTGGGACCTCTCGCTAACAAATTGAATGTCTAACCATCTTGGTGTCTTCTGTTAGACTCAAGTTGATGTTGACAATCTCATAACAAATATTTTTTGGGCAGATGCAAGAATGAAATTAGACTTCAATTACTTTGGAGATGTTGTTTGTTTTGACACAATATATAGAAAAAATAAAGAAGGGAGACCTTTTGCACTATTTGTTGGTGTAAATAATCATAAGAAAAATATTATTTTTGGGGCTACTTTGTTATATGATGAGTGTTGTGAAACCTTTGTTTGGTTGTTTAGAACCTTTTCTAGGACAATGATGGGAAAGAAGCCAAAAAATATTCTTATAGATCAAGATGCAGTAATGGCGAAAGCATTATCTTCTGAATGGCCTGGAAAATTTTATCGGTTATGTATTTGGCATATGTACCAGAATGCAGCCAAGCACCTGAGTGACATATTTGAAAAGTTTCATAATTTTTCTAAAGATTTTAGTAGTTACATCTATGATCATGATGAAGAGGCGGATTTCTTACAATCTTGGGCCCAAATGATTGATAGATATGGTTTGGCTGATAACTCATGGCTAAATCAACAACTTGAGTTGAAAGAAAAGTGGGCCTTAGTTCACGGAAGAGAAGCCTTTTGTGTTGATATGTTTAGCACACAGCTTAGTGAGAGCTTGAATAGCCACCTTAAGAGATATATTGGTTAGTAATATGATTTATTACGCTTCTTTAAACATTTTAAAGACCTAGTTGATGATAGAAGGTATGAAGAAATGAAGGCCGATGTTAAAGAAGATCAGACTAGGCCTTCACTACCCCATCATGTTGAAATTTTAGTGCATGCAAGTCAAGTATATACTCCTACAATTTTTAAAATGTTTCAATCTGAGTTATGGTTGACATGGGAATGTAGTTTGCATCCTGTTAGTGTTGTTGGATCATTTTCAACATATAAAGTTGTCCCCCCCCCAAGAAGTCTCTTTTTCATACTGTTACTTTTGACTCAGAAGAGGGATGTATCGAATGTAGCTGCAAGAAGTTTACTTTTGTTGGAGTTTTGTGTTGTCATGTATTGAAAGTTTTTTCTATTCACAATGTCAAAAGGGTTCCTGAAATGTACATAATGAGAAGATGGACAAAAAAAGCTAAGGCAAATATGAATGGAGAGAACATCTCCTATGACACTCCTATAGACAAAAATTCTAGTATATCATTGAGATACAAGCAATTGTGTCATATGTATATGCAAGTAGTAGCACATGCATCATTGACTCAAGAAACATATGTTCTTGCTTCTGGGAATCATGGGGATATATCTGAGGCGATTGAATCTAAGTGAAAAGAATTATCTATTCATGATCATACAAAAGGCAAAAAATATTGAACCTTGGGAAAACAATGCTAGAGAGGACCAACAAAGTAGAATCGATGAATCTCACAACGTAAAATTTGTGAAAGGCATCAAGCTTAGGGCCTCAAAACTGAAATCCTCGCATTGGAAAGAGCTTGCAATAAGAGAAGAAATGTGAAGAAAAAACCACTAAAAACAAAAGATATCCAAGGTAAAATGTGTTACTTCTATACATGAGGGTTTGTGGTGTATTTATTTATTATAATATTTTTTTAGAAGCAAGAACAAGTTGTAGGAGGCAGATCACGAGATGGCCAACAAATTTCTCAAACTTCTGAACCAACAGAGGTAAGCAACTATTTTTTTTATACTTATAACACATCGGTAGAAGTTCTTACAAATAATTTTCTTAGGATGCAAATGTTGGCTATTCTAATAGAAATGATAATGACACTTGTGGCATCACTAAAGTACCTCAAGGGACTATTTGCAATAAGGTAGTATGATACTTTAATAATTGTGTACCACTTCATTTTTTTTCATGTTAACATATAAATACAACATGTAGTTTTGGTATTATATCTTTTTAGGACTCTACATATGATACTATGAGTTCTTATAGAGGCTTCATGCAACTTTTATTGTAGGTATTATAATATACTTTTATAACTTAATAAATATGAATTCTTCAAATATTTAACAACAAGACTTTATGTTCACAGGTTGACTCAAGTGACCCAAAGCTAGATTAACGCCAGAATAAAATTGTTAGGCTATATGTTTCTATCTTAGAAGTTTTCTTGTCACTCTTGGTGATAGAACATATTTTTTTCCATAATAAATGGGAAGATTATTGACTATGGATCTTATATAACATGCTTCAAATGGATTTTAATCAATTATCGGTGTTGTTGGATTAATCAATAGTCATTATGAGAATTCCTATTTTATCAAATTTTGATC
This sequence comes from Alisma plantago-aquatica, assembly GCA_963693085.1. Taxonomy (NCBI): domain Eukaryota; kingdom Viridiplantae; phylum Streptophyta; class Magnoliopsida; order Alismatales; family Alismataceae; genus Alisma; species Alisma plantago-aquatica. The sequence goes on from OY856409.1 coordinate 1,523,893,983, forward strand.
TTCGTTTGCATAAGTTGGTCCTAAAATTGTCTTTGAGATTTATATGATTTTGTTATAAATTTGCATAATTTTCCAACAAATGAATTTTGATTGTGAGTTACTTTTTGTTCTATGATGCACAACTTATTCAGTTTTTATACCAAGTTTTAATTGATGTAAATTTCATGTCATACAAAATTACTATCAATATCCAAAATGAGTCTACATATATCCAGAATTTAAAATTCATAGGAGTTTATAGAACTGATCATATATTAACTATATAACCCACTCAACACGGCTAACAAATCACAAAAATAAAAACTGAGGTTGTGTTTAGTATTAAATTGTGATAACTTTATTTGGCGTAGGTAAATTAACTAGTGATAAGTTAATCTTGTATAAAATTACTCTTGTTTGGAACAACGATAAATAAGCTTCCGTTTGGTACACATGTAAGTTCATCTTTTATATAAATAAAGTCTATTATGTCCCACATGTAAATAATGCAGTCAGTTAGAGGGATTTTATAAAAAATAAACATCCACGATAAATAAACATGTCTACTGCTGCAAGGATTTCAAGCGACATGGTTATCCAGAGATTTTCCGTTAACTTATTCTTGCGACATCTTATGCCCACGTTTATTTGTTGCGTCAGTACTCGGACAGTACACCAAACGCAACCTAAATATGTTATTACTAGTCGACGAGTAGTTCAAGAGGTATGATTCGGACCACCACAACGAGTGGAGAGGATGCCCAGAGTCTAAGCCACTCTTTGCTTCAAGATCAGAATTCTGTAGTGATACTTGGAATAGGCACAGTTAGGCAAAATATCTGGATAAGTCTCATGCGAATTCGGTCTTCATTTGACAACTTAATTGACGCCCATATTGAACTTGTGTCATTTTTAATGTTACATATAAAATAATATAGCAAAATAAGAAAGAGTTAAATTCAGACTGAGATTCCTACTTCTTTAAAAGTAAGATTGAGTTGGCTTAACCGCAATATTATAGCATTCCAAAACATATCATACTTGTTCAATCCAAACCGGATGAACGTCAAGTAGTACAAATTGGCATGCGTCAATCCATAATGCATTCTATTCTAAACAGGGGCTAAGAAGAGTTATAATTGTGTCGCCAATTATTCAACTGATGCAAAATTAAAATTGCACAACAACCTATATAAGTCCATACTATTTAGAAAATTGTCTACTTACATATTAGATTTGACAACAATGATCATTAAAAGATAAAATAATGTTTCCAAGCACCAAGGCTCGAAGAGTATATTTTGGAAATGTAAGGCATGTATATTTTTTCCCGGAGCAAACAATCAGCTAGTCATTAAACCGTGCAAGTTTTGTTCACGATTCGCTGATCCGTCGGCTTTTCTCATCCGGTTTTCATTAACCCTGTGCGGTTTCACTAGCAGGCCATGTAAGTCCTCTGGAGGGTTCGTGGCGGTGTCCTATTAGCTGGAACAAGGACCATCACAGTACGCTGGAACGGGAAATCTAGACCCCTTCCCGTCATGGTCAAACACATTCTCTCTAATTATTTTAGTTTTTAATTTTTATATTTGTATAATAATCTCAAAATATTCAACTTTTCTACCAAAAGTATAAAATTGTGGGTTTCCTTCTATTTTATGCATAAATTTTATTTGAGTTTCCTTTCATTTATTTTTTTATTTTATTTTCACAAAAAATCTCCAAATTTTATCTAATACTCCTCCATTATTTAATATGTCCAACCAAGTAATGTAACACATTCATGACATATTACTTTTTTATCGGTTATAGGTTATACTAATTTTACTCCGCCAAGTTATTTATATTTTCTCTCTCTGTTTATATTTTTTTGACATTTCTAATATATTTCTTGCCGAATCTTTCCCCTTCTCCTTGTCTCCACTCCGATTTGGTAGAGACAGGATGGAAGAGAAATGGCTAAAAATACATATAATTTTTTCCCTTCCGTTCCCTTCGTTTCCCTCCATTTCCTTTCCCTATTTATCACTTTATCCAACCAAACAACCATAGCCTCTTCTCCTCCCCTCCATTCACCATGTACCAAATAGGCCCTAAAGAAAGATAACTATAAGGTGATAATATAATCTATTACTAGCCTCGTGCAGTCATGAGTTGCCCATCAACGTCATTTAAGGGTTGAAATCTATTATTCCAAGTTCCTGTCACTGACATATTCCTTTTAATCTCTATTGCAATTTTTAGCACGAGCTTTTACCAAAATGTATAATTAAGATTTCTAGGGACGCAAAATGGAATAGCAATTCAAAACAAAAAAAATTAAAGACCGTCGTGCCATGGGCCATGACAATGCCAAACTCTGCAATAGATGTATACTGGTTTTGAATCAGACGAATCTTATGCCCGTTATCTTTAGCCCAATACAAATATGACTGCATGTTGCAACACCATATCAAATATATAACCAAAGTTTCCAGCCATGCATCTTAAAAGCTGTGTAGAGATTTTTTTTTTAATCATATGCACATCGCCACACACTCATAAGATAAAATGGTATGTCTTTTCTAAAAGAACATGACATGAAAAAATGATACTATTGTTGTTTTTATTGTAAACTATCATTCCCTCCATGCTCGTGATTGCTCTGAAGGGAAATTTACGTGTCTTAACTATTAATTGAGGCGGGGGCAACATCATTAATATTATGTCACTTCATTGACACAAAGGACAAAGTTTTAATAAATCCAAAAGTATCCCTAGCTCCACCGATGAAACTTCTTATGTCTCAAAGATGGATAAGAATCACAAGATCTCATTTGTCTAGGAAGATTTAAAAAGCTGTCAGTTCCTATTGTAGAGGGGGTTGAATCTAAAAACGATTTACAAAATAACAATGAAAAATATGTTTGTAGCAACGATTGCATAACAAATGGAGGTGGAAGACGAGTAGACAATAACATAATTAGTTAATGAGGTTTAAAAACAACGAAAGTTTTCTAATCCACGTTTAGTTGACTTTTCAATCACTAAGTATGGAGAAACACTATTTATTTATGGGTGAGAGGGAATAGAATATAAGATGTTATATCAAATAACTTAACATAAAGATCCAACCATTTCATCATCTCTTCCAAATCTCAGTTGTGTGAGATTGCCACCATTTCCCATGTTAGCTGTCGAGATACTATGTCAACGCCTTATTTTGTTCGTGAACAAAGAAAGGGCACTATTTTTGTCTACTTTGCCTGGCCAAAGAGGACCACCACTTCTTTCTAAATCCTTTGTCACTTCGTTCACCTTCAAGTCCCTCTCCAATACTTCTTCACAAAGAAAGATGTTGGAAGAAAAAAGAGTACAATTTCAAGCACGAAGGATTTTGCTAACAAGATTCTCAAGATGATAGAAAATCTTTTAGCTAAGAGAGAAGCTCTACTTGAACACTATTTGGATCACTAAGGTAAAATCACATCAAAATTCTTTTCTTAATGTACTACTCAAATGTGTGAAAATTACTCAAGTGTGTGAAAAATTGATCAAATATGATCCCTATATATATATATATATATATATATATATATATATATATATATATATATATATATATATGGATTAGGGTTAGGTTAAGGTATTATTTCGGAGCATATCAAATCATCCTTGGTCAGTAGCTAGATCGAGCTGACTTAAAAACATAGTTACGATGCCAATTGATTTTTTTTATCCAACTAAAGTTATACTTAGAATAGGCAGACCTTTGGCTAAAATATGATTTTAACCGAAGTGTATAGGAATGTGTATTGGCTCAACAAAACAACTACCAGATTAAAATAATGTTATCTGGATTATCCATCGGGAAAAATAGAGTTCAAATAAGATATCACTCGATTGAACTAGAAGCTTGACCGAGAAGCATCCAAAATCATATTTTCTTCTTTGACGTATTCTGACAAATAAAATCTTGAGTATTTTGGTTGAAATATAACTTCAACAAAAATTTCTATCGACCTAAAAATTCATGAAGATTAATATCGATTGTAGACATGCAAGTAATTATAAGGCTTCAATATATATATATATATATATATATATATATATATATATATATATATATATATATATATATATATATATATAGCTTCCTAGAGCCCTAATTAAGACCAAAATGTCTTCTGGGCTCACAAACATCATTTATTTTTTACAAGATGAAACATAAATGGACTAATACAATTTCAAAAATTCTTCAAAAAATATGATTTATGTAATCCTTGTATGCTATAAGCATATTTGACATTGTTATAATTTATATATTCCTTAAGACTATTAGTAACATAGTTAGAAACAATGATAATATGAAATATGGAAATCACTGAATATGTAATGCACCTGGACCAAAAATCTTCCCCTTTTAGACGATGGCAGTTATTCCCTTGATTAAAAAGAAAGATCAAAGGAGTTGTTGTTTGAGTATAGAGATCACCATGTCATGGAGTAATACAATGTTCACCAAAATATGGTTGAGCGTATGAATAAAAAGTGAATGATGTAAACTATATATTAAGGAGATATAGTTCCATATCTGATGGATGATGCACTTGTATTTATTTTTTCAAATTTTCTCAATCAAGAGTAAGAAATACCTCAACTTATTTTTGAGAACTAAAGTTACAATGATATAAATTGAAGTAAAGTGATGGGACAAACCTTTTCTTATTATCTAGCTTCTTCCCACCCTTGGTCCAAATGAAAAGGAAAGATGAGTGAGTAAAGAAATAGAATAATCTTTCCCTTCAATTAACATGGAGATTAACACCAAAGTAGAACAACTCTAAACCTAGGCTATGAAACATGTCTAGAGATGTATATAAACTATTTTAATAATGAATAAGATAATTTCATTTTTTTTACAAACCTACATTATCAACATGAGAGAGTTAATAAACCAAAAATATTTTATTGTCTAAAGATAAATCATATAAATATGGGACAAAGGAAAATAACAATAAATTGAAAATGTCAACCCGTCTAAAAGGATATGTTTTTCTATAAACCAAGGACATAATGCATAAATGCAAGTCTAATTACATGATATTTTCTTTAGAAAGAAAAGAATCCCATGAGATCACGTTATCAAATATAAAAGATAAAGTACAACACATTCATACATATAATTTCACAATCACCTCAACAAGTTTATAATAGGCATCCACATGTGAATTCGCACTCATGCATCTTTCTTTTCCATAATAAGCAACAGTGTAACCCATTTTATTACCTTGTAGTATAAATGTGTAATCTTCTGAAGGAAGTTTGTGAGTTATTAGAGTTAGAGTGGAGGGAAATAAAACTGAAGATGATAAGGAGATCTGGTGGTGGCTAAGCATATTTGTAGGAAAGCTTACCAAAAATGATGTGTCAAATCTAAAGGATGTAAGATATAGATAGATATTAATAACTACACTATATGAGTGAGTATCTACAAATTACACCTATTCATCTTTATCAATTTTAGAGGGTGTATCAATTAAAGTGGCACATGGCTTACAATTTTTCATATTAGATCTTTTGATCAACTCTTGGCATATTTTTAATAAATAAAAATTTCTTTCAAGCATTTCTTAATTTGCAAAATAGGAAGAATGTAAGATCCTTCATTAACCATAATGGAAGTTCATTTTTTAGTAGTTTAAACAAATCCTCACATAATCTATCATCATTATATAAAAAAATATCATCATAAAATAGAAAAATTTTGCACATGTAAACAATCCATTTCTAAGCCTAAGAAAAACAGTACAATCTAATTGTCTGATAGAAAAACAATTCTTTAATACAAACATTTCGAGTCACTCCTACAATGTATTGGGATCTTGTTTTAAACCATATAAATTTTTCTTCTATTTATAAACATACTCATCATATTTTATGTCTTTAAAACTAGGAAGTTGTGGGATATAGACTTCTTAAAATATTCCATTTAAAAACCCATCAGTTTCACCCATTTGATAAGATTTATCATAATTTGGATAGCTAGTGTAAAAATATACATATAGATTCAAGTCTAGCTATCCATGCATAACTTTCAACAAACTCACTCTCATATATTTTATTATATATTTGGATCATGAGAAACACTTCATTATGAAGTATGTTACCAACTTCATCAAGATAATATTTAGAGACCCATTAGTTTCAGAACAAGTTTTTTGGGCGGTCTAGAGACTAAATCTCAAATTTTATTTTGAAAGAACTTGTTAAGTTATTGTTACACAGTTATAATCCAATAGTATCACCAAGAGCGTCATATATGGTCTTTGTCATTAATTTGTATACAGATGCCATGTTGGTTTGTTCACTAAATACAGATTAAATCTTAAATGTTATCCTTGTGTATAGCTATAATCAAATCATTTGGATGATCTTTAACGAACTAGAGCTCCTTAGGTCCTATTTCATTTTTTACTTTATCATCTCATTGATATACTGCAAACATTAATGTACTTCAAGTGTGAGGTACACAAATCTAGGTATAAAATCTTTGATATTATCTTCTGGTGTATTATAATAAACTTTGCATGAATTTCATTGTTCAACCTTTTTAGAAATTGAACTAAAGACCCTATATGCTTTGCTTGTTGGGGAGTATCCTATAAAGAATGATATCTCAAATTTCCCATCAGACTTATCTTTATCTTTTTTGTGTTTAGGATATAAAATGTAGTGACAATGGTATGGATATAATCAACTTTGGTCTTGTTGTTGTAGATAATCACATATGAAGTTCTCTTAATTAAGGAGTGGATAAATAATCTATTTTGTATGTTGAAAGACATATTGATTACTTCTTCGCCAAAGGTTTTAGTGGGGTTTGTTCGAGAAGCAATGTCCTAGGCATATCTTGAAGTGATTTATTCTTCCTTTCAACCTAACCATTCTTTTAGGAGTTCTTGTCAAAGAGTAGTTGTGTATGTATCCTTCTTTGTCATGGATTGTTTCAATCTCATTGTTTTGAAAATCCCCACCGTGGTCACTCCTAATAGTGTTAATCCTAAGTTGAATCTCATTTTCTTATCTAGTGCATGAACTTTTGAATGTATTAAGTGTATTTTTTCTTCAAATAAGAGCAGAAACACATAAACAAAGATTAATCGTCAATCATAACAATATGAGATTTCCCACCAAGTGGTTGTGTTCTCATTGGACCAAAAAGATACATATGAATGAGATTTAGAGGTATACTAGCACACAAGATGTTAATAGACTTGAATGAACTTTTTTCCTCTTTGTATAATGCTCATATTAGTTTGTTTTCTGAAGGAAAACTAGGAATTATCTCTAGATTGATCAAGGTTGGAAACTTTATGGATTAGGTTCATATTCATATGTCCTAGCCTTCTATGTTGTAGGAGTGTTACAATATCTATAAGACATTTACCTTTGATGAGAGACTAGTTGAATTGGTCTTAAGGATACATAATTATTACTACTTTAGTTATAAATAATATCACTAGGAATTTTATAGATAATTCTGCATGCATCCTTTTTAAACAAGCCATCAAAACCATTATCACACAATTTTTTGACACTAATAAGGTAATGATGCAAACCAACTTCAAGTAAAGAAATTTTGATGGATGGAAGCTTAGTATTCCAATTACTTTACCTTTGACACCATTACTAAATGTCACTATTTATCCTTTCCTCTTATCTAGTGTTTTAAACTTCTTGTTACCGGTCATATGCCTGGACAAACACCAACATCAATCAATTCATCCTACAAGTTCAACTTTTAGTACCCATGCATGGATCCTAGTAGGTTATCATGGTAGAATTTATGCAAAATTCAAATTATCAAATATGATAATTATTTTTTTCAATGAAAAGAACTCCTAGATATAATAGATGAACCATGGAGCACATCTAAGAAAATAACATTTGATTAACAAACTTGGAAATTAGATAGATTGTATAGTAGTTGAACTGTAAGTTTGGTGAACTAGATGCCCAATTGAACTGCAAGTTCGATAGACAATATCAATGTCAAACAATAATAACTAAAATATTAATATAATCATACAACTATGCATGACACAAAATAATATTTAATGATATTGCATTGTACAACATAAATGAGAGTTTCAAGAGACACATGTGTCAATAGGATTAGATGCAACTTTTATGTCAAGGATGAAGAGATGAGTGAATTGTGCTCAGAAGCTTTTGCAATCCAAAAAAGCATTTTAGGATCTCCCTATTTTTTAGTGGCATTGATAAACATGATGTCCATAATGGTTTAAGAAAGAGCAATGAACTTTGGATTTTAGATGATTGTTTGGCCCAAGAAAAATGTTTTATTAATATATTCTTTGGTGGATGATTCTTGGGTTTGTATGTAAGACCACTTCTACCTACTTGCTTACATGAGTGGTGAAATAGGTTATGCAACCTATGCTTCCCATTTAAGAATTTTGATATTGTATTATTTTGTACTTAGTTCTTCTCACTAGAAATCAAATCTTTGTTTCTAAAGGTTCTTCTCTAGAGTATAGATTTTTCATTACATAACATATATGTTGATAATATTCATGATTGCATATGATAGGTTGGAACTAATAAATACACTCTTTTTCTACTATAGAAGTGTTATTCCTAGTTAAACAAGAATTGTTAATATATATACCATATATCTTGGAGTTTAGATTAGACACATCATCACTTGTATAAGGAGAAAATTTGATCTCATTAATCTCACAAGAAAGATCTTAAATTTTCTCATGCAAGTTATCTACTAGCTTAGACAACTTTGTATAACTACTCATATAGTCAATTAAATTTACTTGTATCAATTGAAAGCATATAAATTAGTTAGATTTAGAAAGATCAATAAGTGTACCTCATTTGGGTCCTCTTTACTTGTATTAGCCATAAATCATGTTATATTGAATTTATAACTTTTATTTCCTTTATTTTAGTGAAAAGAGGTTGAGAAATATATTTGCATGTTTCTTCCTTAAAACATGACTTACAATGTATCAATAAACTTCACTTTGTATTCCCATCTAAGTTGATATATCTTGCAATGTTGTCTCCCATGCTTCTATATTCATTGGAAGTTACCTAGAATACCTGCTCTTATACAACTTGAAAGAAGGTTTTAGAGGGGGGATGAATAGACTCCAAACATAATTTTCTATTTCTAAAATAGAAAACGTTGTAAGCTAAGTCTTAAGTAAAGGAGGAGGAAGGGGTAGATAAGAACATGATTATTTAATACAACTTAAAATCCATAAAGGTTTACAAATATGTTCCTAGTTTGTCTTTTTAGCCACTAGGTTTGGGTAATTTTTTTTATTAAAGTTGACAGAGAGTACATTACAATATTATTTATTAAAAACACTAAATAATATCAAAACTATTTCACTATCTTCTGTATATCTTGCACAGGGTCCATTACCACCATTTCCCTTTATGGGCCATCGGGAAACCACCTCAACACATTCATTTGTTTGTGTTCGAAGAAAGGTCACCCACTATGTCCTCTTCACTTTTGTGTAGGAGGACCATGCTCATTTTTAGACTAGTTTTTGCTTAACTCACCTTAAAGGACTCATAGAAGACTTATTCTTAAAGAAAGAGGACAAAGGAAAGTACAAATGATTTTAATAGAGAATTTCTCAAGATGATGAAAATCTTTTAGCTAAGTGAGAAGCTATACTTGAACACAATTTTGACCCCAAGGAACAAATACAATAACATTCTTTCTTTTGTCGTATTCTATTTCTCAAATGTGTGAAAAAGTGATCAAATATGGTCCTAGTATATAAAAATGGATTAGGGTAACCTAGGGAAACATTTCGGAGTGCTTAGGAGAGTACTTGGTCAATAGATGCATGGAGTAAAAAAATGAAGCTATGAGGCCATTTGTGCTTTTGACAGATTCCTCTATTGCATTGATACTTTGCCCAGGGATCCCTTTGGTCAAACTAATATTTTGAGTGAACATATAGGGATGTGTTTTGAGTCAACACAATGGTCATGAAATAAAACTAGGTCAGTTTGACTATTCATCATTTGAAATAGTGTTCGACTAATATAACACTCAGTTAAAGTCTAAGTTAAAATGAGAGATATATAAAAGCACATATGATTCTTATATGTATCTTGGATGAATTAAAAGTTGTTTGATGCCATCTTGGTTGAAGTAATAAAAAATTCAACTCCCAAAATGTCACCCAAAAACTAATTCTAGCTCTAGAAATCAAATAATAAAATCTGAACAATCTCTATAGCTTCCTAGGGCCCTTAAGGAAGATCAAAATTATCCTTTTACAAGATAAAAAGTAAGTAAACAACACAATATTTATAATGTTTTGAAAAATAGTTCATACAAATAGTTAGTCTTGTGTGCTATAAGTCCATTCGGAATAGATCTAACACATATGTTCTTTAAAATTCTGACTAAAATATTAAGAGATAACAGTAATATAAAATATGTCATCCATTAAAATATGTCTTTGTAATGTCATTGGGCTAACACCAATATCATTAAGGTGTTTCATAGTGTGTTTGTGTTTTAGTGCTTTGTGGAGTGGGGTGGGGATAGTATAGATTAGATGCAATAGAACCAAAAAAAGGGTGAAAAGTCATTTGTGAGGACAATACAATGAGAATCCTATGTATCTATAAGGACATTCCAACCTCTTTTGCAAGGTGCAAGTAGTTTCCATCCTCAACAATTTTCAAAGTATGTAGGTGGTGCATCCAAAAACGTTTTTGAAATGACCCACTTTTGCAAAGTTCAAGAGTGCTTACATTTAATCCTACTTCAAGTGTGCATAAGTGATAGTCTAGAGACTGCAATTACTAACACAAAGTTTGTAGATTTAAATTTCTAGGCCAAGGAATGAAAAAGAAGCACCCTATACCACTAGAGAATTGTCTATTGAAACAAAAAACAGGGTCTGGTATCTAAGCACCCACTTGGTAAGTTTGGATGACTATGAAACTGGTGGGATACTTTTATGAGTAGACCAAAACAAACTAGTTTTTAGTCACTCATAATGATTTAAATTGGTTTATATTGAGTCAATAAGGCCTTCTATATTTTAAGGTCACCGATTCTCTTCATAAAAAAGATGTGGAATCCTCCTTGAATCATGGAAACCTCCACAAGGACATATACACAGATAAATATCTTAGTGACAATATATCCCTGTTATCAAGATATAATTCTACAATGACACATGATATTGGGGACTTGATGACTTATTACAACAAACGAGTACCAATCCACATCTTTCCCTAAAAAAAAGGAACACATAATTGTGGGTTAAAATCCACTTATTACCTATAAACAGGACAATATGTTGTGAACCCTTATCCTAATGTCCCCATTAAGTTCTATATTGGGTCCCACTAGGATTATATCAAAACTAACTAACCATGAAATCAATGATGTACAAATTTCTATAACAACTTGAGGTATAAATGTCTAGCATTTTCATAAAAGTACTTGGAAGGTGGTTTGTGTGATGTTATAGTTGATGTCTAAAACTTCTTTAGGAGTGGTAAGATGTTGAAAGAGATAAAAAAATCTTATGTTACCCTTATTCCAATAGTTAAAAAGGCAATAAATACTACATGTTGGAGGTCCATTATGTCATATAAAATTTTAATATATAACCATTTCAAAAATACTTTCTTATAGGCTTCGCTTGGTCTTCAATGATCTCATCAACTTTAATTAGGTGGAATTGATCAAGGGGAGAATTTTTCTTATGCTTTGATATAAGATAATGAGATGATTATTAATTTCAAAAAGACAAATGTTGAACTGAACATGTGCACTTAAGGAAGATTTAGTTACTCTATTAATTACTTGTTCAATTTTATTATTCTCAAGAAAATAAACCTTCCTTTACACTATCTCAACTGAATTGATGCTATTTTTTATCCTAAAGTATTCACATCATTTTCACTAGCAAAGCTTCTGATGTCATTTTTCCTACTAGTGGAATAAGACAAGGAGATGCCAACTCTCCTTACATTTTAGTTTTTTCCATGGATGGTTTCTATTCTGTGATATATCATGCAGTTAGTCATGACTTGAATCATCCACTTAGACATCCTAATATGTCAATTTATCATGTTCTCTTTCGTGACAATGTGAGTATCATCGTGAATGATGCTAAAAGTTTGAAGGTCATTCGTAATATATTTGTTAACAAATCAGGGTTTGTTAGTGACCCAAGTAAGGGCCAATTTTATTTCGTTTAGTGCTAAGGGTGAGTTGATGATCAATTACCTTGATATATATGTTGGTGATTTCTTAATAAGGAACCTTAGTTCTCCCTTGTCTGTGGATTGTTGAAAAAGCCATATTGCATCCCATTAGTTGATAGACATTAAAGAAAATTTGAGATCTAGAAACTGATATATTTACTGTTTCAAGGAAGATTATAGTTTATATATCCAATTTATGTTCCTTTCACTTTTTGTGGTCCACTACTTTACCATAATTGTCTCAATTATGGAAGAAATTATTATGATTTGCAACAATTTTATTGGTTGGGGAGGTGCGACTATGGATAATAAGTTGCACTATGTGAGTGGTATTTGTAATTCCAAAATAGGGTGGGGCTACATACTTAAATGTGCATGTTAAATGCAAGTGTACATGATAAATTCAAGTGTATGTGTCACAGTAGTAAAGGGACTCAAAGAGTCCTAGATTTAAAACTCGGAGAATTAAGACATCTAAAACTACTACTAACTGAAACATATCATCTAAGACAAATAAGAAAGTTGGTTGATAAATTATAACTAAGAATGAGAATTAAAATGTGTATACAATCAAGTGAATGGAAGATAAAATGGATGAATTTTTAGGATATTAGTTGCACCACTGTGTCAACCTATGCATGCATCTTATTAGATCAACACAACTTGTTTTTCTTCTTTAATTTTTTATTTGTAACTTGTACTGCATGCTTTCCTAGTGTAGTACACTATTTAGCCTAGTTGCTAATCCATTTTCACAACATCAATATAAGAGACTAAATAGTTAGGACTATCTCTGGATAATTACTTCATAGTGGTAATCCTACCTACGCAATGCACTTTTAAATTTGATGATAATGTCTTTTCTAACTATTCACCCTACTTTTGCAGCAGTTAATAATCCATTAGAAATCAATGTAAATTAGACAATTAAGATTTTCAGTTATCAAAATCCAAAGAAAAAGATATATTGAATTGAATCTAGATATGAACATACACAATGTTAACACTAGGCTTCTCTGAGTTCTAAAGAATGAGGTGTATACAACTCAATTTTTAGAAATAATATAGTTACTGATATGATTTATGGTAAGAAATCATGGGTGAAACAAAATAAAAATAGGACGTCTCCCTCATGGGCCAGAGGGGGAGATTGTTGGGAAACATATGTTTCAGCCCATGTCCTATTGGGATTTGGACTTAATAGGAGTTGGTTTGTATTGCCAATCCTAATAGAAGTTGAATCCAAAAAGGAAAGGAGATGACTCTCTATGTGTGGGATTAATTAATGTTTGGAATTGTATGAGGAATTGGAATATGATTCCTAGTTGTAACCACATGTCACAGAGGCCTATAAATAGATGCCTCTGGGGGAGGCCATTGAATCATTCCACCTGTTGGTGTGTGATCCCACCAGTTATTGGTTGTTGGTGCCTTTTGTGGTAGAAGAGTCAGAGAGAAATAACAACTAGTGGTGCTCTCTTGTGGTAAGAGAGGGTCAACAACTTTGTCTTAAAGTGAGGTAGCAGCTGACAGTTGGTGGCACATTGGGTGCACCGACATTGTAGCTCTCTCATTGATGGGAAAGGACCAACAACTTTGCCTCAAAGTAGAGCAACGACTGGCTGTCAGCAACACAACGGAAGTGCATCGGCAGTGGCGACAGATCCAAGAAGCAGAAGATGCACACGGTTAGTGGCACATAGTTGGTGACATGGCAATGACTACGGTCTATCTGATTAGTGGAGGACGCGTATCGATTCTCTCATACGAAGAGAGTTTTGGCGACACATTGGGCTTTTAGTTGGAGGTGCCAACTACGACGAGTACCGCAGAAGGAAATAAGGTGGACAAACTCATCAAGAGAAGAGGCGACCCCGTCAGTGGCCGTAGTGGCAACAAGCAATCCCCCAGTAGCGGCAATGGTGTTGTGAGCAGAAAAAGTGTAAAGGGAGGGTTTATACACATTGGGTGTACTTCTATTCTTCCTTATGTTTGTTCTTAGGCGGGGGGATCTTTCCAAATTTAGGAGTGATTAAATCTGGGCAGTGTGAGTTATAATTTGGGTTATATAGTGCTTGATGGTCGGTATTGCCCCGTGGTTTTTCTCTCCTTCCTTAGGGAGAGTTTTCCACGTTAAATCTTGCACCTTCAATCTTGCAGAGCATCATCACTTTTCCACCACAATTTCCTAACATAAAGAATGTAAAAGTATACAAAAACTTAGAGAATCATCATATTATCCAGGGAAATGACATGAGCTTATATCTATAGAAGTGTCTTGTTGTTTAGAATAACAATTTGTAATATGTTTATTAAACATATTAATAAATGTGTCAAAAACTCATAGATTAATGTTAACTTACTAATTGGTACATTTAATTATATGTATCCTAGAATAGTTAATAGTATATTGTATGAATAAATCAAATATTTATATCATGTCTAAATGGCTATAATTATTATAAATATAAAGATGAAATTCTTTCATATGCGTATATTTTGATTGTGTTAATCATGTAGGTTGATTTGTTATGTATTGCGACATAATGAATGATAGGAGAGATAAGCCTAAATAAATAATTATGATTTTTATTAAGACATGGTTTCAAGATGTATTTATTAATCATTTTTCAAAAAACATGTACACTTTTGAAATTTTTTAATTTTTGTGATATATTTGATAAAACAAAGAAAACGTCACACATATTAATGAAATTAATAATATTATTTATTATTTTCCATGCAACTTTGCAATGACATATTAGTTATTTTATGATGTTAGTTTATCCGAGTGAACAAGTCTTCCAAGTTAGTAATCAATAGCTTATTCATGAATTTTTTTAATGAACCAATTATAGTGTCATGTTTTCACTTAAATGTTATATAAATATCATTTCTATAGGGTATAATAATATTTTTTGTAAGTTCAAATACAATGGATTTTTTATATTTTCCTAGCTTCCAACTTTGCATCAAATCATTATATTTATAATTTAGGCACTATAATTTATCATTATATTTTTTTTGCCATGTATAACAAATGAAAAAATTTAACATTATGGTGACAATACTGTTTAAATTTAAATTACTATATTTTATTCTCTCAACTTGTATATTATAATAACTTATCGCATGGTACCAGTAAACAAATTAAAATTAAAATTTTATTTTTTTTATTTTGTTGTTACTAGACTTGTCAAGCTTACCATATAAAAGAAAATAAGTAAATACTAACCCTCACAATCAACATTGAACATAAATTTTATATGATTTTATCAATACAACCTTAATCTTTTGAGAACAAATTTAAGGACTTAATCAAGTGCAAAAAAAATTATTTCTATTTTATATAAGTGGTTGTCATATCATACACTTCTTATATATATGTAACATGTTATATGATCCATAATTCTTGGAAATAATACATATGTTGCAGTATTTTGATTGGATTCGGGAATTAAGCAGTCCATAATGTAAGAAGACACATTCCTAATATTTTTTGGGAAATGTAAATCTATTCGTTTTCCTATTTGAGATCGAAGTAAAAGGGTGAATAACATACATATGAGACATGTTAACACTCTATTTGTCTCTAAGAAATAATTAGTTTGATTTGTCTTTGACGTAAATAAAAATTAATAGTACACAATATAAATACTTAACTTAATTTTTATTTGAGCCCTCCGCTCATCATAGGGCTAGCTCCACCACTGCATGGCACCCATGATGATTCCTAGTATGTGGTCAAGACAAGAAGAGACGGTGGCCGCCCCGTAAGAAGAGACTCTCTCTAATTCTCTCTAAGGTTGGATCAATGCTATGATACCACATGAAAAATAAAATGTGAAGGTGAATGAGATATTTATTGTTAATAGACCACAAAATCTTCCTCGCATATATAGGAGAGGAGGAAAGTACAAGGAATCAAATATAAACCTAATGGGGCAAGACAATTAGTTACATACACATAATTAATTAATAATTCCAACAATATTAAAATAACATAAGGCAATTAGACGTTTGCTCCTCCCATTTGTATGCCAGCTTCATTGTTACTATTTCCCAATAATGGGTATATCTAGGTGTGTGTACCCTAGAGAGAGGTGAGTTGCATGGTTACATTATATCAGTAGAAGAAAAAAAAGGAACTATGTGCTCCCCGAGCCATTGTCCATTGTGTATGTGTGACCGTGTAGTAAAATACCTAATTTTCCCCAATCACATGTTGCATTTGTATAATTTAAATCCATTCTTTTAGTATACATTAGTGTAGAAGAGTTGTTGTTGTAGGTTTAAGTGTCAAATAAATTATGTTCTAATGAGATAACTTGATCTATTTTATTTCACATTTATCATTACCTTTGGGTTTCTTCTAGTGGTGTACAATAAGATATACATTTTCTACACTCTTCCTACCTGTCGCGCAATGACGACATGTTTGTCATAGATACCTTTTTAATTTATATCTTTATATCTATAATTAGATATAACATGTAATATATAATTCATAATAGTTATATACAAATTTTGGTCCATGGAAATTTTTTGTTTTGGCATTTAATATAGTGCTAATTTTGTAAAAATGTTGAGGAATAAAATCAAGTAACAATCCATCGGTATCATAGATAGTGATGTGTGTGTTATTGCATAGGCAAATTCACCTAGGGAAGAGTCTCTAGATTTTTACCTAGACTATGCACAATAATCACCACCCACAGGCGGACGGGTCTTATAGTAATATAGTTCAGGATCAAATTCAAAGGACAGAGTACTTAATAATAATATGATCAAATTAACTAGATAAGAACTAATATTTATCACAAGATTTAGATTGATTTGATTAGACCAAGGTTGCAGGAATCAAAATAGTCAGATTAAGGTTCTAGTCATCAATGAATAGAAACAATACGGTGTAATGGGTTTTACCACCACTACCTATAATTTACTCTCTCTCTCACTGTATCAAATTAAGCACAAATATATATACATTGAGGCCAACTAAATCTCCCTTTTGGGTTAGGATCAAAACTTAGATGAATATCATTCTAAGCTCCCCATTGTGTTTCCTACAGATAATACATATGTAACATACTGAAACCTAGCATCCTGACTCTAGAAAACCTATCCCGTGATTTTTTTTGGTGAAGTAAGACATGTATTATTATTTTTGTAAGTTTTGTACAAAATAGAGGAAAAGAAAGACTTGTGAGACTAAACAATCTCACCAAGTTGACTATACATTGCCTTGACATGGCAAAAGAGAAAAAAATTGTAGAAGAAACTATGCTGTTAAAGACATGAACAGAGGAACAAAACATCAAACATGATACGAGCAAGGACAAAGCCATCATCCACTAAGCTAATGAAGGAGCTGCTTGATAGTAGTATTCACTAAATGCTAGAGTAAAGGAACCTCCATTTCCTTGTTTTCATACACTCTGAGATTTCTTTCCATCCAAAGAAGGTGAATTATAGTAACCCCAACAAGATGACTAATCTTACTTGACAAATCAATAAGATCCTCTCTTTTCCCAGGAATGCCTTGAATAAGAGTATCTTCAAGAGAATATCTCCACAAAGAGACAGAATAAGAGCACTCAAACAATATGTGTCAAACATTTTCACAGTCACAGTTACATAGAAAACAATACAAAGGTGTAGATATCCCCCTCCTCGCAAAATCTGTAGTAGATAACCTCCCATGACCAAATTTCCACAAAGAAATAAGAAATATTTTAGGCCAATTAAACTCCTAAACCCAAGAAAACACAAGGTCAGTCTCACCAGACCCCCTGATAAGCTTCCAAATCATTTTCAGGTTCACCTTGTTTTCATTGTTAATTAGAATGACATCTGCTCCCCCAGTAGGAGCCAGAATACTACCAATGAAGCTATTTAGTGTATTATGCAATCTAGATGAAGAAAGTTCCATAGATTACCAGAAATAATAGAACTCACTGTATACAAATAAGGTAACCTAGACCTTATAACCTCTTTTCTTCCAATACACTCATTCAAGAAATTCTTCAGAAGAGTCCACGGGTCTTTCCACAACCAAGTATTAAAGCCATCACCTATTCTGTAGTTAACCAACTTTTTGAAGTCATCGAGATGTCTAATCATTTGGATAAAATACCAAGATAGCTGACCAAAAATCTCAATAATCCCATGATTAGCATATTAGTATGCTTGATTCTTTAGTTTTGACCAAACAAAGATGTAGTTATAACCAAACATTGTTGTTTGTAACCCCAATGAATATATTTATGCATGTAAACATGAATAACCCAAAGGTAACCCTAACCTTTTTTTTATTCGACAAGGTAACCCTAACATGGATATGCTTGAAAACCTATTGAATACATTAAATACCATTATATTTTGTAATAAACATCACATATCATAATACACCCATATTAACCAAATACCCTAATATGTGCTAATTTGTAAGTGAGTTCACAAAATATGTCACATATGTTTCCTTTGCTAACTAATTTACACATGACAGTTAAGATATGTCTAGTGAGAGGAATAATATGCTTAATACACAAAGAACTGATTGGATTTTTCATGTCCATAAGTGTGAATAATGTACTACCATCTAAGTTAATATTAAATTAATGGACTTTATATGTAAAATGAGTAAAATATGAAAATTTGTTCAATATAATTTAGCTTGACTCTTTTGATAAGACTCTAATTAATGAATCTTGATGATAAAAATATAATATTATAATAAAAATAAGATAGTGAACCTAACCCTAAAACTCATAATAGGAAGTTTCAAAGGTAAAATCCAATAGAAAAGCTGAATTCCTTAGGTCCTAATTAGATAAGATGCCAAGTTTCAACCTAATTAGAATATTATCTATCACAGTTCAAGTAAATATGATAATTCTTAAAATAATTGATCCCAAAATAAACAGGACTGCATTCTATATGATTTTCCTTACACACAAATTGATTTTCCTAGAATTCCTAAGATGGATGTGTTACATTATATCCATATTTTGTCTCTTACTTGGTTTTCCCATGGGTTGTTAGATGACCATTGTGCGGCTTGGCATTCATCTCTTACCTTAAGTAGGAGACCAAGAATAGGCTGTGCAATCCCAGATTTGCCCTTCCTTCATGATCTCTCTCTCCTTTTCTCCTTATGTCCTACCCTCTTTTCCCATAGTTTCCCTTCATTTGACCCAGTCTAGGGAACTGTAAGTTTGTTGTGTTTCATAGATGGGAGAGTTATACCCAACTCTAATTTCCTATTGCTCCCTTATTTCCTTTCTTAGTTGGGAATCTCTCCCTCTCAAACCCTATATATATATATATATATATATATATATATATATATAGTTTCATAGATGGGAGTGTTATCCCCAACTCTAATTTCATGTTGCTCCCCTATTTCCTTTCTTAGTTGGAAATCTCTCCCTCTCGAACCCACTTTCAAATATATATATATATATATATATATATATGCATATATATGTATATATATGTATATATATACACACATATGTATATATATAATATATATGTATATATTATATATATACATATATATACATATATACATATATATACATATATACATATATATATATTCATACATATATATATATAATATACATATATATTATATATAAATATATATACATATGTATATATATGTATATATAATATATACATATTATATATATATATATATATATATATATATATATATATATATATATACGATCCTAAACCTCTCTATAGCCTGCTTCATCTTGTTATACCGCATGATTCATGTTCGTTCACCAGGGAGCTATTCCATTCTACCAATCCACCTTCGACGGCCATTTGGGGTTGGGTGGAGGATTCTCCGCCTCCATAAACACATGTGATGACATAGATATTATTCTTAGGAATTCTTGAAGATAATGGTGCTATCAATTTCTTTAATTGTTGTATACTTTGATCTCCCCCATTTGTGAACGTCATTGACAACATTTTTGGCTTCTATGGCACCTGAGCAAGTTAGTGAGTGAGTTCATTGATTTTTCTTGTGTATGAGCTCTCTATGATCTTTCGACGAGGTTTGTACCCTCTTTTACAATTGTGTTTCACTTTGAATAGTTCTTCAAGTTCTTTATTTTCCTTTTATCATGGTAGAGAGGAGAAGTAGCTCCTCTATTCATCTAAAAAAATCTATTTGGGTTCGTTGGATCTACCACCACATTTGGAAGATGAGGGAATCAATAACTATCATGTTTTGTGTTTGATCACCAGGAGCAATCTTGGTTTTGGGATATTTAAGCTATGTATGGGTTATGCATGAAGGAACAAGGTGAGAAAGACAAGTGCTTCTACTTGTTTGATATTGCCCACAATTTCTTTTGTTGTTTGTCATGCCTCAATGGAAAAATTTGTCTTTTCGCCACTTTGTTTTCTACACTTTCATCTGGGAGGACACCAACCACGTCACTGGATCTATAGGGCTAGCACAATGGGTCATGTATCCCCAAGAGGATAAGAAATTGCAGATGTGGTTTACCCAAAAAAATTTGGTCAAATTTTATAAAGTTCACTATAAATCAAACTTAAGTCATAAAATGAATAAATATATGTATTATAATCATGGAATTTTTATACATGAAATTATACTTTTCATCACCTAATTTTATAATATTATATATGTAATTTTTCAAGGATTTTCTATTGGAATTTCTAACAGTTCAAATCTAATAATATATAAGTTAGAAAAATAAATTAAAATATGATGTGGAACCATGAAAATAATCTACATTTTAGGATCAGTTTCATAATCTAAAACAATAATAACAAAAGGACAATTATGTTTATGAATTTAATAATAATATAACCTAATTTTATATATGTGTTTGATAGGTGGCTTGTGATCCAGATGTGGAACTAGGGTTGATAATCGATTTATCTAGACTCAATCTAAGGTGTGCTGCATTCCGTAGTCATATTAAGCAATTTATCTCATTTCTTTCACTCTCTTGATGTATATTGTATTCCCCTATGAATTATATTCAACAATTATTTTCTTTACACTATCTGTTGGGCCTCTTTACGGTATTTTGGTATTCAAATTTCTCTTTCATGTATCAGTGACCTATTTGGTTCTAATTTTATGAACTTGAGTCCCTAATATCCTTAAACTATCTATATTTCATGTTGTACTCTAAAGTTGTACATTGCTCATCTGATTTCATAATGAAACCCTTATTGTGGAATATAACTAAATTGTTCCTTATTGTAACATGGAACCCTAATTTTGTCCTCTTTTGGTGGTGGATGTTTTATATTTTCCATTTGTGTGATGGAAATCTCATTATATCCATTTTGTAACGATATCTTCAGTTTCCTCTAGATTATTTCATGCCCATTGATTCAGTAGCCCTAAAGTGATATTAGTGCTTTATTTTCTGGGTTATGTGCCCATGTTATGTTTTGAGATGGAGGTTATGTTGACCTTACAGTTATACATTGTCCATATTTGGATGATGACTTAACCATTCCATTCATATGTATCTAATGCCTATTTGAGATTGATTTCAGGTATTAGGTACATGAAAAGGATCAATTCAGTCAAGCCTTAGCTTGACCAAATACAAGCCAAAGTCAATGCAAATGCACTTTTATGGAAAACACCCTAAAACCATTAGGATAATTTTTGTAATCACTTGTATTGATGCTATGACTTGAAAATAAGCTGCAAAAAAATCAAGATCACTTAAAATGAATATTATATCACTCTAATGGTATTTTTTCAAAATTCATTATAAGGACTTTTGTCATTTGAGATTCATGTTTGATAAACTTGACTGACACCCTTGATGGATTTTTAGAACTTCTAGGGCTGGCCAAGTTTTCCCATCACAAACTTGGCCGAAACCTCTGCCTAGAATTTCGGTTGTCGGCCCAGTTTCAACCAAGATAAACTCAACCGACACTTCAAATTTTCTTTTTTGTAGTGCTATACATCAAGTTTTCTTTCTTGAAACTTGACCGACCACACTATAAGGAATGTGCAGAAAAAGTGTTTACAATCATTGGAGTGTTTTCAAAACTCAAAAATAGATTTGTTGCAACATACCAAGTGACCAAGATTCATTCCCAAGTGCTTCCATTGCCTAGTAGACATCCCAACAATAAATAGGGACCCTTGGGCTTCATCCCAATCTTGCTTCTTATGATTCTAGCTATAGTTGAGTGGATTTGCCTACTAAGATCCCCTTTCTCTCTGTTACTTACTACAGATCAACATCAATTGAGTGAGATAGGTCATTTGTGAGAGAGATACTTCCTTGTGCTCACTGTGAAGATCTCAATTTTCCCTTTTCCAATCCCTTTCTCAAAAGCAAAGTCGGTGAAAGCCTCTCCTTAGTGAAGGTGTACTTGAAGGCTAAAGATCCAAGAGAAGATTGGATAATTCCTTCAAGGTAGAAGACTTGTTGTAAGAGGGGATATCCTTGGTGAAGGTGTCCAACTTGTTGCAAAAGTGGGTAAGTCCTTATACAAGTTGAAGACTCTTGCTCTAAGGATAGGTAAGACCTTGTAATGATTATTGGCTCATTTGATCCTTAAAAAGTAAGTCTAGGTATGCTTTCCCTAGACAAGGAAAGTCTTACACATCTCTTATAATGGAATATAAGAAAGGTACAATGGTTGAAAAATCCTAGAGGTTGACCTCTCTAGGTAGTGGATGTACACTCTCCTAGTTTGGAATTTGGAGTTTGAAACCACTATACAAAGCTTGTTCTTGATCTTATTCAATCTCTCTCATCCTTGCTATGTATGTTTATTTGCACTTAAATTCTATATTGGAAACCTTATATTTTGAAGTAATTTGAAGGCCTAATGAATTTGGTTTAAGTGTTTTAGATCTATTCAACCCTCCCCCCTTCTAGAACTCATTAATCTAACAAGTGATATCAAAGCCACAATCTTCTCCAACTAGATCTCCCATGAGGCGATAAGATGGGGGACAACCTCTTGGGTTCTCTCAACTTAGAGGGAGGATTCTCTATGAGACCTTCGGTCTTTGATGGCACAAACTTCCTCTATTAGAAGAGGAGGATTGATGCACTATTTATTTGTCATTTTCACAAGCTATTTTGTATTGACTATTGTGCACTTTTTGGTCAAATATCTTATTAATGGTGCATGATATACTTTCATTAGCTTGTGATACTTTTTTGCAACAAATAAGCATAATTTTAATGTTTACGAATGATTTAGTACAGTTCCAGAGCTTAAGTTTGGATTTTATGCATTTCAGGTGAATGTACAAGAACCTACACAACTCAGTGCTACCTACTTTGGAGTCGGTGGTACCGATACATGCTCAGTTTGGAAAAAAATGGTCGAGAAAACTCGATAGTATCGACATGCAAGTTGATAATACCGATAATGTTACAATGTTTTGTGCAAGAATTATCGGAGAAACTCAGTACTATTGATGGACATGTCGGTAGTACCGATAACTTGACAAGTGGCTACGCAATTAGAGGAGTCAGTAGTACTATCACTGTCGATAGTACCGATATGTCAAGATCAGGCATATCTGAAGGCTTTGTTTAATATGCTAACTGATGTTTTAACTTGCCCTAAGTCATGCTTATGACTTAGGGAAAGTGCGGCCAGACCTAATGGGCTCGTCTTTTTCCATCGTACCATGACCTGGAGCAAGAGGAGGAGATAGACAAGAAGAAGGCCACTTCCCGAATGATCTGAGCACTTCCAGCAGACAAATTTGCAACCAAAAGGTAGCAAATTGACATGTGTGTGAGAAGGGATCGTCGGAACTGTCTACTTCATGGGTTATTCTTGTTCTCCATGCTTTTTCTTTCTCTTGGAATGTTTTTGACTACGGAAACCATGAGGGGCTGATCCCCACATTCCTTAGCACCCAGGTTGTGCATTTTATTTGACTTCTATGCATTAATTCATCCATTTCTCTTAATATCTGGATTTATTTCTATGTGAATGAATGAACTATCCATGCTTGATCACCATAGGCAGTAGTTAGACCTTTAATTGCTTTGAAATTTTTTTTAATGGTTTTACCTTCATAGAAATACACATTTTATAGAGCCCTTTAAGAAAGGTGGTTTAAAAATGTGAGGAGATTACCCAGAGCATTTGATAAAGCACCTATCTAATAACACAATCGATACGAGAGTGGGGTTGGTATTAGGTTAGGTAGTGAATTAAATTGTGAGAGTGGGTAATTCTCACTACAGGATCTTAATGCAGAGTTAGAAGTGATTTTTATTAATGTGTTGAGATCAAATTGCAATGTTAACCGTGGAAAAGCCAATATCCTAAGGAATTTTCCAAGACTGAGAATAAAAATTAATAACTTAGATTTATTTTCTGTTCTAGATAATTAAACCAATCAATCAAGTTTCTTCGGCCTAAGCTGATCGTATTATAGTTAGTGATAGTTTCTGAAGTCATGTTTCCCTATGTTTGACATCCAAGCCTTATTGACCTATATAACTATGACATCCTGCACTTATGTTTTGAGTGTATAGAAAATACATATCAAAGTTTTGGCATTGTTGTCGGCTAAACGGTAAGTTCAACACTACAAGTGCTATAACTGACCATTCTAGGCCAACCCTTTTTTATATTTCTTTTATCCATTTAAAACTGCATTTTAAATATTCTTATTATTTTTACCATTAGTACCCTATTCTCACAATGATCTTTGCTACTTTCAGGTATTAGTGCATGGTGCATACCCGAGCCCATGACTATGGAGAGTCAACTCCACTGGGCTTAGGTCAAGCAGAGCTCCTACATAGAGGACGGGAGTATAAAGGATCAGTGGGCAGATTCAATCAGGCTCCACCACCTACACCTCCACCAGACGAACCTGAGCCACAAGAGGAACCTGAGCCAGTAGAAATGGGTGACCAAGCAGAAGAACAGGCGATCTGAGAAAGGATCAATACATCTTCTTCAATAGCTCAAAATGGCTAATTAAAAGACAAGCCATAAATGTCCGCAACTATAAGATTGATCCATGGTTACTGTCATTAGTCAAATCACAAACCTTTCATGGCCACAACTTTGAAGATCTGATGACGCATATTGATAATTTCATCAAAAGTTGCGATATGATCAAGATAGATAGGGTGTTGATGACTATCATATATTTGAAGCTCTTCCCATCATCATTGGCAGACAATGCTAAGTCTTGGTTTCATAACCTTGACGATGAATGCATTGAAACTTAGGAGCAAATGATTGATGCTTTCTTTGAGCAATACTTCCTACCCTAGAAGACAAATGACCTGGTCAAGAAAATCCACAATTCCAGACAACAAGCTAATGAGTCATATTCTGAGGCATGTGAAAGATTCTAGAACACATTGCGAAAGGTCCCTCACCATGGCATCGACTTGTTGGGTCAAGAAAAGATTTTCTATTATGGTCTTCAAAAGGGAGAAAGGACCACACTTGATAGCACATGAGCAGGCTTCTTCTTCAACAACAAGCCAGCCCACTGTCATGAAATCTTAAAGAACACGTCTAAGAATCAGAGATGGGGAGAAGCTAGAGAGAACCCTACAAACCTTAAAAGTGTTGGGGAGTCTAAGGTTATTTCAACTCTGAATGAGAAGTTGGACTTGATTGCTAAGAAGTTGTGTGTTAAAGATGAAAATTCTTCAGAGGGGGAAGATTAAGAGTGCAAGTTTGCACAACAACAACAATACAAGAATAACGACTACTCTTAGGGGAAGGATCCTAAGTTCTCCTGGAAGGATCCCAATAATTTCTAGAAAGATCCATCCCAAGAACAGTAGACTAAGCCGCAACAGGTTGGTGGTCAACAACATGATAGGGGTTCCAGTAAAATTAACCACATTGAAGAGATGCTTGAGAAATTAGTAAATCAAAATGAAGTGCTTATTGGTTAAAATCAAAGAGAACTACCAAGGAGCTGAGATCCATAGTATAGAAACACAAATTTCTCAAATTACAGTGGGAGTGGCTTCCTTGAAGAAGCCAATACAATAAGGGTTTCTAGTGAACACTAATGTACCTTCTAGAAATCAACAAGTCAAGATAGTTTTACTTTGCAGTGACAGAAAATTGCTAAATGATAAACCATCTAGTTTAGATGTAGGAGAGGCTACAACTGATGAAGACAAGGCAGTGACTGTAGATACAGTGGAACCCGATACTATAGTAGAGGAAAAGGCAACTAAAGAAGAGGTTGATGAGATAGAGGAGATAATAAAAAAGGCATATATCACACCTCATCAAAGAAAAGTGGTAAAGTCGGTACCCTTTCCAAACTGTCTGAAAGCAACTAAGGTAGATCAAAAATTTCAAAAATTTCTGGACAATGAAAATTGCATGTCAATATCCCCATGATTGATGCAATCAAGCAGATCCCTTCTTGTGGCAAATTTCTAAAGGATCTCATCAACAAAAAGAAGAGGATAGATGAGTTTGAGGTGGTAGTTTTGAAGGATCAAGTCAATGGTTTTATTCTGCATACATTGCCATACAAAAAGATAGGATCCAGGCTATTTTAATATATCTTGTTTTATTGGGAAAGTGAGATTTGGAGAGGCCTTATGCGACCCAGGGGCTAGCATGAATCTTATACCCTTGACCACTTTCTAGAACCTAGGTCTACTGACCTGGAATATTATTACACTACAAATCCATTAGGAATATAATTCCTAGAGTTTACCAAAACAAAAGTGCAATAATGTCACCCCCAAGCAGATGGACCATATCAGAATATAGTTAAGGATTTAATCCCAAAGGATAATATTTTTAAGAACTATCTAATCAAAGTAACTTATCAAGAACTAGTATATATCACGAAAGTTGAGATTGGTTTAGTTAATCTAAGATTGTAGTAATAAAAAGAGCTAGATTAAGATTCTAATTATCAATGGATAGAAACAATAAGGTGGAACTAGGTTTCACTGCCACTACTTAGATCTACACAATCATTCAGATCCAAACATGTGTGAATATATAATTGGAGTTCTGCAAGATTCCCCTTTCGACGCCAGAAACTTGTATGATTAGATATCCTTATAAGCTCGATGTCTCATTACTTATAGATCCTCTATCCACTACTCCAGAGACTTTCCATTAGAAGTTCTCATCAGGGTTTCAACCAAAGCTAATTGGTGTTCAAATCTTAAATGTTGAAGTTCTTGAGGTAAATGATTATAATAAATCTCGTAAAGCAGGTGATCAGTCCACAAGACATGCAATAAATGCTTAACTATGAATTATATGAGTGCATACAAGAATTTAACATGAATGAAATTGCAAGAAATGGGTAGTGGGGATAGTCCCCACACCCCATTGAAAAGACCACTCCCTCGGCATGGCGAGATTAATATCACAATAAGAGATAGAAGACACCGTCACAGTCATGATGGTGGCAGAAGTGGCTCAACATGGTATGCGACGATTGACTTCCTTACTTCTCTCTTATCTAGGCACTAACCCTGGCTTACAATGGAAGTAGGAGGAGGAACAACAACTTGGGAAAGAGATTGATTGCCCAAGAAGGGAGATCTATGGCCTAGAGTTGATGATGAAAGAGATATGTCGATCTATTCTTGAGGTCGATAGAAGTTGCCAAGCTAGGTCGATAGAACTAACTTGGTCGATAAGTCTCGTCCTTGCTCTGATCTTGATGGTAGCCATTCGATGTTCTGTGTAATGACTCGCTTCCCAGTAATCCCCAATTAAGGGAGACCAAGAGGTCAGAGGAGTTATGCCAAAACTAGATCAATGGTTTTGCAAATAATCAACAATAATAATAAATTCTACAACAACTAAGCTTTAAAATGGGATAAATGTTTTCTTTTCTCATACCTTGCAAAATATAGGCGCTGTGGGACTTTACCTCATATAACATCTATCTATCTAAAATCCTCCATTCTTTATTAAGATTTATTCCATCATTGTCACTTTAAAGAAATATCCATTTTCTTGATAAACCTAAAACACCGACAAACAAAATGACAGTCAGAATAACGAATTATACTGGTATGTGGGGGAACCAATAATCACACATTTAATTATATCAACATATTACAAGCAATTATGATTTAACAAAACAAACTTTACGCTTTAAACATGACTACTCAATCCTTACATACCCTAGCCTCTTTGATGTCCCTACAGTGGACATGGATACTACCTCTCATATGGTAGATCTCAACTAACCCCCATGATCCTACCTTACAAGTAGATCAATACATAGGGTCGTAGAGTCGAATGGTCCTACCCAAGGGTAGACCAATACATCGACTCATGATAACCTGATGATTCTACCTCATGGGTAGACCATGTACTAGGTCATCTATTTCATCATCATTAGAGCTACAGAGGAGGACCATGGTCTGAGCTAGTCATGCATAGATAATTATGGTGATAGTCATAGTCACCTTATAGTTGCATGAAATAAAAGTCAATCAATCAATTAATTATTTCCAAGAAACTGATAGAACCTCAGGAATCATCGTGAAACTAAAGAGATTTAACCATAAGCATAACCACATACCTGATTTGAAGCCTCAAACATAAACAAGATATCCAAATCCAACTAGATGTCCAATTAAGCAAGGTAAGCAACCAAATCAAGCAACCCTTATTCCTGGAAACATGTATAACACCTAATTGTTACCATCACATCCCGAGCAACTCTTTATTGACTTGGTATACCTTTGTAAGGTTTCTAAGTCTCATTAGGATTTATAAGGGTTTCTCAGATCAATTTCTCAAACTTTATCCTTTTTAGGTCAACAACCCTAAAATAGCTTTTCTACTCATAAATACCCCTAATTACTCAAATTATTCATATTAAGGGTCTTTTATACTCAAATTGGCTTTAGACAACATATCTCTGTCTTATTCATGGATTTGTGCAATTAAAACCATTAAAATTCATAATTATCAAAATTAGGGTTTCTAGGCCCATTAATGCCTATTCATGTACCTGGAACCCTAACTTAAGCCAATTATGCAATAAGTTCATCTTTTTAGATCTAATTCTCTCTTTTATGAACAATAAGTTAAATTGGCTTAAAGTATCCAAAGAACATCATTAAATCTAATTATCATCAATTCTTAGGGTTTTTCATCAATTAAACTATTAAAGCTGATAACTTTAAAGACACAGAATGCCTCTGAATGTTTTTCAAGAAATTGAGGTATTTGCCTTATGGGGCATAGACTTCATGGGCCCTTTTGTGTCTTCAAATTCTAATCTTTATATATTAATTACTTTGGATTATGTATCTAAGTGGGTGGAAGCAATTCTAACCCACACCAATGACACCCAGGTTGTATGTAGATTTGTGAAGGAACACATCTTTTACAGGTTTGGGGTGCCCAGGTTGATGATTAATGATGGTGGTTCTCATTTCACCAATAGAAAGTTTGGGGCACTTTTGAGAAAAATGGAGTGAAACATAGGGTAAGTACTCCATACCACCCCCAAACTCAAGGACAAGTTGAAGTGTCTAATAGGGATATCAAGAAGATTTTGGAAAAGATAGTTTCAACCAACATGACTAACTGGAGCATGTTTCTCAATGATGCTCTTTGGGCGTATATGACCACCTATAAAACACATATAGTTACTACTCGTTTTAGGATGGTTTATGGGAGGGCTTGTCATCTACCTGTAGATCTAGAGAATAAGTCTAAGTGGGCTCTGAGGAAATTAAACTACAATTTGGACAATGCTGGAAGAAAGAGATTGTTAGAGTTGAATGGATTGGCTGATCTTAGGTTTGATGCATATGAGAGTTCAAGAATTTAGAA
Organism: Alisma plantago-aquatica; assembly: GCA_963693085.1. Taxonomy (NCBI): domain Eukaryota; kingdom Viridiplantae; phylum Streptophyta; class Magnoliopsida; order Alismatales; family Alismataceae; genus Alisma; species Alisma plantago-aquatica. The sequence continues at coordinate 1,523,924,070 of OY856409.1, forward strand.
GGAGAGGACTAAGCAAATTTATGATAGTCATATTTTACATAGGGTATTTATTCCAGGACAAAAGGTCCTTCTATTTAATTCTAGGTTGAAATTACATCCTGGTAAGTTGAGGTCTAGATGTAGTGGCGCATTTGAGGTGATTAAAGTATTCCCCCATGGAGATGTGAAGATTAGTAATGGGGCTGAGCCATTTCTTATCAATGGCTAATGACTTAAGCACTACTTTGGGGAATATGTGACAAGAAAGGAAGACGGGTTGAAGCTCATTGAGATTCACTAATCTCATGAGCTTAGGATCGTCGAGCCTATAACGTAAAACAAGGGCACTTGTTGGGAGGCAACCCAACCATGTTTTGTGTTCTTTACATTCCAATTTGTAGTTTTGTAGATGTAATTTCTATTTTTACTTAGTTTGATATAAAAAAGATACTGTTATCCATTTTGTGTGGTGTGTAGGCTGAATATCACTCAGTACTACTAAAAAGATTACATGGAAAAAGATGGAGTCGACTGCATAAGTCGGTACTACTGACCCCTAAGTCGGTAGTACCAACGACATCATAGGGAATTCGTGAAAATTGAGCAAAATAACTCAGTACTACTGACCCCTAAGTCGGTAGCACCAATTTTTAGTAGAGAAGAGGGACGATAAATGATAAGGGACTTGGTACTGTTGACACATCATCGATAATACCAATGCAAAGTATGCCCTAGGTTCGAGACACCGAGCCCCCACTCGGAAGCACCAACTAAATTTGAATGAGTAAGTACTACCAACAACCTGTAGGTACTACCAATAGCTGAAGTCAACAATCTGTAGGAGTGCCATCAAGCGATTGAGATTTTCCCCGTCTAAATATCAATAATACCGATATGTGGGCATGTCAGTGCTACCAACAACAGGTCAGTACTACCGATGATAGATGGTCCACATCATCAAAATCAGCCAATCGATACCGTCTGTATCACTGATCATGTAGATTCACGACAAAAAGATGGGTCCAACAACACATCATTGGTATTACCAACATGACGACAGAGAGGCATGTGCAGTTATAAAAGGAAGGAGTTGTGAATCATTTTTCTTCACACCTTCTCTACTCCTCTTCCAAGCAAGTGTGTGCAAGAATCTTTGGGAGTTCAGACTCTACACAAAGCTCTCCTTTCTTAATCTCTTTATTGTTCTGAAGATGGCACGAAGGCGCAAGACTTCTTCATTGGTCGGGGTTCCAAACTTGGTTCCCAAACCAGGACGAATAGCCCACCCCAACACCAACATCAAGAAGATCGATGAGGAGTGGATAAATAGGGAGATACATGCAACATGGTACGAAGACTATGACTTCATTGCCTCCACTGGATTCACTAATAGCAAACACATGGTCTATAGGCATCAAGGGTTGGTAGGTGACCATCCCTTCTTTAGCAATTGACTTACATACCCTGATCTCGTGTGTAAGTTCCTGGCATCATTGGAGGTCTGTATCATCCCTGAGCATGGGGCTGAATGGAGGGGTGGCCATATCAATTTTCGTATCTACAACACTGACTACACCCTAACACTATAGCAATTTGATGCCATATATGGATGTCCATCCGAAGAAGACCTCTACTACCCTGACAACTTCAACTTTAAGGTGGAATGGGAGTTATTGTCTAAGCTACCATAGGGCCAACACATCAGTTGGCATACCAACTCCAACAACGACATCAATCATCTCTTTGTTCACATTCTCCATCGGCTCATCACCAACACTTTTTTTGCTAGGTCTAGTCTAGGGTAGGGGAAAATCCAGTGGGTTAACCTCTAATTTCTTTACATAGAGCTAAGGAGCAAAAGTTTAGAATTTGTAACCTTCTTTCATCAGCACATGATGGGAGTCAAGTGCCACATGGGAAGGAAACCTCCAATTCATTTTGGAGGATTGATCACACCAATAGCCCTCCATCTCAACCTCAAATTTTCCACTGAAAAACCATTGAAGGCCATGCCAAAGCTTGATCTAAATCACTTCAAGAAGTCCAACCTCGTCAACACACACCTAAATACTATTTACGCATGTTGTATAGTAAACACACAATATAAGAAGAGGGCTCTGCCAGATGTCGTCTTCGACCTGTAGGGAATCCACCTCAAGTGGTGACATGTGGATAGTTCATCAGGAAAATAGGAAGAAGAGGAAGCTGAAGCAGAGGACCAGTAGCCAGAGCAAAATTAAGAATAAGAGGAAGAGGAGGTGGAACCAACCATCCCAGTTACAAGGAGGCCGGTTCCATGCAAGCGTCCATGACAATATGGATCCTCTAGCTCTTCTGCCCCACCACCATCACATGATAGGATATGTACTCTATGGTGGGTATGTACGAGATGCTACAGGAAATACAACAAGGCCAACAACAACAATCAGAAACATTGGCAGACATCCACGACGTGCAGGGAAGGTTGTACCAAAACCAACAGGTGATATTCAAGAATGAGAAACTTCCCTGGGCTAACTAAGAGAACATGCATTTGCGCCTACAAAGGATGGAGGGATACCAACGGTCGTTCTTTGATCACTATTGGAACCAAGAATATTTTGGTGGATATCAACAACCTCCACCACCGCCACAACAACCGCCAAGTTTCCAGGGGACGTTCTACCCCTTTGACCCCACCATGACACATCCACACCACCCATGTCATCTGGTACCACTGTTCCACCTCTTAAGTTCGAATTTTGACTATGTGGACATAGTCAAGTTCAAGCTTAGGGGGGTAGCTGGAACACTTTCTATCCTTAGCTTATTTTTAGCAGTTTTCATTTGCTTTTTAGTTTTTGTTTAAAATTTGTAGGATCTACATCTATCTAGTGTAAAATTGGAATTTAAATTCATGGTTCATGTCATATCTCTGGATCTTGCTGTGTGCATCGAAATGAAAAGATTAAATAAAAAATTAAAAATATAGTCGGCGAGCAGTAGTCCAATTATTCATAGCTCGGGGCCCCTCACGAAGGGTCCTGAGTTCGACTCCCCCTAGAAGTGCAACTCGGAAATGAATTTCCCACAATGTCAGCCGTCCTCTGATGTGACTTATTGAGATATCAGTGTGCGGGTGCATGAGCCTCCCGAGTTTACCATCCCTACTTTATGGGCCTCTACCTAGGGGGTGGGTTTCCCTCGACAATAAAAAAAGTTTTGGATTAGTTGTAAATATCTTGAGTTGCACGACTTAGAGGAATTATATGAGCATGTCAGATTAAGGACATTTGATATGAATGGACATCTTAATTATTCATGAAATGTGGATGAAGATGGGGTTTGAGGTTAAATTGATCAAATAGTTAATGGGACCTTAATTGAAGTTTAAGAAAGAAACCCTAAGGCTACCATGTTCAAAGGTCATTAGAGATGGATACATCATAATTTCATGAAAGATATTTTCTCTTAATTATGTGATTCCACCCATACTCCTTTCATTATTTAATCACCACCTTAATATGAACAAGTAATCCAAATTATCTCCTCTTGTTGCATTGCATGGGATAATAGGTGACATGATAGTTTGTTTACTTTATTTCATCCTAAAAGAAAAAAAACACATGTATGCATCAACAATTTTTGTGCATATCATTTTAGTTGCATAAGTAATTTCTTGTAGATTACATGCATTCCATATGATTTGTTTCTTTATCATGTGGACATCATTCTCATTTGAAATTGGACTATAGGGATACACATCCACACCCTCACAAAAAGAAGAAGTAAAAAAGTTGAATGATAGGTAGTAAAGCCCAAGCATAGCATACATCATGCTAGAATAATGGGCCAATGAAATTACAAAAAAGTTTATTAATGTTTCAAAGTTAAGAAGGAGAAAGGATGCCCTATGTTATTCACAAAAAGATGGGAACAATCACATGATTCATTCTTTTACTTGCTTACTTCATTATCATTTCATAGATGAGATTGTTTGATTCATGCATCATTTCACACAGTATATTAGGCATCATGACTCATGCACTTTTTCACTTTCACTCATGTAGGTTCATCATGTTTTATTTTGCATAAATGATTTGGATGTACTTGTGATTCTTTAATAGACACCCATTTTGTATTGTCCATTGATCTTATTGGTAGGTCACTTATATGATTCCTCTCCTCATTAAATTTATATGGAGAATTGCTTCCAAGTAGATTGGTAGTTAGGAAAGAACAATGTAGAATAGGGAATCACATAATGCACCAAGAAAATGCCGGATTGATTATGATGTTAACTGCTCTTTTGATAGTGTTCATTGATCTAAGGGTGGATGTATTTTATGAATACTTTTGGTCTCTATAGAGCAGTTAATTGTTTAGTGATTAATTAAGGCCAATTAGGGACTGCCAAGTGAGTATAGTTGAGAAATGAGATTCATTTTATTATGTACTTTTGCTGACTTATCTCAAACAGATCTGAGAGTGTGTTGCTCAAAACGAGCAACATTTAAGCTTAGGGGAGTTTGATGCACTATTTATTTATCATTTTCAAAGGCTATTTTGTATTGACTTTTGTGAACTTTTTGGTCAAATCTCATATTAATGGTGCATGATTTACTTTTATTAGCCTGTGATACTTATTTGCATGGAATAAGCATAATTTCAATGTTTTTGAATGATTTAGTACAATTCCAGAGCTTATGTTCAAATTTTATGCATTTTAGGTGAATGTACAAGAATCTACACAACTCAGTTCTACTGACTTTGGAGTCAGTGGTACCAACACATGCTCAGTTTGGATCATAAATGGTTGAGAGAACTCAATAGTACCAACATGCAAGTCGATATTACTGACAATGTCACAACATTTTGTTCAAGAATTATCGAAGCAACTCAATACTATCGATGGACATGTCGATAGTACTGGCAACTTGATAGGTGGCTGCATAATTAGAGAACTTGGTAGTACCGACACCCTGTCAATAGCACCAACATGTCAGGATCATGCAGACCTAAAGGCTTTGTTTAATCTGACAGCTGAGGTTTTAATTCACCCTAAGTCATGACTATGACTTAGGGAAAGTGCGTCCATACCTAATGAGCCTATATTTTTCCATTATACGATGACCGAGAGCAAGAGGAGGACATAATGAAGAAGAAGGCCACTTCCCGAATGATTCATGCACTTCCAACGGATGAATTTGTAGCCTGAACGGTAAAAAATCAGAACGTACACGAGAAGGGATCGTTTGAACCATCTACTTCAGGGGTTCTTCATGTTCTCCACATTTTTTCTTTCTCCTGACTATTTTTGACTACGAAAACCATGAGGGGCTAATCCCACGTTCCTTAGGACCCGGGAGTAGTCCCGTTGTGGATTGTGTTTGACTCTTATGCATTAATTCACCAATTTCTCTAAATTTTTGGATTTATTTCTATGTGAATGAATGAATTATCCATGCTTGATCACCATAGGTAGTAATTGGACCTTTAATTGCTTTGAAAAAGGAAATTAATAGTTGAACAATTATAGAAATACACATTCTATAGAGCCCTTTGAGAAAGGTGGTTTAAAAACATGAGGAGATTACCTAGAGCTTTCGATAAAGCACCTATCTAATAACATAATCAATATGAGAGTGGGGTTGGTATTAGGTTAGGTAGTAAATTACACCATGAGAGCAGGTAATTATTGCTATAGGCTCTTAATCCAGAGATAGGAGAGATTTTTATTAATGTATTGAGATCAAATTGCAATGTTAACTGTGGCAAAACCAATATCCTAAGGAATTTGCCAAGACTGAGAATAACAACTGACAATTTAGATTTATTTTTTGTTCAAGATAATTAAACCAACCAATCAAGTTTCTTTTACCTAAGCTGGTCATATTATAGTTAGTAGTAGTTTCTAAAATCACATTTCCCTGGGTTCAACATCTAGGCCTTATTGGCCTATATTACTATGATAGCGTACACATGCATTTTTAGTGTATAGAAAATACCTATCAAGGATGCAGTTCTACTTGCAAAGGATGAGCTATGACATGTGGAAAGTGGTCATCCTTCCCTACAAGGATCTGGGAGGATATGTGGCTACTTCGGATGAAGATACCTTGAAGAAAGCCCAACCGAATGCAAAGGCCATAAGCATTATCTATGCATCCCTCATTCCATCCAAATTCAGCCAGATCTCTTCTTGGGACACTACCCTCTAGATATGGAACAAACTATGCATCACCTATGAAGGGACCAAGAAAGTCAAGGAATCCAAGGTTTACATGCTCAAAGGTCTCCTTTAGAACTTCAAGATGGGTAAGAAAGAGAGAGTGTCTAATATGTATTCTAGGCTTAACATCATAGTGAATGGACTTGCCTCTTTGGGCCAACCTATGGATCGGCCAACCTATGGATCAAGGCCCTATCAACTCCACGATCCTTAGGTATCTTCCTAAGAGGTGGCAATACAAGGTGACCTTAATTGAAGAAATAAGAAGCCTTGGTAAAATTTCTACCTACGAGCTCATTGGAAATCTCCAAGCCTACGAGCCCAAAGTTGAAAAACAATAAGAAGATAAAAAGCTAGAAGAGAACGAGTCCAAGAGTATGAAGGAAAATACCTTCAAATTTCAAGTGGAGGCCATTGTTCTTCAATAACAACTTTCTTTCCGGCCCAATCCTCTCTCAAGTGAAGTTGAAGCCCCTGGTGATCATGAAACTAACTACTCTGAGGGGAATCACTTCAAGGGAAAGCCCTCCTCCTCCTCCTCCTCCTCTACTCTAAGGCGCTATGAGTGTGGTTAAAAGGGACACTACAAGAATGATTGTACCAAGGGTAAGAATTCCTACCACAAAAGTAGATCTAAGAAGGAGGAGGACTACAAGAGGGAGAGAAAGTTCAAGAGGTAGGACAAGAAGGAAAGAAGAAGTAAAGATGCAGCTCATGCCCTTTGGGAGGAGTCTTCTTCTAGTGATTCTGACTCTAATGAAGGAGAGTGTCACCTTGCTCTCGTGGCCTCAACTGGTGAATACATATGTGAGGTAAGTGAGGTAAGCTTGAATGAAATATCTAAATATGATCTTATTGATATGATTAATGCCTCCGTTTCTTCTTACTCTAAATGCAAATCTAAGAAGAAAAGATTAGGGAAAACTATTGATGTTCTATATGCTAAAATTGATTTTCTTAAGAAAAATGAAAAAACCATCTTGATATCATAGAATACTTTCAAGGTTAATTTCTTGAACTTGAATTTTAATACAATGGAGTTGAGGTAGAAAACGATATTTATCTTAAGAATATGAATAGTCTTAAAGATGAACACCAAACTTGCCTTGATGTACTTGTTTTGATTAGAACTGAAGATGACAAGCTTGTTTCTAAGTTTAATGATCTTAGGAATCCATGTGATGGTATTAAGGATGAAAATAGAATATATCTTGACAATATTACTATGCTTAGATTTGAAAATGCTAGACTTCTTGCTAGAGTTAATGATCTTAAATCTAGACCTATCTTTCCTAGTAATGAAATTGCTAATATTACTCATAAAAGGGATTGTTATTTCACTACAAACCTCTATTTGGAGGCTGGCACTTTACATGATCAAGATGATATTGCTAGCCTCTATTATATGGTCATTACTTTTAGTGATGATAATCATAGACTTAGAGAAACTTTGGAAAAAATCCTCAAAGGAAGAGTCCCTAAATGTTATCCTAGAGAACTCTACCAAACAATTTGGTAGTTGTGGTTTGGGGTATGAGGAAGTCCCTAAGATCAGGGTAAAAGGTAAGAAAAAGAGAAAAAAGCCTCCAATATTCCATGGAGAGACTTTTGGCTCTAAGTCCTCTATGATTTGTGCTCATTACAATGGTGATGATCATTATTCTACTTATTGTTCTTACAAAGAGAAGGGGACCAACCCAAAGATGAAATGGGTCCCAAAGCTAACCTCAGACCCCAAGGTTTGAATTGAGCATTGACATCTTCCTTTTTTGTAGGTAAAAGGAAAATGGATATTTGATAGTGGTTTCTTCAAGCATATAACTGGTGAAATGAGTCATTTCAACAATTTTACAAAAAAGAAAGGGGGATCGATGAGTTTTGGGGATAATAAGAAAGGTAAAGTTATAAGTGAGGGTGGTGTGGGTGATTCACTATGCATCAAGAATGTTCTTCTTATGAATGACCTACCTAAGAATCTTATTAGTGTTAGTCAATTATGTGGCAACTATTATCTTGTTCTTTGTACATCTATTGAATGTCTACTTCTAGATCCCTCTCCTAAAATGTCATATATAAGGGTACTAGAAGTGTAAACCCTTATGTTATTATTCTTGATTCTCTTAAGCCTATTCTTAGTAAATGCCTTGTTGTTGATATAAATGATATATCTTTTTGGCACTGCAGGCTTGTCCATGTAGATATGCATCAATTAAAGAAGTTGAGCAAAAAGGAATTGGTCAAAGGACTTCCTAAATTAGACTCTGAGAAGGATGAGGAATGCCAACCTTGTACACAAGGAAAGAAAACCAAAAACTCTTTTAAATCTAATGGAGTCCTTAGTACCAAGAGATGTTGAACTACCTAACATTGATCTATTTGGACCAATGAGAACTCAATCGCTTCATGGTAGCAAGTATTGCCTCGTGACAGTCGATGATTTCTCTCACTATACTTGGACCTTCTTCTTAGTTTCAAAAAGTTATACCATCGATGTTATCTCTACTTTTTGAAAACATGTTGAAAGTGAAGCTTCTTGCCAAATTGTCTCTATCTGTAGTGTCCACTAGGGAGAATTTGAAAATGATTTGTTTGAAAAGTTTTGTGAGGAATCCAGTTATATGCACAACTTTTATTCACCTCGTATACCTCAATAAAATGAGGTTTTAGAGAGAAAGAATAGGTCCTTACAGGAATGGCTAGGACCATGCTTTTAGAGTGTGATACTCCCAAGAAGTTTTGGGCTGAAGCTGCTACTAGCTCATGTTATATGCAAAACTAGGTTTTCACTCATCCTTCCTTAAAGCAAATCCTGTATGAGCTATGGTGTGGTAGAAAGCCTTATATAGACTTATTTCATGTATTCGGTTGTCCTTTTTTGTTTTAAACACCAAATATTCTTTCAAAAAGTTTGATGCAAAATCCTATGAGGCTTTTTTTTCTTGGCTATATCACTACTAGTAGAGGATATAGAGTGTTTAACACTGAATTATCTAAGGTATACAAATCTATAGATGTTAAATTTGTGAAACTAACCCCTCTATTTCCAAGAATATTGTAGATGGTGATGTTGTAGATGAGGTGATTCCTATATTAAAAGATCTCAACATCAATGACAAAGGAAAAGAGGTGGTAGTAGATGAAGAATCAAAAGAAGAAGATGATGAATGTCAATGATTCTATTAAAGATCTCACAACTTGAGCGAAAGAATGTCAATGATTCTATTAAAGATGATGAATGAATCCTAGATATGCAAGAGGAGCTAGAGCAGTTAAAGAAGAATAAACTGTGGACCTTAGTTCCAAGACTGAGTGTTAGAAAGATAATTGGCACCAAGTGGGTCTACCACAACAAGCTAGATGCATGTGGCAAAGTGGTAAGAAACAAAGTAAGGTTAGTAGCTCAAGGGTATAACCAACAGGAAGGTATTGACTTTGATGAAATTTATGCTCATAATATAAAAGAATGCTACTTTCCTTTGCTAGTTATAATAATTTCTTGCTATATCAAATGGATGTTAAAAGTGCATTTTTAAATGGTAGAATAGAGGAGGAAGTGTATATGGCTCAACCTCCTGACTTTGAGCATGACAAGCTTCCTAATCATGTTTATTTGCTACAAAAAGGTCTTTATGGTCTCAGACAAGCCCCTAGAGCTTGGTATGAGAAATTGAAATACTTTTTGGTAGACAATGGTTATGTCATGGGAAAGGTTGATTCTACCCTCTTTCTCAAACACACTTCTAGCATTTTTTGATAATTCAAATATATGTTAATGATATCGTATTTGGTGGAACCGATCTTGATCTTTACAAGGAGTTTAGTTCTCTTACGAATATGAAATGAGTATGATAGTGGATCTCACATTATTCCTTGGATTCCAAATCAAGCAAACAAAATATGGAAACTTCATCAACCTAGGGAAGTACACAAGTAAATTCTTGAAGCACTTTGGGATGGAGGATACCAAGACAATGGATACTGCCATGCAAACACCGCCAAACTTGATAGAGACGAAGAAGGTGAGAAGTAGATGAGAATCTATATAGAGATATGATTGGTAGCTTGCTATATTTAATTTCCTCTAGACCTGATATCATGTTTATTGTTGGCTTGTGTGCTAGATTTTAATCAAGCTCTATAAAATCCCATGTTATAGCCATTAAGAGGATTATAGGGTACCTAACCAAAACCCAAAATTTTGTACTATGGCATACCAATTCAAGGGATTTTACTCTTACATATTATAGTGATACGAATTATGCTGGGTGCTTAATTGATAGAAAGTGCACAAGTGGCACTTGCTTCCTCCTAGGACTAGGATTAGTTTCTTGGTTCTCTAAGAAACAAGACTCAATGACTCTATCAACTACCGAGGCTGAGTACATTGTAGTTGGGAGTTGTTGTGTCCAAGTCCTATGGATTAAGAAAATTCTCCAAGAATTTAATGTGTTTTATGATGCTTCTCCTATCTGCTGTGATAATACTACTGCAATCAATCTTTCTTACAATCCTATTTTGCATAGTAGAGCTAAACATATAAAGGTCCACCATAGTTTCCTATGTGACCACAATGCCAATAAAGATATCTATATCACTCATGTGGACACATAAAACCAACTTGCGGACATTTTCACTAAACCTCTAGCTAGAGAGAAAATTACTTTCATTAGATCAAAATTGCTTATTACTGCTCTTGATGACAATGGTATGCCTTCTAGCTAGATCTTCTCTATATCTATATGTTCTTGCTCATAAATTTCTCATCTTATCCTTATTTGTGCTTTATAACCTAGTTTTAATGCTTTATTTTGTTTTTTTTTGGCTATTTTTCGCAAATTAGTGTCTATCACAAAATAACAATCAATGAAATATGTTCAAAATGCATGATGGACTATAGAAATATGCTTATATAACACTCTAGTGGCTTTGGATTATATTTCATATCTTTCTGGCATGCTTCTTTGTCGGTCGAGATTGCTTTGGGGAAATTCGACCGAAAACATGCCCAAGGACTGAACACACAACAGTGTTGTACAAGTTTCCCAAATCTCAAACTCAACCGACAACACAGTTGCATAGAAATATAGATAGATTATCAATAAATTTTCTCCCTCTACTCTAGAGAAAACTGATTGATTAATCTTCATCTCAGTTTGTCCTTGAACCCTAGGTTTACCCAAACCCTTTCATAGCCTTTTCCTACCCTAAAATCACCTTCCCCAACCTTAACCCTAAGATTTGGTGGCTCTCTACTATCGTTCCCTTCCCTTTTTGGCACCATCTTCAGTTAGTTGCTTCCTCATGGCATCCAACTATAGGAAGAGAACATGTCTAATGGGTGTACCTCCATCCTCCACTGCCTCTAGGCTCATTCCATATGATGGTACCTCTCTCATCTCTTCTCAAGTAGTCAATCATTACAAGGAGTTGTTGCCTATAAATCCATACCCTTTTAGGCCCTTGTTGAATCCTAGAAACAAGCTATTGAAAGAGGTTAAGAAAATCTTTTCCAATTGACAACTTGATGCTCTTTGCTATGAATGCATGACCTATAACAAATCCCTATCAAGTAAGAAAGCTGTACACGAATTCTATGCAAATGTTACCTATAACTGTACCGCTTTGGTTGCTCCTCCTAACACCCAAGTTGTCTTGACATCCATGATTGCAGTGATCAAGTTTTCAATCTATGAGTATTCTTTGAATACTTGCTTGTCTTATTCCTAAACAAATTAGATGACTTCCTATCCTACCTATCATGACCTCCTTGACCTTGAAACCTTCTACAAGAGTTTTGACCCCCAGATAACTCTTACCAATATACAAAAAACTCTAAAGAAGTCAGAGGTTCCTTATAAGAAGAAAGCTATCCTACCATATTCTTCTCTAGATATTAAGATGTGCCTAGTTTCTCTCTTAGTTAACTGCAACATCCATCAAAAGAAGAATCAAACTGATATTGCAGAAAACTCGACAGTGATCATGCATGGTCTTCTTCAAAAGATCCTTGTTAAATGGGCAAGATACATTCTATATCACATGACTTGCTTTGACATAAAGAAGAACACTAGAGACTCCCACCCACCCTACCCTAACCTGATTTGTGGTATCTTTTAAGATCATATTGACAAATCCCTTTTCAAGGATCTTGACTGCACAATAAGTAGAAAAGGAGTTTACATCAGTGATACTAGTATCAAGAAATCCTTTCACCCAACCTCCTCTACACCTGATGCTTCTTCCTCCACCCAGACTCCTCCACCTCCTAGATCTGACCATGCCTTCTTTTTGATGTCTAATAAAACCCTCTTAGGCTACATGATTCACAGACATGGTTACAACACCCAAGTTCATGAGAAGATACATTTGGACCTTGTTCAAATTATGTCAAACCTGAACTTATCCTACTCCCATACCTATCCCACCTACCAGCCCTACCTAGCTATTGACTATGCCTCTTATGCATATGCTCAGTTCCACTTGTCCTACCAACCAACTCTTCCACTGTATCCCCTACATCAGATGGTGGACCAACCTCTACTTCCTTTCCTCAACCGAGTGACTCTCAGGTACTTGCTCTTCCTCCTAGCCCTACCTCCATTATAGTTTCTAGTTTTGATTGGGTTTCTACACCCAAATTTGAGAAAGCAAATACACTGCATGCATGTGGTATGTCATAGGTAGAGCAACATAGCAAGTGGCATGCTACTCTCTCTTTTGGACCTCCTAAGGGTGAAGAGATGGCTAATGAGGATTAGGCTGAGGGTGATGGTGATGAGGATGAGGATGATGGTGATCATGGTGATGATGGCTCCAATGATGATGGAGATGGTGGTGAGGACACACCTTCTACCCCTAATGCACCTTTTGGTGGTGATGAATAATACCAACCTGATGGTGATGAGGATCTTGACATCGATGCAGTTGATGTTTAGTTCTTAGTCCTTAGAGTGCTCATATCTATTATTTTTTGTAGTTTGTCATGTACTAACATTGGGCACTATATCTGAAGATTACTATTTTTCATATCTGAGGGTAGGTATCCTTACCCTAAAAAGGAAGGTCTTATTGTATCTCTTATAATGGAATATAATAAAGGTGCAATGGTTGCAAAATCATAGAGGTTGAACTTTCTAGGTAGTGGATGCACACTCTCCTAGTTGGAGTTTGGAACCACTATACATAGCTTGTTATTGATCTTATTCAATCTCTCTCATCCTTTCTATGTATGTTTAGTTGCACTCAAATTCCATATCTGCAATCTTATCTTTTGAAGTACTTGGAAGGTCTAATGAATTTAGTTTAGGTGTTTTATCTCTATTCAACCCCCACTTCTTGAGTCCATTGATACAACAAGTTATGTGGCCTATCTCGGGTTATGTGCCACTTTTATATATTGGGTAATCTTAGTTATGTACCATTATCTACCAGGTTTTGGGTTATGTGCCCTAACCACCACTATTTATTTATATTTCAATAATGCTATATTTATTCACTTGCATGTAGATCTATTACCATCGATCGATTATGTGCCGTAATGTATTTGAATGTAATTATGTGGCACATGTGATGTTTTAATATAAGGTAGGTGCATCTTTTGTTACCTTATATTGTTTCTCTTTGATATCAATTTGGATGTTCACTTTCCCTCTTTGATGGAATCCTTGATATGTTTATTGAATTACTTTTTCCCTTATATTGATTGATACCTATTTATATGCACATATCACATTTTTTGTGATGAATATTCCACATGTCTTCTTTTTGGTATACTTCCAACCCTTAGGTCAAGGACTTGGATGATTTAACATGATGATTTGGACTTGGTTTAGTGGAGCTGACTTTTTGGGAGATTAGACTTGAAATAGTTTGGATATCCCTCTGCTTAGATCTTGATTTTGTTACCTTCAGGTAAGCCCCTTTTGGGATATTATTATGTAATCTTGCAAATTAAAATTAGTCCTTACATTTATTTTTACTGCTATTACTTTGGTCTTATGATATCCATTTTTGAGAGATTAAATATTAGTTATCTATCCATTGCAAAAAATGTTTATGTGTTTGTTATGGATGATGAGACTTATTTAATTTAGTAAGTAGTGGATCCCCTCTTGAGTTTCACTCCTTATAAGATGGTATTAGATCCATGGTAGTTAGATTTTGACTATTCCAAAATTTTCTCCCTAAGTAGAATCCCTACCCTACTTGGAAACCCTCTGAGTAATATGTTTACCCTAGAATATACTAAGATGCCAATGATATGATGGAAGAAAGATTTGGGGTCATATTATGTGCATGTAAGAATCTTGATGAGTAAGCCATAATGAGATGTAAACCCAAATATTATACCCTAATATGTAGGTTAGTCATGATATATCTTTTTGGATGATGAGATTTTACTTTAGGATGAAGTTAGGCAATGAGGATGTTATAGTAGTAGATTCATGAGATCCTAATATGGAAACTTTTGACTTGGTTCTCACAATTAATTTTGGATCCATATTTGTTTTACTTCAAACATATTTCATCATAAAAAATAATCTTTTCCATTATACAACTATATGTATAACAATTTTCTCTATAATGTATCAATGATTTCTTGAAACAAGTCACACTGGATATATGTATACACTTTGGAAGATAAACCTTACAAACATATGGAATAGAATTCTCAACCCTAATTTTCACTATGAAGTGGTGACTAGGGATCCGTGGCATGATATAAAGGTGTAGTGGACCTATCCTATTTACCCTTGTACGGTGTGGGAAGTTGTTCTATGTGAATCTAGTTTTGAGATGCGAACCTTAGGGTTGTTAGGTTACAATTAGAAGGACCTGAACTCAACCATTGGTGCATATGATCATCTTGTTTGATGCATGACATATGTACATCATAAACACACCTAGTTGACACAAGTGTTTAAATGAGTTTGTAACCATAATAACTTGGTGTTATTTAGTTCGACTTATTAGGCTATACCTTCTAAGGGGTGGAGAGTAGTTGGTTGATAGTATATGTATGGTTATATTTTGAGGATGAGATCCTCTTAAAGGGGTGGAGTGTTGTAACATACTAAAACCTTGTATCTTGACTCTGGATTTCCTAATCCTATGATTAGGAGATTAGTATGCTCAGTTCATTATTTTTTGACCAAAAAAGATGTAGTTATAACCTAATACAATTTTTTGTAATCCTGATGAATATAATAATGCATATAACATGAATAACTTGAAGGTAACCTTAACATGTATAGGCTTGAAAACATATAGAATACATAAGTGAAATTAGGTTCTTAATAAACATCATATATCATGATACACTCATAACCTAATAACCTAGATATGTGCTAACATGTAAGTGAGATCATGAAATATATCATATATGTTTCCTTTGCTAACTAATATACACATAATGGCCAATATATGTCTACTTGGAAGTATAATGTGCTTAATACATGAAATGGAATAACAATTGTAGTTTTCATGTCCATAGGTGTGAATAATGTACAATTATCTAAGTTAATATTTAATTTATGTACTTATTGTGTTAAATAAGCAAAATATGGAAAATCATGCAATAGCATATACCATTACTCTTGATAACTATATGAAGTTGATAAGAATCTAATTAATGGATACTGATGATAATGATGTAATATTATAGTAAATATAACATAATGAGACTAAACTCTAATTGTATTGTGTAGAATAAGTTACTTTCTGTAAGTCAAATAAGAGTACTGGGTTTCCAATTTACAAGATCCACTGAGTACATTGGCTAAATAGAAGTAAGGGAAAATACAACAGGCCTACACCCAACTAATTAAATGTACAAACATACCCCCAAATTGGAGAGTAACATTGTGAACTCCCAACTTGACGCCCATATACTTGAATAAAATAGGAGGAAGATGTTTGGTAAGGATGTTTGCAACTTCATCAACTGTCCCAATGTGAGGAGTGATGAAATGCTTGGCTTTGACCAGGTCCTACACAAAATGACAGTCAGCTTCAATGTGGTTCTCTCATGGAAGACTAGATTATTATCTATGCGTAAAGTTGCCTAGTTGTCATGGTATTAAGTAGCTGGAGTTTTGAAAGGAATTCTAAACTCAGTCAAGATGGATTAGACCCATCGTAGATCACAACATTCTTGATCCATAGCCTGATATTCTGTCCTGATGCTAGAGCAAGATACCACCAGATGTTTTTTACTCATACATGAACTGAGTGAGTGCAAATCATGACACAATAGACAAAAGTGGACCTTTAGTCTTTAGAATCACCATCCCATCTGTATATGCATATTTAGATATATAGATTACCTTGGACTTAGGACATTTGTAGAGCAATCCTCATCACGAAGCACTCTTGAGATAGAGAACAATGTGTTGAAACATTGGACAACTGGGTCTATTGTGGTGCACTCATGTGTTGGCCGATTACCCCAACAGTAGACGTAATATGTAGTCACGTAATATTCAAGTAAATTAGCTTCATGACTAGATGACAATACTTCTTTGGATTAGAAAAGAATTCTCCTTCGTGCATAGGCTTCATATGATATTCCATTGGGGTAGAGACTATTTTGGCTTCTGCCATGTTGGCCTCTTGAAGTAGGTCTATCACACAATGTCATTGTGATAAGCTAATCCCCCAAGCCGAGCGGAGGACTTTGATTTTGGGGGTGTATCATAGGGTTCCCCAAGTCTTTTTTAAGGAAATGTTGATGCAAAGACTGCTTGATATGGGTTGTCCCGATCATATATCAATGTTGATAACAAAGTCATCAACATATACAACAACAAGAACATGACCTTTGGAGGACTTGGAGAAGAACAAGGAGTGGTCGTGGTTGATATCCAAAAGTTAAGTTGTGTAAGGACATCACTTAACTTGTTGAACTAGGCTTGTGGATACTGCTTGATGCAATAGAGAGATCATTGGAGATGATAAACTTTGTGAGAAGATCCCCCCTCCCCAACAAAAAACCAGAGTGGCTATTGCATGTAGAATTCCTTCAAGAGATCTATGTGAAGAAATGCATTCTTGATGTGAGCTCATAAAGAGGCCAGACAAGTGAACTACAAGGGTGATAATTACCTGGATGGAGGCAATCTATATTACTAGAGAGAATATCTCAAAGTAATCCATGCCAAATGTTTGGGTAAATCCTTTGGTAATAGGTGTGCCTTGAGTCATTTAAGAGAGCCATATGAGAGCCATATGACTTATTATTTATTGAGACAACACATAAACAACCTAACATATTTTTCCTACAGGTGGGGTCACAAGATCCCATGTCTTGTTATCATGGAGAGCCCATATTTCTTCCATCATGGTAGCTTTCCATCTAGATGGCACAAACCATGTACTAGACACTTAGGAACATATGTTTTATCCATGGAAGTAGCAAAGGATGAGGCAGAAAAAGAAAGACATGCTAGACAATGAGTATTGGGAATAGGATGCTTGATAGTGCAAGAGTGTATACCTTTTCACAGTACCACAAGGAGACTGGATTTGCCAGAAATTGACAATGATGATGCAATAGAAGCCAGTGACTCATCTTCAATGTGTTGGTATGATGTTGTTGATGGTGGAGATGGTGGTAGTGTTGGTGATATGCGTAGATCAGGAAATGAGAAATATCATTATATTTGGGGGTGAGGATGATAAAAAGAACTTTTCATCCTCATGAAAGGTGACATCTATAGAGAATAAATTCTGCCAAATCTAGGTTCAAGACATTTATATCATTTTTGAGAAAAAGAATAACCAATATATACCATTCAAATAGCTTAGGGGGGGAGCTTGTCGGCCTTGGGATCAAAATTATGAACAAAGGTGACATAATCGAAACCCCAAGGTGGTAGAGGGAATGATGTGTATTGAGGGTAAACAATTGAAAAAGAAGTGTGTTTCCTGAGAATAAAGGAAGGTTGGTGATTGATAAGAAAGCAAGCAGTGATGACCAAATAAGACAAAAAAAACTTAGGTGAGTTGGCATGAATGAGAATACAACATGTAATGTCAAGTAAATGACTATTTTGTTGCTTGACAATGTCGTTTTGTTGTGAAAATTACGCGTACGAGCGTTTATGAATCATCCATACGTCACGACAAAGAAGGCGACATCCTTTTTGGTATATTCAAGGACCTTATTGATTCAAAGAGTATTAATAGGTGTTGAAAATTGAAACAAAATGAACTTGTGAAACTTGCAAACTAATGTAAAAACTTCATCACAAGTACAAAGTAAGCAGATCCATGTCATTATAGAAAAACCATCCACAAACATAAAAATATTTATCGCCCATTATAAGTAGTATTCTTCAATGGGCCACACACATCAGTATGAACAACATCAAACATACAAGATGATTCTTTATAGATACAGCCGGGAAGGACACACGATGGTGTTTACAAGCTGACAAGCATTACAAGGAGTGGAAGAATAGGAAGTAAAGAACTATCTAATAGTTTAAGCTTGTCTAAAGGTAAATGGTCATAATGTAGATATAACTGAAATGGTGTGGAGCTAAGAAGGGATTGTGGTAGGCTTTAAGGTGGGTTGGAGAATTACTAAAGACCACCATACCGTACTCCATACCCAATCATCATCAAATTCCTTCAATATTGTAAAGTAGAACCAAATGTACCAAAAGTCACAAAACATATAAGAGAATCAACAATTTTTGCTACACACATTAAATTGTATGGAAAGTTTGAAACAAGGTGGACAATACTCAACTTGATCTTAGAAGAGATATGAACAATGTCACACCAAGTTACTCATTTAACTGACACATCTGTCATGATGACAAAGGAGTGAGGATATACAAATTAGATGTTGTTAGAATATGGTGCACACTTCTCATATGATGTGACACACTCGAATCCATAATCCACTCAAAATCAGTGGTAAGTATGGATGGCCCAAAGTTGCCTTGAGAAGCGGTGGCTAGGTGGGCAAAAGAACCAACAATAGGTAAGCCTACAACTTGCCAATTAGAAGAGTTAGATGAACTCATTCTATTGCGGATGAGAGAATCCACATAATTTTGGGCAACTTGAAAAAAGAATTCATGCTCCTCATGGGATAATGAGACATGATACGTTTGAGAATATGCTTGTAGTGAAGGAGGTGCACAACAAATTATCAAGTCAGATGTTTGACCAATGTGGGCAAGTTCTTGGGCAATATGGGTAGAACCTCTAGCATGTCCTCTCCCATACTGTGCTGGATAGACATTTTTTGAGTGGCTGACGTCTTTAGTGTGGCCCATCCTGCCACTGTATGTGCACTTTGGGTGTTTGCCTTGTCCATGACCATGACCTTTGGCCACCATATCCATTGTTGATGGAAGTTTAAATTCATCCACAAGAGTGATGTGGGGAGCAAGCATTTTAGACTATGACAATGTGCATATGATTGCTCCATGGATAGAAGGGTCACATCAATTAGAAGTAGCTATCGAACAACAAAAAAACAAGGATGAAGCTCGTTGATGAAGAACATAGTGAGGAGAGTTTCTCTCTCTTTGGCGATGTGGCTACAAAGAGGAGCTATAGTTTTGAATCTTTGAGAAAGTTGATTAGATGTCTAGTGTGTCCTAGAGTCATCCCTGTACTCTCAGGTCCGGGTTGGAAAAGTTTGTATATGGTGTTTCAAATGAATCATAATTTTGTTAGAATGTTAATGCTTGTTTGTGTGGTATATAAAAATATTGTTCTCCTGTGTATATATGTTGTGGCTAAGGTGATAAAACAATTTGTATCAAATTCTTATCATATTATGGATACAAGAAAGATATTGGTCTCTTATGCAAATGTTTTTGAGTGGGTGTCAATGTTGAAATTGGTTTTAATTTACCCATATTTTTGGGATTTCTGGTTAATTGGTGATCAATTGTGTTTTATGTTTTGAGTAATATCATTTAGTGTAACAGGTTCTTACAGACGACCTTAGCAAAAGTCATTAGGGAGAAAAAGTTTAGTTGGTTGGATAAAGCCACCATTTCATCATAGAATTTGGACAAAGTTTGGTCCCTTTGCTGTTCAGAGCAGATTTTGTCCATGACTTTGTAGATGTACAAGTAGTTGCCCTCCTGAGTGAAGATCTACTTCATTGCATCCCGCATTTGTTTAGCACATTTGTGCCACATGTACTTGCCTACAATGTCAGGCTCCATGCACCCCCACAGGAGAGAACTTGGCCATTTTTTGTAGTCCATGCAATATCTAGTATTGCAAGTGCATTCTCAGTGATAAACTTGAGTTTATCCTGTTACTCTAGAAATGTCTGAACAACATTCATCCAAAGTAAAAATTTATCATCGTTCGGTTTCATGATAAGTATATGTGATGCTTCATTGTAACGATAATTATTTTAGAAGCATTATGATGAGGTGAGTAAGATATTGGGTGATAGTGCAATACAAATAAGAAAAGAAGTACTAGAATACAACACAATATAAACAAAAAGTAAAGGTACCAAAATATAGCATGATACAAAAAAGAAAATCAAATTACTATCAGAATGAAAGTTGGGAGAAGGAGTAGCACTACCACAATGGAAATCGGTAGGAAGAAAGCAATACTGCCAGAATGAAACCCGATAGAGAAAGTTGTGACACTATCAGAATGGATCTTATAGGAAAACAGAATGTGCTACTACATAAATGGCACAACAAGATAAAGAACATGTAATCACCAATATTTAAGACAAGTACTTAACCATGTGGATTAGGGGAACCAAATAGAGAGGAAAAAGGTACAAATATCCCCCTCTTTTCATTTTGGTGATTTATAACTCAACATGAGGTCTTTTAAAACTGCTCATGTTGGGAAATATGGGCACAAAGTATAGTAGCAGAAACAAAATTTTTATCTATCCGTATTCCCATAACAGTAAGATCATGTCAACTAATATGATATAGGAAGGATGGTTTTAGCGAGTTATACCCGGTCTTGGAGCAAGTCCAGTGAAAAAACTCACTTCTTTGCAACTGTTGATAAGTTGCTCTTAGACGGTGGTTATGCATCTTCACCACAAACAATGTCTGCGCAACCTCTGTAACGACTCCTGTGGACTCGCCATAGACTGCAAGTTGACTTTTCTCTCTGAGCAGCAGCCAAAGGACTCCTGCTTCTAGAGTAGTCCACGCAGACCAACTAGAACTTCTGTCATTTACTAAGAACAGATAAGAGGAGTTGTCCTCCCCGTTGGTGTACTAGTCACCAACCTTCTCTCCCACAATGACAACTTCTCAGTTGTTTTCTTCCATTAACTATCCCTCCTTTTCAAGTAGGACTTGCCCAGACTCTCTTGGTTACCACAACTAGAGAGGAAAATAGTTGTCGGAGGAATTGATTCTCAGTTGTCTGTGTTGTGTTATTCTCTAGGAATCCCCCAGTACCCCTCTATTTATAGTAGAGGCCAGGGTCAAGGTTCCTAGAGGCTATCAAATATAGGATTAATGTGCGGAAGTGGAAAGGACCAGAAGTTCTCGAATTTTCACAACCTGCAACAACCAAAATAGTCGTTACACATACCTAGACGATCGTATGGTGTATGAGACGGTTGTTTCGCACTACCAAATGGCCATTTGGTGGTTCCCAATCTGAAACAAATTTGGCTATTTTGAATTCAATTAATATCTCATATTAATTTCCATGTTCCTCGACTAAAGAACAATCAAAACTGTTTGAGAAACATCTTGAACCTTCATTCGACCCAACTAGGTTGTCTCACCCAAGCGAGACACCCATCTCACTCACCCAGATGGCTGTCTGGTGAGTTGAGTCGAGCCGGTCGGTTCAAGGGTAGAACTTAGCCAAATCGATCACCAATCAACCTGACCTCCAAACGACCATCTAAACTACTTGAGACGCCCACCTGGCTGCCCAAACGGCCATCTCACTCAGTGAGATGGTTGTTTGGCAGATCTGGTCAGCCAATCAAGCAATCAGTTGTGTGAATTGAATACCTAAACACTTTAGTAATCAATCTAATTATCATTCAAGATCAAACTCCTCTTCTAGATGAGTTCCTATGTGTGTGACCCTATAGGTCCCATATCACATTGGCAGTGAATGTCCATAACTAGCTTATGACATCACAAGTAAAGAGTGGGGCCTAGTCACATGTAACACTTGGGCCCAATGTCCATGGCTTTAGTAGAGTTTCAAGAATGATGACTGGCCCCACAGACCACCACTAGCTTTAATTGCACGCTTTTTCCTCACTCACGCGTGAGCCGGCACTACAAAAAAATGATGATTTAACTACAACTTTTCGATTTTCATATATCATGTATGTAGTTAAATACACATTCCTTTACATAATATATTTATGTAAGTAAATAAATGTAAGTGATTGTATATTGGTCAGCCAACAAGGAATTGTGTGAGAAATTGCTCCTCCCACTTTTCATTCCCTCCGAAAGAGGAAAATAAATCCCCTCTTTTGCAGTGGACGAGGGATGCCAAAAATTTGGAAAATAGTTTAAACTCCCTACCCATGCCCTCCCCTCTGTAGCCACCCTCTGTTTCCAACCCCCTTCGCCTCCCTTGAATGACCATATATATACCCTAAGCTCGACCCCCTTCTCCTCACTCACTCAAAATCCCAGCAAATTGCAAAATGTGCCTCCGCCGCAACCGTCGAAACAACTCTGCCTCCAAACAAAAGTTGTCACGGCGATCAGAAGGGATGTTCACTAGTGTGGTGGTTGTGTCCATAACTGGCGCGACACCAACAATAACCAAAAGCAAACACTCATGGTGACGGCAAGAACGACAGCGACATCAGGTCTAGCTTGCTCAGAGGGTTGTATTTGTAGTGTTCGACAAAGCAATCAAAGTTCCGCTTTCCGCTGTGTGAAAACTGTCACTGGCGGTAGCTAGATTCTGGACATGGCCCATAACCTGAATAGTATTGGAAGTGACATTTCTTTAGTGGTAGATATAACTAGTGTGTGGCGGTGTTTGGGTTGCTAGTGTTGTGTTCGGAGCTGCTGTTAGTTGCCACTCTCTAACAGACGCTATCAGATGATCACCATCATCATCCACACGCAATAAACAACTCACTCCATGAGATCCGTAGATTGCCAGGTAATATTTTTAGTATATCAGTTTCATTATATAGTATTTATAGTCTTGAATATATGGGGAGACACTGCATAGGAGCACACAAACACACCTTTGTTCCAGAAATACAAATTTCTCAATCAATTACAGAGCATGAAACAAGTACCAGATGATGACAATAGCATAATGGACCTATTTCATAAAATAGCAACAATAGTTTTCCCTAGTAAGGCTCCTCTTTAGGACTTCTCATACATTATGAAAGTACACAAAAAAATCATTGTCGCTCCTAGAAACATACAAGAGACATGATACAAACATATACCCAATTTCATATAAAATTATAATGTGGTTGCTTATAGGGCCATTCAACGGGATCATATTTGTATGCAACCTGTAATGGGATGAATTTCATTGGCTTATCTCTTGGGAAGGTGTAGTGCAGCCACCTTCTCTTTGAGGTGTTTTGCAAGATAAACACCTTATCCAGTTATAAATTTTGTATTTAGTGAAGAATGGGACATAATGAAGCTCAGTTGACCAATGAAATGACCATGATATGATCTGGCCCTCAAAAAGAAAAATGATGTCAGTATTAGAGTCTAGAAGACCCACCGGTATGTTTTTAGCTTTTTGATGATGTGTTCGAAGGAAGTTCTTTAGGAAAAGCATAATAATCTCACCGTCGAACTGTTCAAAGTTGTAAACAATTGGCATAGTTCTTCATCTGCCTCATGTGATCAACCTTAATGATGTCCATGTGACCTGTTGTTGTAACTAGGATATTAGTCTCTGATACGATATACTCCAAGGTGAGAACAGTTAGTTTGATGGGAAGGAAAAAATGGGGTCGATCTCAGACACAATGTTGCAAGCACTGATCTAGCAAGACAACCATTACCAACATCTCCATACCCGCACACAACAATTATATACTTCGTAGTAATGATACTGGTAACCTTCGGGAACCTGTCTGGAAGAGAGCAAAAAAAACTATGTAGGTTATCAAACTTGCTCTTGGTTGCACAATCATTAGCGTTTGTCTCCTTTAGTTTTGTATATCTATGGATATTGGTCTTGAGTTTGTCTTATATATATATATATATATATATATATTTAGAACTAGAGAAGATTAATTCATCCCGTCCTCTAGCGCAGGCCAAATAAGGCTTAAGTTAACATTGATGTCTACATTAAGCCAGTGAGGCTTATTAGAAACGAAATTGCAGGAAACAAAATTGCTAATAGTGTGTTTTGCTATGCCATCAACCAGATTGTTGAGACTCCTAGGTACATAAAGCACCAGGAGCTGGTTGAATGTGGACTTGAGGTGTTGAAATTGTCTCCAATGGGGAAGGAGTAGTACTGAGGCAGTAGATTCCTTGTTTAGCAGAGTGACCGCCTGCTGGGAGTCCGAGAGGAGGAGAACATTGTTGATTTTCCTGTCCTTGCATAGTTTGCCTGTAGCGAGAAGTGCTTGTGTCTCTGCCTCAAGTACCGAGACAGAGTGAAGCGGGATACCCTCTCCATGGAAACACTGTCCTGAGCTGTCCATTGCATGAAGACCAATGGTTGCTTTCTGGGAGGCGGTATTAAAGGCTGTGTCAGCGAAGATGATCGCTTCATGGTAACTGACCATCGCATGATCCGGTTGGATTCTCAGCTTGCTCCGAATTCTTGGGGATGGGAGCTTACAGATCGATGTTGTTCTTTCTTTAATGAATGCAATGCTCGATTGCACATTAGGCCGGCGATTGTTATGTACTTTATCATTACAAGCGTGCCATATATGCCAGCACGTGACTGTCAGATGAACAAAGTGCTCCGGGTTACTAGCTGGTTTGATGAGGGCTTTGATCCAATCCTCTTCGTTAAGATCGTTGAAGTGATCCAGGACTGTAAGTCCATCCCAAATTCACCGGACGTGCGTGCAATCCCTGAGGCAGTGTAGGAGGGTCTCTGGGCCATTGTTGCATAAAGGACATGTACTATCATTGATCAGGTGTTTGCGTAGCTTCTCCAGGTTAGTGAGGAGAGCTCGGTGCTAGAGTAGCCAAAGAAAGATACAGATGTGTTCCGACAGTTGCATCTTCCAAATGCTGGGCCACTCGCCCTGGACAACAATGGACTTGCCAGTCTGGGTGAGCGCATATGCTGATTTGACTGAGAAATTACCATTGTCTTCGTGAGGCCATGCCCATGTATCCGATGTAGGAGAGATAACAGGGGCGGGTATGAATTGGATTAAGTTCCAGAACACAGGAGGGAGGAATGAGCGGATAAAGCTCATGTCCCACTCCTCGTCGTCTGGACGCATTGAACTGACTTTAAGATCAACGAGTTTGTCGGGTATTTGCCAGGATGGATCATATTCAATAACAAATTTATCGAGAATCCATCTGTCTGACCAGACATTAGTGTTGGAGCCCGAGTGGATAATCCTACTGCATGACTCCGTGAGACTTTAAATATTCCTCTTGATGAAGGCCCAGGATGAGGAGCACGATTTTTTGCTTATTCGATCTCCGGATATATATTTGTCCCTCATCACCTGAACCCAAAGGGCCGAGCCCCGATTAATGAATGTCCAGACATTCTTCAGCATAAGCGAAACATTTTGATCGCGAGAATCTTTGATACCCAGCCCGCCCTCTATCTTTGGTGCTGTGATCTTTGTCCAGGAAACCAGCGAGAGTTT
The DNA here is from genome assembly GCA_963693085.1 of Alisma plantago-aquatica. Classification (NCBI taxonomy): domain Eukaryota; kingdom Viridiplantae; phylum Streptophyta; class Magnoliopsida; order Alismatales; family Alismataceae; genus Alisma; species Alisma plantago-aquatica. The sequence continues at coordinate 1,523,950,052 of OY856409.1, forward strand.
GTGCTGTTCTCTCCCGCCAGACCAAACAAAGTTCTTAACTTGTCTATTGATATCATCGCAGAGCATAGGAGACAAGCGAACCGTTTGCATAGCATATGAGGGAATTGCTTGTAGCGTTGATTTGGCAAGTGTAATTCTGCCTGCAAGCGAGAGATGGCGAGCGGACCAAGTCATCATACGATCCTTGATGGTCGTGCTGATCTGTTGGTGGGTAGCTTTGTTGATGCGGTGGTGGAGGATTGGCACGCCAAGGTAGCGGCCCAGGTCATTTGTGTGATCAATTCCTAAGTGTCTGCAGAAGGCACGCTTCTCTGCTCTTGTGGTATTGGCTGAAAAGAAACATCTTGATTTGCTTTTAGAGACGAATTGTCCGGAGACGGCGGTGAAGTCATTCAGAATCTTCAAAATATTATCCGATTGCTTAACATCTGCTTCTGTCATGAGAAGGATGTCATCTGCAAACATGATATAGGAGAGAGGTATCCCTTTGCGAGACAGAGTAATGGGTTTCCATGTAGCTTCTTGAACAACTTGGTTAATGTCCTGTGAGAGGCGTTCCGTACAGAGGACGAAGAGGTATGGACTTAGAGGGTCTCCTCGATGTACGCCTTGGGTAGACTTGAAAGCTTCGAGAGGTATACCTTCCCAGAGGATGGATGTGTTCCCACTTGATATAATATTCGAAATCAACTTGATAGTTATTTTTGGGAGTCCCAACTTGGTTAAGGTGTCTTGGATAAAAGACCAACACATTCTATCAAATGCTTTAGCTAAGTCAAGCTTGATGCACACCCATTTTTTCTGCCCAGTTTTGTACTTCATAGAATGATTGACCTCTTGGACTAACAAGATATTATCACTGATTTTCCTACCCGGAATAAAGCTTGTTTGAGTTACCGAGATCCATATGTTAAGATGAGGCTTGAGACGTTCAACAATGATTTTTGAGATTAACTTAAAATAGTTGTTGTTGAGTGAGATCGGGCGCAATTTGGAACAGCGCTGAGGTTGCCTTGTCTTTGGGATGAGGACCATAAACGAGTCCGCAAGCCCCTCAGCTATATGACCAGTGTTGAAGGCGTGCTGCATGGTTCTAATGACAGAGGCACTGACTTTGCTCCAGTGAGATTGTAGAAATTCTATGTAGACGCCGTCTGGACCTGGCTCTTATGAAGGTGGCATAAGGTGTATCGTATTAAGGATCTCCTTCGGGCTCGACGTTCGAGCAAGGAAGTTTAGACCTTGAGGCGAGATGCGGTAGAACTGGCCCGCATAATCAGTAGATAGGCTTGGTGTAGCTATCAGTGCTTCATCCGTGGTCATGAGCTCAACGAAGAAATCACAGATGAGTGTTTGAGGGCAGTTGTATCGTCCACCCATTCTCCTTGGCCATCGCGTAGTCTGTTAATCTTCATGAAGTGCCTCCGGGATTTGACGTATGATTGAAAGAATTTGGTATTGGAATCCCCATATTGCAGCCATTGAATATGGAATTTCTGATGCCAGTCCTGTTCCTCGCGGAGAAGCAGTTGGCTATATTGCTCTTGCAAGGATATGGAAAGCAGGTCGTTAGCAATACTAGGATTGAAGGTGTTAATTACCTGGCAACGATCGATTTGGGCGATCAGCTTGGATTTGTCTTTGTGCATCTGATGAATATTGGATTTCTCCCATTTGATGGCCACGTTTTGAAATTGGGATAATGCCTCCGTGAACGGTAGGGTGCCCGTTCCATCTCGGCAGGATTTTCTCACAGAATTCCTTGTTGTCCGCCCAACTGGCTTTAGTTTTGAAGACAACCTTCTTATCGTGTCGATGACTTGAACTGGACAAGAGTATTGGATTGTGATCTGAATACAGTCGTGGCAGCATGATGGATTTGTACCCCCCGTCGGTTGATAGCCACTCATCATTGGTGATGACTCGATCGAGCTTCTCGAGGAGGTTGCGTCTTTTGAAGGTATAGAAGTGGCCCTCCATACGGGTCTCAGACAACCCAGTTTTAATAAGTAGATCTTTAAATATGGCAGTGTTGCGGTGGTCGAAGTGTCTTCCACATTTCTTCTCAGATGTATCTAGCATTGTATTGAAATTTCCCACTAATGCCCAGGCATTGGGGATAGTGGGGGCAATCTCCAGAAGCCTCTGCCAAAGCAGACGATGCTTGGTTGGGTTGGGGCTGCCATAGATGAAGGTCATATGCCACACTCCATTAATCTTGCAATGAATGAACTGACGGTGGTTGAAAATTATGTCAACAACACAACTATCATCATTCCATAGGATCCAGATGCCCCCCAAGAAACCAAGGGCCTCGACTCTATGGGACGCATTGTACCTGAGCTTTTTTATAATTGTATTGGCCGAGTTACCACTGCACCCAGTTTCAATTAAGACCAGGATGTGTAGTTTATGAAAACGTTTGTATTCAGAGAGAAGATGAAGTTTGTCCTTGGAGTGGGCTCCTTGGACATTCCAACAAAGAATATTCACCATTCTGTATAACTTAGAGATGTGGGGATATAAAGGTTCTTTTAATGGATAGCCGCACAAAGGCCTAACACCTGGGCACTGCCGTTTGAGCCTGCAGCAACTGCGGCGTTGGTGTCGGCTATGTCTTCCATGACTTTGTTGTCGTCCTCAAAGTTCAAATGCCTCTTGGGTTGTGAAGTGCTCAGGTTCTCAGCCAACTGGACTATCTTACATTTTTTCCTCTCCCATCCAGGGCTAACCATAACATTCTGATAAATTACCCTTCTATTACGATGGATAACACCATGTCCACTCTCATTGTTCCCCCACTGAAAGCTATCGGTGGGTTGATCGGGATTTGTAGGGGGTGGGACACCTTGAAAATGGAAGATGTCGCCGTTGTTTGGGACAGCCTACCTACCCTCCGAGACTTGATTGTCAAGGAGGGTCACAGCTGAGGTGTTCTCAGTACTGGACTTTGTCGAACTGTTTTGTTTTGTAGTAGGGTTCTTTTTTTTATTCTTGCGGCTCACAACTGTTTCCCAATCGGAGTCGTCCCCCTCGTGTCAGTGACGGTGGTAGCTGTGTCTACCTCCGCAGTGCTTGTTCCTTCTCCCGCCTACTTTGTCGGCTTGGTAGCCGTGGGGTTCTTAGCAGATGGATGTGCGTCCTTCTTAGCTTGCGTGCATCGAGTGGGTTTCGGTGCATGTATTGCTTCAGAGTAGGTGAGAGGCACGATAGGCGTAGTGGTGGATGTCGAGGGCTCTTGGGGAACGAACGGTTTGATGAACGTGCAGTCCGCATCTACGTGACCAACCCTGCCGCATCGCATGCAGAGGGATGGAAGATTTTCATATTCGAGCCGGTAGTGCACCCCATTGAGGAGGATAGCCAGTAGCAATGGCACAGTGGTATCCACCTCCACGGCCAGCCGAGCAAACTTTCGACGGTCTACTATTGTGGTGGTTGAATCGATCTTGATTGTTTTCCCCACGAGGTCGCCAATGCTTGATAAGAGTTGATTTTGATAAAGAAAGACAGGGAGGTCGGCCACACATAACCAGACAATGAGCTTGCGCGGAATCGGGTCGGATGGCCAAAAGTTCAGTGACCAGGATTGAACAGAGAGGTAGTTCCCAAAGATGACCCAGGGCCCTCCCGTCATGGCCTTGACAAAATCTTCTTTATTGCCAAATTGTATGATATCGTAACCTTTGTCAAGGTCGATGGCCCAGAACGTGTCAGTCGGCAACCAGAGCACATATAGTCGATTGACTAAGGTGTGGAAGCCGATGTTTCTGCCTAGGAGCTTGACGATAACGACGTGCTTCCATGGCTCAAGTAGCGGTGGAAGGGAGGCGGGGTTGATTGTGATGGTCGGCAGAGCTCTGCTCTTATCTATGGCAATATCAACCACCGTCAGGGTGTCAGGAGAGACCATGGGGACGACGTCGGAGACCTTCCTCCCGATCATGGTGTCCTTAAAGCTTCGTGTTTTCGACTTTGGTGAGACTTCCTCTTCAACGATGCCGTTATTCACAGACTCAACGAGGGGCTGGTCTTGCTGGTTGCCATTGGCCTCCGGCGGACCGTGTCCACGGCCCCCCTGCCGCTTGCTCGTCCTCCTCGTCCACGGGATGCGCCACTGCCACGAGGAAACCCTAGCGGAGCGGACATCGTAGATCTCTTCAAAGTCTAATAAGTAATGTTGAGTTTGTCTTATATGAGTGTGACCATGATCTGGAATTTAGATTTGTCAGTTGATGATAGTTAAGGGAGCTTCCTGGGCTTCTTGTCTCTTCATTTTGTGGCTGTTTTTATGCATGACATATCTTTTCCACATTTAACTATCGATCTATCATCCAAAAATAACTTAGTAGACTACAAACATAGCTCTTAGTCACACTTTTCTTAACGTAGTAGTTATCGTTAAGGAGAATTTTTGAATCAGATTCCACATCAATAGAAGTAATAATATATGGAACTAAAACTTAAATTCAGATGAGAAGTCATAAGCCAATAGCCCTTTTCTTTATGTCCTTTTTTCTTTATTTCAGTTAAGTAAGTATCTCATTTTTTTATCTTGTTTCATTATATATTTTTAAATTTTAAGTAGGAGGCTCTAGTTTTCCTTGTTATAAGACAAAACCAACATGTGTTTTCACCCTAGCACTAATTTCTCTTTTTAGCTTTATAAACTGCAAAGATTCTATCTATGAGATGTCGAGATTGAGGTCAAAGGCCGTCTCTAAAATCCTAAAATCATTTGTTCTTTCTTGGCATACTCACTCATTTAATTCTATTTTAACGGTAGGTTAAGGAGAGACTAAAATATTGTAAAATTAAAAATGTTGATGACATGACTTTGTTTGAAGATGCAAATGGAAAGGGAATGGACCATGGAGTTCCTAACTGAGAGATTCTTCTATAATAGAAGCTATGGATTCTTTTAGACAGTTGCATTCGAGAGGTATTACTTTTAGTGCAGAACTGCAGATAGAACTGCCAAGGTTGCTTTTTATAACACTTTGATCAAAATAGTACTCCTTTGATGATAAATTTACTTCTAATAATTTAATGAATAGATTGAGACTCGTGGCACTGCATTTTCATGCCTTCCCCAAAACGAGATTAAACTGATTTGATTTGCATCTTAACATCAAGGGCATTTTCTCTTTGTCTGTATTGTCTATTGCCTCAATTATATAGTCATTTTGCTATAGATTTATTACGAGTATACTTGTATTACATGTAATAATATGAAAAAAGTACTTAGAGACAATGTAATGAATTTGTATCCTTACTCTATTCTACATATGTTAGGACTATAAAATTTAATATCAATGTCATGATTTTCATGTCATAAAATTTATATATAAGAAATTCTTTTTCCATTACGTACAAATCTAGACATTCCACATCAATGACCATTTATTGAATTATATATAAGACATGACTATTTCTTGCATATTGATGTGCACACACATGGTGCCTATGAACTTTGCACACTTCTTTCTCACATTGTGGTTAACTATGGTTTCTCAATCTAGTGATCATTTTTGTGAAACACAGCGAGGGAGAAGATGTAAGAGCTCAATAATAATTTGCTCCAAGAAAATTATAAAAATACCAGTATGTGTGGGGAACTGAATGGATTTTCTCTTGATATGATTATTGACCCTGAAGTCTAGCTCTCAAGATGGAAAGAATGCATATCAGACTCAGTAAGGTACTTTCAAGACCATCTACTTTACCTAGAATATTGAAGCTTTGCTATGTCTCTTATCAGTACAAGGGCCAAGTTTGACCCAAAGAAGGTCCGAGCAATGTATACATGACCAAAAGCTAAATAGGGCTTAGCTAGGGAGGTTCTATCATCATCCCCTCCTACAACTGCCTCGTACTTCTGGAACTTGTAACCCAACAAGAAGTGGGAACCAAGATTCACTCTTATGACTTCACGAGGTTTGACTCTGTAAATGTTATGATTATTTCGAGTAGATAGTTCGGATGTCAGTATCCACCTGGCTGATTTCCTTAGCGTGTTTAAATGCTAAATAATGGCCTTCTTAAGAGGGAAACACTCATGAAAGAAATATGTACCACATTACTACTATCCTAGGTATGCCATTATATTACGATATATATGCATCTTCTTTTTCCATGATTTTCTTCAACGTTTATTTTCAAATAATTCATCCATTCTTCCTCTATATATTCAAAAACTTTCACATTAAATACTCTTTTTGTTGTACATTATTTTTTTGAATGTTCAACCTTCAAACTTATACTTTTTTTGAAGGCTACTTCAAACTTATACTTAAAAACGTACTAATCATTGAAAATGACAACTAGATTGTACTCTTAGCCACCAGAAAAAAGGATTTATCTATTACCTATGACATTACTTTAGAAAGCTTGGTCTGGCTTTCCACTTAATTAGCATTCATGCCATTCGTTTCTTCTTAATATATTTCAGGAAAATCTTTCACTAGTTAATTATGTTGATTAGATGTTGGATATTATGCCCCCCTAATAATCTTTCACCAGGAAATTCTTCTTTTTAACTCGAATTTGTCATATTATCAATGAGTTGCAAGGAACCCGCATTTCCAAAAGATATTGCAAATAAAAGAAATAATGACAAAAAATATGAACATAGATTGTAAGATTCATTTTTTTCTTATCAAATCAGTTTACTAGCATTGTTTCCTATGATTGAAATGTGATCGTGAATGTAGCTCTACCTTTCTAAATTAAGGAACAACTAGTTGTATTGTCTTAGTTGAAAGTACACCAAGTATCTCTTTTTCATCTATTTGGTTAGCAACAACTAACTAAATTATTCAAACTCAAATCCCATAAATTTTCTGTCAAACTTTCATATTCAGATATCTACTCTTATAAAATAAAAATAGTACACAACATAATCACAATCTTATAAACTGAATCGTGCCTCTGTTTGCATTCAAATGGCAATGTTCGTGCTTCTAATTACAGTTCATGATGATGTTCTATTATTTCAAAAAAAATGCTGCTACGTAAGATTTTTCATAATTATACAGTGATGATCATGTAGGACGAGTTCCATGAATGTGTTGGCATAATGTGTGCTTACCTTTCAGCTTTTGAGCAAATAATTTCTTTGAGATATGATGCTCGCTATGATAATAGGACACAAACTAGTTTATGAAAATTCTATAAAAATTATTTCACCTGTATGTTTAGATTTTTTTACTCACTAAGTTTTGTTACATAAACATTCTTCCTTGAAACACATTCTTGTTTCCCAATTACCTTCTAGTCCCCTAGTGAGTGCCCAGTTTAAATCACATAGTACTCTCTGTTGATTTGGTAAGTAACACATTCTATTGTAATTGTCACAATTTGTATCATTTAGGTAGTTTATTACTCCATTCCACTTTACGAGTTGCTAAACATTATGTTTGTTTCTTTAACTACTGTTTCTCATGTATTTCTGTTTATAGAGTGAATTTGAAGTGGCACGTCCTATATGGTCATTGATGTGATTGATATATAGTTCTCCCTTTCAATCTATGGACTTTATTCACTAATACAGATAGCAACAGAGACATTTAAATAAACCAATTTGCTACATTATTCTTTTCTAAAATAATATGTTTCTATTTGAATATTGTAGTCAGACTTGAATGTTCAACATGTTGCATGAAGAACCATATATTGGGGTATGGATATTGCAACCTCCAACCGACAATGAAGAACCTGCTGTGCAAGCATATACTTGATATTGACAATTGCGCCATCTGCAATGCAGCTACTTAAGATACCTTTTGTCATCTTTTTAATTATGTATATGCTACTGTAATATGGGGGGAAATCATATAAATCGTGTGAGATTAGCTATGCCGAGAACATACATCTGAAATGCTATCTAATGGGTCAAGAACAATACATACGTTGAGGACCTTGACATATTCTTAGTTGACTACTTCACAACCGGGAAAGCAAGGCATGAGCAGATTTATGAGAATAGATCTTTACTGCTAGTATATTGAAATGGGCTGCTATGCACATGTCCGACAAGGTCAGAGATACCATACAGGCTGGAAACCACAAGGATAGAACAGGAACTTGCTGGAAGCGCCCTGCGGTTGGTTTTATCGAAGACAACATTGATGCGGCTCCGATTGATAATAGAAAAGTCAGTCGTGGTGCTTTTTTAAGGAACCATCTCAGACTGCCCATAGCCATACCAATCAAATCTGTTTGGACTTGCTGGTACTCACAGGTGGTTGAGGCTTACACTATTATGTTTGGCCTTAAAACAACATGATGGTTGGAATGAAGTTCTTCGGTGTGGAGTATGATGCCTTGGGTATTATCCAGGTCCTAAAAGGGGAAGTGAAGGGGGGCGTACCTCTAATTCAGATCTTCAAAACTATCAAGAGTTTGACTTCTACTTTTGACAGAGTTCTCTTTGAACATGTCTATAGAGAGGGCAATCGTTCCACCAACACTCTTGCTAAGCTGGGATTGGTGGTAAGCTATTTCAAGTAGCATTGCTTCCTTTCACATTTTTTAAATATCTCTGTACTTTGTTTCACGGTCAAGTACTTAAATCTGTTTACTTGAAGACTGTTGTGATTTTTAAAATTTTTGCAAGAGCTTCTTTTCACATCATAATGCCTGTGTATTTTTTACTGATCAGGAAATCCATCAGTTGGTATTTTTTCTTTTGACCTTCTAGGGTTTTGGTTAAACCTGCTCACATAATTCTAGAAGGCTGTATTTACTATGAGAAAAGCTAAGATAAAACTGTTCATTTGACTTTTTGTCTTAGTTTGAGGGAGAAACAATGTCTAATGTATCATAAGTAAGGATATTCAGAGAAGCAGCATGTTCTATGTATGAAAGGAAAATTTGGTCACAAAACCAAAAGCTTTTGTCAGTCATTTTCATTGTTCTTGTATGCCCATAGGCATAACCAATAAATTCTACATAAATATTAAAAACCCACAACTACAAGCACATCCTTTTGATGAATAAATATCAATGTCACAGATGAAACATTACTATTGTATGTATTTGTTTTCTTTTCCACACTATCTTTGTTTTAATGCATCCATCAGGGAAGAGTGCTGGTTTGGTTATGCATGTCAAACTCAACAAAAAAATGATGATCACACTCACAGGAGATACCTTATATGCTACCCAACTAGGAGAAAGTGGAGAGCATGATAAAGACATGTTCTGTTGGACATGGATTGTAGCGAATACAAATTATTCAAACAGAGTCGAGTACATTTCCATACATGGCATTTGCATAAGAAGAGTAGTGTACCTTTCCCACCTGTATTTTCCTTTTCTACTGCTATCTATTTGCATGAGGAACACATTTTATGTTTGTTCTTTGAATTTTATTGTCTTTTCTTTTCTGAGTATGGTGCTTCATAATAGGCATTTTGTTTTCCTGTACACTGCTATACATATTAGATTGAAATGCAGTTGTTATTCTTGATATGGAATCTATTAAGTTTCTCCCACTCCCTTTCATGCAGTTTGAGTGTAAGAGCTGACTATCACCTCGATCTTCCTTATCTAAAAGATTCGAGAAGGAACAACTACTATGAGATAGGTTGATTATGGCGTTGTTGTGTAGAATTCAATAGACCCCCTCTCTCAGGAAAAGAAACTTTTGGCTATGTTGTGTAAGAATGTTATCTGCTTATCTTTCAGTAGTTGAATATTTAGGTTTTCTTACCCTCTGATTGTAGTGAAATGTGTTAGTGAAGACTTTGAACTGAGTCCCAATATAGTATATAATGCTCTCTATCAAGTATTCATTGCTCTAGACCAAAAAGTAGAAGCACAGATCAAAGCATTTCTTAAGTCAAGTGAGGGTCTATGGAAAGAGTAGTGACTATCTAATAAGCCTGCTAATCTTCATCAGAACAATTGCATTTTCTTGTTATATGGTAATAAGAAAACTACTTCACAACTACCTTTATCTAGTCTTATATTATCTAGATTTATACAAATTTAATTTCCAATGATGTGTATTAGTCAAACAATTATTGAATAGATTTTTGTCCTTATAGTCTCCTAATCATTTATGCAATACGCTTTGTTTTCTTCATTATTTTTACAGAGTTTTTTTTCTGACCACAATATTATTGGTTTTAAAAAGTGCTCCTCGTGGCTCTAGTAATTGAGTCCTTGTCACTGTTAGGACGTTGCACACAGTGGCACTAAAAGGACATTGAGCAATTGATGACAGTTGCAGTCCAAAAATAAATATCAGTACTGAGTACCTCAAGAGGTATGTTTTGAGGTTTTTTGGTCCTATAATAATGGATTAACATTGCATTCTTAGAAGGTTTTGTCTTTATACATGTAAAGATTAATAGTAGCATTATGCCTTTTTATCCAATATTATTGATTTTTTTATCTTTATTGCTAGTTAGAAATTGAAATATTCATGGCTGATGATCTCAAATGTTCCACAAAACACTACTAATAAAGGACAAAGAGTAGAGAAATAGAGAGCACATGTTAGTGAGCAGACAAGGAAGTATATGCAAGTTGAGGCGGGGCCAAAAGGCATGCATGACCCTTATTGCTTGCAGCTGGGTACAATAAATGGAGGATAGGATCAACATGTTCAGGTGGCTCAATGTGCAGGATAGGTCAACATGTTCGAAAGAAAGAAAAAACATGAGACCAACACATGTGTTGTTGTTGTTCCTGCTGCCAATAAATGGAGTGATTAATATTTTTTTATTATATATAGATTTCTATGGAAGATTAATATCTCACTAGGCTTAGCTATGATGATTAACGATCTAATATTGTATTTCCATTGCTCTAAGATCAGGATAAAATGATCATTTTCCATTTTGGCTTTCAAATACAACTTATTTACTGCACTTGCTACAACTAAGTTTGAAAGCTCCTGGCATGGCATGAACATGTCCATAAGCAAAACCTCCTGCTCCTAAATTTTTGGGGAGAATGGCTTGGGTATGCGTATCATTTCCGATTATTCCATTTTTTTTATTGCAAACATAAACTTTTATTGGTGCTACTAACAGTGTCATAATAAAGTCTTCTATGAATGACAACATAGCTGTGCCAAGTTGTACATGGAATTTTCTTGCTGTATATGTTAACAAGGTGAGCAATGATTTCATTTTAGCTCATATATAGCTCTCTTTTGTCTAAATTCTCATATATAGCTCGGTTGGGCAATGACCCAAATTCCATTAACTTAGAAAATTATGTTTTTTATTTGTGGCTGCTTCTCAATCTTCTTGTCGATATGGGACTTGTAATTGTTAGCTTCCGTCTTAGATTGTAGATATCTTTAAGTGACATCCTACCTTGGGTTGTTGAGGTTCAAGATTTGGCTATTTATCTGTTCCCTTAACATGGCTTGATGTTTAAAGATATGCAATTTGATGTGCTTTTATTCTGGTCATTTTTTGTTGTTGAAGTTGGGTATTCTGCTGACTTCAGTTGTTGTTTAAGTTCAAGTGTGGCCTCAACATCATTTCCATTGTACTGGTTAAAAGTCAGCTTGTTTATTAAGACATATTGATTGATTATAACCCTGTGTTGACCTCTTGAATCACCTTATTTTTATCTTCTAATGATTATATTCATGTGCAGCTAATCGGTTGCTAAGGTGTTCATTTTCCTCTTGTGATGTGGGTGTGCCCGATATTATGGTAGCAAGGTTCCACGGATCATGAAGTTACTCATTAGGAAACAAATGGTATGCACTACTGTCTTGGGGACTTGCAACATAAAGATAGTCACTTTGTGGGTGCAGACAACCTTTCTTCTCAGTCGGATTCTACTACGCTCTCGACAATTGGATACTTCTTTTCAAATTTAGAATTGTGATAGTGCTTCACAGGGTTTCCATCTGTAGTTCACTTTCATCGCCATCTGCTGGGATTGTTGTGTAGTCACAGAGTTGTCCTCAGCTTTTGGACTAGGAGGCCTACTACAATTTTAGAAGTGAGATGTAGTCCTCATATGCAATTAGAATCAGATGGTGATGGTGGACTAGACCAAGTCCTAAAACAGTAAAAAATCTCCAATAAAAAAATCATCTCTTGTCATCTACCTTTCTTTATGTGATTGACTATTGTAGGTTCAGATTCTATCCATGTTTAAAGATTGTACTACTTTTAGGGAAGAGCAGGAATGACGGAGATTGCGAGTAAGGTGTAGCTTAAAAATGAATGAAATAATTATTCTATTCAATGACTGCAATTTTGATACATATATGATACATGATAAAAAAGGCCTCAAAGTCAACTTATTGCTAAACAAGAATCCCTCTTTGGGTCTAGATCAAGTCCAACAAAACAGAGTACAAAGAAGATTCCTAGAACATCTATGGATGGTTCAAGTTGTAATAGAAAGATGTCACTATGAGGGGCGATGCTACAATCTTCAAATCAAGACTTCTTCCATTCAACAAAATCAACCCACTCATCAAGGAAATTGGATGAAGGGCCAACGTGTCACAAGGTCACAACTTTGTGCAACACAAGAACCCATGCTATCACCAACTCATTGAACAAAAGGAGAAGATAACAACGATTCTAAAATTGGTCGAGAAAGATACATACTCTTTTTCCAAGATGCGTGTAGACCTCACCGAATTTATTTGTATATGTATATCCTTTTCTTTGTACACATTATGTAATAGGGGCAAGGTATACATCCTCCCCATGTACATTTGACGTTTCAGTATAAATGAAAGTTTGTTGGCATAAAGAGCATAACTTGGTCTAACTACTACAAATTTGTTACTAAAAGAGCTTCTGGACTAATTACAATGTATATGAATAATCAAACTATACATATATGTATATGTGGCACTACATATGTAGCTAGTGCATAATCTAACTACATATATATGTGCAGTAAATGCTGCCTTTCCCTACACATTAACTACATATAATTTGTATTAACTTCATGTTTTTGCTACACACTGACTATATATACAATTGTAGGCATACATTTAGCTATAATTATACCTATATTTAAATATGTAAGGAAAATATCTAGCTAGGCTTCTGGATACATATGAATTTGTAGTGAATGGATTATCTAACTACATATTTGAAAAATATAGTCAAAGGCTTTAGCTATACGAGCATATACTACAATTTGTATGTGTAAAGAAATATGTAGTCAAAGCCTTTAGCTACAAAATATGGGGTTTTCGCTACAATTTTTTATAGTTAAAGACCTTTTTTTTAGTAGTGCGGGGTCAACTTCTTGATTGGTCACCCATCCTAGTACTACTCCAAGCTGAGCACGCTTAACTATGGAGTTCTTTAGTGATGGGCTCCCAGAAAAGGAGGTGCACCTTGGTGATATGGGCAGTCCAATCATTCCTTTTAAGATCATCTTATCCAAGGTCTCAAATCCTAGGACGTTACTATCTCCCCCACTTAGACTCTTGACGTCCTCGTCAAGGCTCAACTATATGGACTCATAATCATCCCCATTTCAGTGCTGACCTAAATGGCCCATGCACACCCAGCTCCCGATCACGGCTACTAAGGCAAGGGTGGCTCCATCAACTTAGATAGCCCTTTCCAACATGCTTGGACACTACCAGTGCATGGGTGGCTCCATCAGCTCGGATATGTTGGGTTTTAGAGGAGGCAGAGAAGGCAGCGGAAACAAAAAATTTCTCCTCCAAACCCAGAACAAGGAAATGCGTTAACGTCTATACAATATGAAAGGATGGTTTGTGGAATCATACCTTGTCCCGAGGCTTTCTCGGAGACAATACCTCGCGGCTTGCGTGGTCTTTACCTCCGGTCTTGGACGGTGTCTGTGCAGCTCCTGGTCGCACCGGGACTGACGACTCCTGGTCTCACCGGGACTGTCAGCATTGACAGTTGTCCTCCGAGGGGAAGAAATCTCCCGCCTCTGAAGTAGTCCACACGGACCACCTGAAACTCCAATCTCCTTGTCTCACAAGGAATTGGAAGGAGTCACACCCTCCCGTCAGTGTACTAGTCACTGGCACACTATCCTTCCACCAGTCACTTTCTGCAGTTGTCTTTCCCTTGCTGTGCCTCCCTTATTGGGTAGCACTTGCTCGGGCTCTCTCAGTTACCAAAACCAGAGAGAACGACAACTTTACAGAGCAACTGGTTGCACTGAGTTGTTGTCTGAGAAGCCCCCAATACCCCTATATATAGGAGAGTCATGGGACAGGGTTCTCTATCCCAGGCAATGCAGGACTAAAGCAGGAGTAGAAGGGTTCGAGATTTTCCACAAAAACAACAAACTGCGCAACCTGAACCGATCGTTTCATTGCTGAAACGGTCAGTTGGGGACCTGAGCCGGTCGGTTGACACCTCAACCGATCAGTTGGGACCCATGAAATGGTCGGTTCACTTCTGAACCGGTCAGTTTGTGGTCCTGGTCAGTTCCCGATTGACTTTCCATCTTTTGTTTCTAATTGGTTTCAAATACCAATCCTTGTTCCAATCAAATTGGGCAAGTGAAATGAAAGGAAATTTCTCACCAATCCTACTTTCCCAACTTGCTCGGTTGCATTAGTTGAACCGATCGTTTCAACACTTGAAGCGATTGTTTCACCCTATCCATGAGCCGATCGACTCACAACCTGAGCCGATCGGTTCACCAAGCTGAGCCGATCGGTTCACCAAGATGAGCTGATCGGTTCATCACATGAGCCGATCGGTTGGGAGTGAAGATTGTATAGAATCAGTCAATTGTAGTTTCAATCAATCCGATACTCCAATCAATGTGTCCAACACCTTGAACATTATGATATTGAGATATCAATTAATTGAGTGTTTAATTGAACTACTAAACTCCTTTAGTAATCAATCTAAACATTATTTGTGGACAAAACTCCTCTTCCAGGTTAAATCCTATGTGTGTGACCCTACAGGTCCATTTCACGTTGGCAGTGAAAGTCCATAACACTTATGACTTCACAAGCAAAGAGCGGTGCCTAGTCACACATCAGTGCTACCCAAGTGAAATAGAAAGTTGGAGAACAACTTTCAATCCTACGATCCCTGAATGGTGTTACAGTGAATGTATAATTCCTTTGTCACTGGCATCCCAAATGAACTCGAGGCATGGAACAGTCATCCTGTCAACGTTCATTCACTTTCTTGATCTCATAGTAGATTGGAAGAGATATGTTATGACATCGGTATCACATACTGATTCACACATGCATGTACGCCTTTCTCAATCCTACTCATCAAGTGGCCATGAATATCAAACTCCCTCAGGAGGGACAAATCCCATATCTATCACTCACCCCTCAAAAGCCCCATGTGCCAAAGCCACCCAATCATCACCTTTATAACAACCCATGTTTCAGGACTGCGTTTGATGATGTCAATGTGTGCTCAACGACATGTGTTGAGTGCAGTAATTTCAAGTCAAAGAATCACACTCACCACCATCACTATGAGTACTGACTGTGACTACCATGTCATGGTTCCATGTGTCAAACTCACGGTGGGTCTGTCCGGTACACTTGTTCTCTAACAAGTACCTATGTGTTTGGTTTGATATCTCTACTAATGAGATTCTGTCATCAACCAACACCACAATCTAGTCTTATGTGTCATTGCTATCTATCTACCTTCCACAATGACATCTGACTAGGGACATAACAAGAATGTACAAACTCTTAGCATCCGCATGATCTCATCGTTCAGGTCCTCAACCTGAAAACATATGTCATTGAGTACTATCATTCTCTAGACATTCAATCTGTTCTATCACTATTTCATATGACTGAACCAGTAAGAATTGGAAGCTTGCCTTTGATTTTTATCAAATCAATCTTAATGTATCCCACCAATCATCCCATGATTGGCTCTCAGGGCATACATACCAACAGACTCGCACTTGCACTGCGAGCCAATCACCCTTGAATCATATTCAGAGTGATCTTCAAACATGTCCCACATGTTACTTTGCTCTAGTGCGAACATAGTGAGTTATGGAAACACCTTGCCAAAGTCAGTTTTTAACTGCATGTTTCTCATCTCTTCGATGTACGTCACACGTATGAGATGGAGTTGCCGTAATATGCGACCTAGTATTCCTTTGCTAACCTCTAGCCACATTGCATGATCAAGGATTCCATACTTATCATCAATGAGTGGAATATCTATAAGTTCATCTCATGAACTTCCAGATCCATATAGTATCCACTGCTGTTCTCCAACACATAGATACTTAGCATTTCCTTTTAAATGGTTTTATTGAAACACTTCCAATTATCAACAAACTTTCACTTATATATATATCATATATATATTTTGTGATTAATTTTCTGTCCTTTCAGAAGTTTGCATCAATGTAACTCTTTACATTGAACTCTTCCTTATCTCCATAGAACTAGTACTTCCCAAGTACTTATCAAGTTCTCATGGTATTCCAGTAACCCTTACTAGAAGTAGACAGACATCCACTCGTCATGTCCCACATACGAGTTATCATGATGAGCACATCATATTGCCATGTCCTACATACAAGATGATGAATGCATTTTGTTCTTGCCATGTCGATACATGCAAGATAATGGGATGATTACATACATGATAGATCCACATCTATTCTTAGTGTTACCATTCTTCATAAGAATTGGACACTTGGCCTTGGGATACTAACTCCATGTAACATAGACAAGTTGTCTCCCACTGAATCTGTGCATACTGAACTCTTCAGTACAGACTGCCAATGTATGCTTTCTCTTTTCAGGTCAAGAGATTTTCGAGAACTATCTCTATAGATCTCTATTCCTATCACATAGGAAACATCTCTATTTTCCTTAAAGATAATTTCTACTTTTGGATTTCCATTCTAGAACATTTCCATTTCACATCAATATGTGGAATGTAAACACGCTCCCACTAAATCACAGATCCCTTCTTTATCTTTGACATATCAGTCAAACCCTTTGACTATACCATCAAAGTAAAGGTCCAATTCTGAGTTGCTTGTACTCAATCAATCACATTGATTAGTCCATTGTAACTTATAGACTTCATTTTCATTAGTGGATTCATAAACCGTATAGGTTGTGTCACGTACACATCCTTGTTTTATTCCTCATAGGAATGTGGTTTTAGTATCCATATGCCAAATGTCTTAGTCATTAAGTTACAATTAACAAGCATCATCCTTCTCAAAATGTTATCCATGTGTCTTAACACTTAAGACTCATTTGCACTTATGGATTTCATCCAATGGGTGCTACCATCAAGGTCATACCATATGGTTCACATAGATGTCAAATAGGATGAAATGGTCATAAACCATAACTCAAAATTCGATTCCTCATATTTATCTAGATAGTTGACTCATCAAATGAACAACTCATCACATAGATAATTGAGGTGTAAGGATATACGAATTCACAACCCTTGTGATTCTTAATTTCTTTTATTAGTGAGGGGTATTCTTTTATTAAGAAGAATTCAGTTATTTGATAATCATTCTCTAACTCCTTAGAGTATGATTCCTTCTTGATTTAGACATCACCATGCCTTAATCATGAGTTCACTATGATACACTATCATAATCACTCATAAGGATCTCAAACATTTGGTCCAAGTATTTCATTCATTGATCTCATCAAGAATTAACACTTTACCAAATTTGCACTTCATCTATGATAATCTTGAACACTTCAAGATATTCATATTGGTATTTCTCTAAACACCATTTGAAGTATTAGCATTTGTTCCAATAGGTATGTAAATACATCACATGTATCATACCTAATAGGATAATCATTCTCCCACTACCATTAGTGAAGATTGATTAATCATGTACAAGATATTCATGTCTCTTACTGGTTCTCTAACCAAAAGAGTATAGATTTATCCATCACATGGAAACTAGAAATGAATTTCTCATGATTGATGCTAATTTGATTGTTTGAGTTATCTCTAACTTTTAGATATCATTTTATCTTATACATATCAAATACCACAAGATAAACAAGGCACTTCCACAAAGATCATATCTTTAGAAATTGAAACATCTCTTTATTGATTGCCATCATTGTCATACAATATGCAAAAATAAAGTGTTTCTATCTATTGACAAATATGAAATAGCAGTTCATAACTGTATTACATGCCTTTTAGGCTGAAAATAAACTAAAGTACTCCTATCTATGGCGGCAACACTTGCCCCATTTATTGAGTGCTTTACACTTTACATGTTGGTATCATATACCTCAAAAGTGTTACAAATTTACTTTCATGACACCTTTAAGTAGAGACGTCTGTCGCCTCCTTCTTCTTTTGTTCTTCCAGATAGAGAGGACAATTCCTTTTCCAATGTTCTAGCTTTTGACAATGGTGGCAATTGCCTTTCTTGGTCACGCCTCCCTTGGCCTTGAGAGCTGAAGACGACTTGGGCTCCTGGCTAACATCAGAACCTTTCTTAGCTTTGCCCTTGCCCTTGCACTTAGACTTGCCTTTCTTGCTCGTGATTACCATCACAGACTTAGGCTTGTCCTTCTTCATCTGTGTCTCGGCTGTCCTGAACATGCCCAACAACTCTGACAATGGCCTATCAAAGTTGTTCATGTTGTAGTTCATCACAAAATGACTGTAGGATTCTGGCAATGATTGTAGTATCAGGTCAGCAGCCAACTCTTGGCTCAGTGGAAATCCCAGTCTTGTCAGGTTCTCCACATACCCAATCATCTTGAGTGTGTGAGGACCAACTGGATCTGCTTCTGTCATGACACACTTGAACAGTGCCCTTGAGACATCGTATCTCTCTTGCCGTGCTTGATCTTCATACAAGTTCCTGAGATGCTGAATCATCTCAATGACACCCATGTTCTCATGTTGTCTCTGCAACTCATGGTTCATAGAGCACAACATCAAGCACTTTGCATCAATGGCATCATCAGAATGCTTCTTGTAAGCATCCCTTTCTGTCTTTGGTGCATTAGGAGCAGGTTCCTCTGGAATTGGAGTATCCAGGACATAGAGCTTTCGCTCTTGAGTGAGAACAATTCTCAATGTCCTATACCAGTCGTGGAAGTTTGTCCCATTTAGCCTGTCCTTTTCAAGGACTGATCGCAAAGAAAAGTGATTGTTGTTTGTTGTCATTTGTACTATAAAAGGAAATATGCAATTTTAGTCCACAAACTCATTTTTGACTTATTTGACTGATTTGAAAAGTTGACGATATAATTAGGCCTTTAATTAATTATCGCTCCCACTATTTTACTTCAAATTGATAGCCCTCACCATTGATTTGGAAGATTGCAGCGTACAACCTTCTAGTGGGCAAGATCCTAAAATCCTCTAAGTCATGGACCAGCTAGGGCTGTCACCCACAACTTAGATCTCTCAGGTAGGCAACTCTTGCCAATTGCATCATATGCAACTCTTGATAAAATGTCATATGCAACTCCTTGCCATGATCATCTCCATGCCTCAAGGTACTAGATCCCATCTAGATCACCTTGTTAAGTCCGACCCAAAGCAAACATGATGAATATGCACCCTGCTGGGACAGACCCACATATCCATCCTTCACGCTTCCACGAGATAGATGGTGCACCACGCTAGGGCGTTCCCACACTTGGTCAATCAAGATTTTCATGTGTGTCGCATTTGGAAGGCATCTAAAACTTAATAGTTAATGAGGGATTTGGTTTTTATATACATATACATATCCAATCACCACAATACATAATACATATCATATACATTCTATATCCCACAGAAAACATGCAAAATGATAAAAGCGATGATTATGGCCATCCTAATGTGATTCCTCGAGGCAAGAGGAATCACAGTCATCTAGGTCTACATCACATGCAACCTGTACAAGATGAACTCTGTGCCTTGCCTTTTTGGGTTTGATCAACTCATCACATGACTGATCGACTCTCCATCAGGCCAGTCGGCTGGGTGCCACCAGCCGATCGATTGGCTCATCCAACCGATCGGTTTGCCTGGTCGTCGTGCATCTCATCATGTCCGCCACCCGCTCGTCTCGCTCCTCGAACCGGTCATCAAGCGATCGGCTCACACCTTGAACTGATCGTCTGAAACGTCAACCGATAGGTTCACGCCTTGAACTGATCGTCTCAGTTGTCGTCAGGATGTCCTCCGTTCTTTGACATAACAGGAAATAAAATTCTATCCTATTTTACATTGTAAAAAGAGAAACATCGGGTTACATTCGAGGGGAGCAAAGGTAGGAAAGAAATCTCAAATTATTTCAAGTTACATCAGGAATAGGAGAAGGAAGATCGGTGCGCAGACCGAGATGCAAGCAACCACATACAACCATACATAGATAGAGTTTATTGGCCATAACCACGCTATACATCCACCACAAAACTCGTTTAAGGGCAACGCGTATCGAGTGCATTAATAATACATATCATATATGTAAATTGGGATTTGTGGATTTAGGATTGGACATGCATAAAGCCAATTTTATTCGCATCATACGCAATAAATAAAGGCGACAAACCAAAATCGATCATATCGATAATCCTAAAGTAGAGAGTAGTTAACCTGGCTCTGATACCACTGTTGGGTTTTAGAGGAGGCAGAGAAGGCAGCGGAAACACAAATTTTCTCCTCCCCAAACCCAGAAAAAGGAAACGCGTCAACGTCTATACAATAGGAAAGGATGGTTTGTGGAATCATACCTTGTCCCGAGGCTTGCTCGGCGACAATACCTTGTGGCTTGCGCGGTCTTCACCTCTGATCTTGGACGGTGTCTGTGTAGCTCCTGGTCGCACCGGGACTGACGACTCCTGGTCTCACCGGGACTGTCGGGATTGACAGCTGTCCTCCGAGCGGCAGAAATCTCCCGCCTTTGAAGTAGTCCACGCGGACCACATAGAACTCCAATCTCCTTGTCTCACAAGGAATTGGAAGGAGTCACACCCTCCTATCAGCGTACTAGTCACTGACACACTCTCCTGCCAGCAGTCGCTTTCTGCAGTTGTCTTTCCCTTACTGTGCCTCCCTTATCGGGTAGCACTTGCTCGGGCTCTCTCGGTTACCAAAACCAGAGAGAACGACAACTTTACAGAGCAACTGGTTACACTGAGTTGTTGTCTGAGAAGCCCCAATACCCCTATATATAGGAGAGTCATGGGACATGGTTCTCTATCCCGGGCAATGCGGGACTAAAGTAGGAGTAGAAGGGTTCGAGATTTTCCACAAAACAACAAACTACGCAACCTGAACCGATCGTTTCATTGCTGAAACATTCGGTTGGGGACCTGAGCCGATCGGTTGACACCTCAACCGATCGGTTGGGACCCATGAAATGGTCGGTTCACTTCTGAACCGGTCGGTTCGTGGTCCTGGTCAATTCTCGATTGACTTTCCATCTTTTGTTTCTAATTGGTATCAAATACCAATCCTTGTTCCAATCAAATTGGGCAAGTGAAATGAAAGGAAATTTCTCACCAATCCTACGTTCCCAACTTGCTCAGTTGCATCAGTTGAACCGATCGTTTCAACACTTGAAGTGATTGTTTCACCCTATCCATGAGCCGATCGACTCACAACCTAAGCTGATCGGTTCACCAAGTTGAGCCGATCGGTTCATCACATGAGCCGATCGGTTGGGAGTGCAGATTGTGTAGAATCAGTCAATTGCAGTTTCAATCAATCCGATACTCCAATCAATGTGTCCAACACCTTGAACATTATGATATTGAGCTATCAATTAATTGAGTGTTTAATTGAACTACTAAACTCCTTTAGTAATCAATCTAAACATTGTTTGTGGACAAAACTCCTCTTCCAGGTTAAATCCTATGTGTGTGACCCTGCATGTCCATTTCACGTTGGCAGTGAAAGTCCATAACACTTATGAATTCACAAGCAAAGAGCGGTGCCTAGTCACACATCAGTGCTACCCAAGTGAAATAGAAAGTTGAAGAACAACTTTCAATCCTACAATCCGTGAATGGTTTTACAGTGAATGTATAATTCCTTTGTCAGTGACATCCCAAATGAACTTGAGGCATGGAACAGTCATCCTGTCAACGTTCATTCACTTTCTTGATCTCAGAGTAGATTGGAAGAGATATGTTATGACATCAGTATCACATACTGATTCACACATGCATGCATGCCTTTCTCAATCCTACTCATCAAGTGGCCATGAATATCAAACTCCCTCAGGAGGGACAAATCCCATATCTATCACTCACCCCTCAAAAGCCCCATGTGTCAAAGCCACCCAATCATCACCTTTATAACAACCCATGTTTCAGGACTGCGTTTGATGATGTCAAAGTGTGCCCAACAACATGTGTTGAGTGCACTGATTTCAGGTCAAAGAATCACACTCACCACCATCACTGTGAGTACTGACTGTGACTACCATGTCATGGTTCCATGTGTCAAACTCACGGTGGGTTTGTCTGGTACACTTGTTCTCTAACAAGTACCTATGTTTTTGGTTTGATATCTCTATATCATGACTAATGAGATTTTGTCATCAACCAACACCACAATCTAGTCTTGTGTGTCATTGCTATCTATCTACCTTCCGCAATGACATCCGAATAGGGACATAACAAGAATGTACAAACTCTTAGCATCTATATAATCTCATCGTTCATGTCCTCAACCTGAAAGCATACGTCATTGAGTACTGTCATTCTCTAGACATTCAATCTGTTCTATCACTATCTCATATGACTGAACCAGTAAGAATTGGAAGCTTGCCTTTGATGTTTATCAAATCAATCTTAATGTATCCCACCAATCATCCCATGATTGGCTCTCAGGGCATACATACCAACAGGATAGCCCTTTCCAACATGCGTGGACCGCACGACTCAAAGACTGGCATGCCACAGGCCCATGTGGGCCCAACCTACTGGAGGGGAATTGGCTCTGATACCATTTGTAACACTTGGGCCCAATGTACATGGCTCTAGTAGAGTTTCAAGAATGATGAATGGCCCCACAGACCACCACTAGCCTTAACTACGCACTTTCTCCACACTGACGTGCAAGCCAGGATCAACTTCCCGACTGGTCACGCATCCTAGTACTACTCCAAGCTGATCACGCTTAACTATGGAGTTTTTTTAGTGATGGGCTCCCAGAAAAGGAGGTGCACCTTGGTGATATGGGCAGTCCAATCATTCCTTTTAAGATCATCTTATCCAAGGTCTCAAATCCTAGGACGTTACACCCCCACAGATTGTCCTCCACCTCCACCTCCTCCTCAATTACCTAATTGTCTTGCAAAGGACCTATTTGACTCAGTAGGTCCTCATTGTAGCGGTATGACAGTATGGATAGAAAACTTTGAAGAAATGTCACCTATGATGGTTCATATTAAGGGGGACATTGTAGTTCAACCTTGAGATACTAGTGTATTTTTGCAAGATAGTTTGGAATAGGTTACTTATGCTTGTTTGAATACATCTATGATGGAACTTTGGATTTTGTGAGATATTATATAGCTAGATACCTCTTTTATGTTGATATTGTTTTAATATATATTAATTCATACATGATATACATTTTACATCCACTCACATAGGACCTATACAGAGTTCACACTGCCCCATGTGGCATTTAGTTTCGGCATTGATTATTTGTGTAGTTAAAGAACCTACATCTATTACCGAATACTACTCTATCATATTTAAGTATTTTGGTAAAGCAAAAAGGGCTTGATAATAGATCCGTACAATGTTGAGTAAGTTTACTACTTTTCTTATAATTTTGACTTAAGAATTATATTTCATTGTGGATTTTGAGTTTTATTTTGTTTTCCTTCTTTTCACTCAGGAATTAGCATTGGGTGTTGTTGGTTATTGTCCCCACGACGTTAACTGTGTATTATCTAGATCCTAAGGGTGATGAAGTAGAGAATGGGGGACACAAATTGAAAAATGCATTACATACATGCGAATATTTATATCCGTTAACATATATTATTATATGACTAACTAATGCAATTCAATGTGTTACATTAACATATACGACTAAAAAAGATTTCAAAAGGCTGGAGGAAAATAGACAAGAAAAAGAAAGTGATAATTTGGCAGAATGTTGATGTAGTTTTCTAACTCCAATGCATATTTATACCAACTATTCTTACTTTTAATTATTAATATTTTGTATGGTGAAATTTATAGTGCTCAATACAAGACAATGATTGGGCATGAAGATACTACTTGATGCGGTACATTGACATGATTGTTAGATATGGAGCACTAGACATCAACCACATATAAAATATAATCTATGTATATATATATAGTCATTTTCATCATAATTAAATAGTCTCATTTGATAATATGAAAATATCAATCTTTTTAATTATATATGTCATTCTCTTTGCAGGTGTTTGCAATGAAAAGGCCCTATACAACATAATAACTAGATGAGATACAAGAACAATGGGCACAAGACTTTGTTAAGGATTTAATCTTTGAATTTGATTGGGATAAAGATCAAGTTTTCTAAACTTTTATGTTATTATTTCAGTATACATGTGTTGCTTAGGACTTCTTGCAACTTTAAATTGATGCAACTAAATTGTTGGTGCACATGTGAATCATGAATATATACATGTGTGTGAATGTGAAGATGAATGAATACAATGCGAATTATGTTTCTACATGTCTTAAGAATGTATTTGGTGCATATGTGAATGAAGTATCATGTGTGTAAATGAATGTGAAGATGAATGAATAGAATTATGTTTGCACATGTGATGAGTATGGAATTGGAGAACGGATCTTGTATGTTGGCAGATTGTGTTTCTTATGCATGTTTTGTAGGTTTGTTGGCCTGTTATTAAGCAGAATTTATAAGATGTTGTTAACCTATAGTTCAGAACTACAATTTTGGAATACTAGTTCTGCATCATGCTGACTAGACAGACAACAAGTTTGCAGACCTACTACATAAAAAAATAAAACTTACTCGTCAGTTGTTCCAAGAAAACTGACTGTTAAGGTCTTCGTCATCGGTTTTGGGCATAAAACTGACATTATATGACTAAACCAAAAAGTCGTGCCAGATATAATGACCACTCTAGGAAGCACGAATGTAGTCATTGGTTTATGCGAAGAGACTAGGGGTGAGCAGAACTCGGTTAATATCGTGGTTAATTTCGAATGGTTAATTTTTTAGATAGTTTGGTTAATTCAATTAATTTGGTTAATTGGTTAAACGGTTAATTTGTCAGTTAAAATATTTTGTGTTTGGTTAACCAAATTAACCAAATAGTCATGATTTATTTAGAAAAATATATCTTGCTCTTATATATACTTATATAATTATACTTTTATTTTAAAAAACATCTTTTTTTATAAACCAATCAAGCTTTTATGAACTATATATCACTATTCTTATATGTAATATTACTCTAATATAATAATTGTTCAAAATTTTATAATTATTTTCATATAATATTATTACATGAGTGTTGTTTGGTTAACCAAATTAATTGACACATTTAACCATTAACCGATTAACCATAACCTAACTAACCGACACTATTTTGGTTAGGTTAATAGTTAAAATCTCAAACCACAAATTAACCATTTAACCGAATCAAATTAACCATATGTGATGGAATTAACTAAATGCTCATCCTAAGAAGAGACCATTACTGTATATATCTTAATTTTCGATTTAAGTGGCAAAAACTGATGACTATGATCCAGAATAGGTGTTGTTTCTATTGTAAACCGACGATGAAGAAACTTTTTCCATTTACAAATGTGACCTCATATGGACAAACAATGTTGGTGTTTTCTATATAACTGACATCTAAAACTCTTGCATGTATTGGTTCCTTTAATTATTGAAACTGAGGATGGATCTCCGTCATAGGTTTGCACATCCCTTTAGAACCGACGTCTTAGACCTATGACTCTAGTGTCACCCAATCAGATTTCGCTTTGAAACCAACATTATAGGTTTTTTTAACTGACGCTAGAGGTAATTACAATACTAGTAAATAAGACTTGTACTTCAAATAAGGAAAAGAAAGCCACCACATATGAAACTGAGGAGGGTGCAGTCAACATGATGACTACACCTTTGAATCTCAATAATGGGTATATGTCTATAAAATCTGAAGTCCTTTTAACTTTTGAACCACATTATTGGATAATTGACACTAGGATAATGTAGACGTTTGTGTTGACAAGTCACTATTAGTGTCTTACTAGGCCTCAAGAGACCGATTTGTGACTTTGAGCAATTGTATCTCTATAGAAGTAAAAGGCAAAGGATGAGTAGAATTGAAGTTTTCTTTGGGGAAGGTTCTGACACTGCATAGAGTCAAACATGTTCCATCCATTTCGACGCAATATCCTCAGTGGCACAATTTTTATTAGCAATGGTTTTAGATAGACTATTAATATAATAAGGCAATTATTACACACCTTTTTCACTCTTTTTTTTATAGAAAGAGGTATCCATGTGATTTGGGGAACCTATTTAAGATTCTTGCTGAACCTATTCTGAATTCAATTCTAAATTTGAATGATAATGGTGTTATTTGCATTAATCTTGTATCTCTTGATGTATGACATATAAAGGTTTTAGAATAGACTGTAAATATAATAAGGAAATTATTACACACCTTTGTGACTCTTTTTTTGTAGAAAGAGGTATTCATGTGATATGGAGAACCTATTTAAGATTCTTGTTGAATCTGTTTTGAATTCAATTCTAAATTTGAATGATAGTGGTTCTATTTTCAAGAACTTGTATCTCCTGACATATGACATAGTTTCTTGGGACATGTTAATTTTTGCTCAATGAAATGAATGATGAGTCCAAATTAAACTCTTAAATCTGACATTATTGTTAGTAGATGCAAAATCTATGAGCAAGCTGAACTTCCTAGAAAACCTTGTCATTTTGTGAATAGAAATTCAGAAATCATTAATTTAGTGCACACTAATATTTGTGAGTTTAATGAGATTGCTACTAGTGATCAAAATGTTATTTCATAACTTTTATTGACAATGCAAGTACATACTGTTAATGACTTGTTAAATACTTCATAGTTGGGGCACAGAATAGGAGAGGAAATACGAGAAAAGAATGAAACTGTTGTAGGGCCTGAAGGGAGTTACATAACCTATGTGAAAGATGTGGGAATCTTTCTATTACTTGAATCCCAACATAGATCAAGAAGAAATTAAGCCGCTCAGTGGAAGTTTACTTAAAAGTAAAGACGAGGCATTAGAAAATTTTGTATCTTTAAGTTGAAAGTCAAACTAGTAAAGTACTCAAATGATAATGGTCTGATAGGAAAGGAGAGTACACCTCGAATTTGTTTTTGGAATTTTGTCAATTCCATGGTGTCGTCCAGGAGATTGCCACTCCTTATCCACCATAATCCAATGGGATTGAAGAATGTAAGAACCAAACCCTGATAGATATGTTTAATAACTTACTACAAACCTCATGTCTACCCAACTTTATGTGGGTAAAGCCTTGAATACACATTGCCATATTTTGAATAGATTTCCCCATAAAAATAAAGGAAATAGTTCATTGGAAAAATGAACAGGGATGAAAATGAGTTTCAAATATCATCAAGTATGGGGGTGACTTGCTAAGGTACTTATCCTTGAACAAAAAAGGAAGAAATGGGACCGAAAATAGATGATGCTATCTTCTTGGGTTATCTAGAGACAAGTTATGCCTACAGATTCTTGATTGTAAAGTCTAAAATTTAAGGCATTGATGCCAATATGATTGTGGAACTATGTGATGCTACATTATTTGAGGATGTGTTTCTCGTAGAATCTTCTATGCCTAAAGAAGTATCTCAAGAGGTTTCATTCTACTACAAGTATACTCTTGAGCATGTGGAAAGAATGACAATGTGGGGGGTGACTCAGAACATACTATTTGTGAATGGTTGAACCAAGGAGAAGTAAACAACCTACGATATCTAAGGATTTTTGAAGTGAGTTTCTCACTTACAATATTGAGGATGATCATGTATATTTAAAACAAGATAAGGATTCTACAAAAGCTATGTTTTGAAAAAAATATGTTACCAATGAAATATAATCAATACTCTCTAATAAAACTTGGGAATTAGTGGATTTACCTCCTGGCCATTCTTTAGTTGGATGCAAATGGGTCCTTAAAAAGAAACTTAATCTAACATGAAAATCTGTAAGTATAAATCTAGATTAGTTGCTAAGGGTTACACATAGAGGAAAGGAATATTTTATTTTGACATCTATTCTCCTATTTATGTGTGACCACAATTAGAGTGTTTATAACATTGAATTCCTTTTATAATCTCTCTATACATCAAATGGATGTGAAGAACACGTTCTTGGAAGTTGATCTTTAAGAAGAGATATAAATGAAACAACCTAAGGGATTTGTGGGTTGTGGAAATGAGTCAAAACTATATAAAATTATTAAGTCATTATATGGCTCGAAACAAGCCCCTAAGAAATGGCAAGCAAAGTTTGTATTCTCTAATATCATTATTTGGTTTTCTTTCTAATGATTTTGATAAACGTGTTTAGTGAAATATAGGCAATGATGGATTCATTCTATTATTCTTATATGTAGATGATATCCTACATTTTAGTTCTAATGTGGAAGTAGTAAGTGAGACAAAGTCATTCTTGTGTAGCAAGTTTGAAATGAAGGATTTGGGAGTGGTTGATGAAATCATAAGGTATACTGATGGTATAACTCTCTGTCAGTCTCACTGTGTTGTGAAGGTACTAGATATGTTTGAGTACACATCATGTAAACTTATTAAGACTCCATATGATTCATCTAAGATCTTGTCTAAGAATGATATTTGTGTTCCCGTGTCGCAATTACGATACTATCAAATTATTAGAAGTTTTAAGTATTTATGAACTACACACGAACAAACATAGTGTTTGTCATGAGTAAGTTAAGTAGATATACTAGTTTTCCCAATAAGACCCATTGGAAAGCTCTTGACAAAGTATTGAGGTATATCAAAGGAATTTATTCCCTTGGGTTGCATTATTGATAATATCCTTATGTAGTCAAACGATATAGTGATGCAAGGTAGATTGCTATGAACTATGGGAGTAATGGTGTCCCACGATGTGTAATCTAGTTGGAAAGAGGTGTTGTTTCCTGGAGGCCTAAAAACATATCATATTGTTCCACCTACTTTTGAGGCTGAGTTGTGTTCTTTTGATGAAACTTGATTGGGAGCTGAATGGTTGCATGGGCTTGTGTCCAATTTATGTATGGTAAAGAAGTCATTTCTTGCAATTTTAGTTTAATGCAATAGATCTACAACCATTTCTAAGATAAAGAGTTCCAAGTACAATAAGAAACATAAACATATCCAAGTCAGACTCAAGTTTGTCAGTGAATTAGTGTCTAATGGGGTTGTTGTTGTGGACTATGTAGGGACCAAATATGACACAGTTGATCCTTTGAGTAAAGGTCTGGACCTGTCCTTAGTTAAGAAATCCAAGTGGGGGATGGGACTGAAACCCCACTAAAATCACAGACAGTAGGAATCCAATGAAAAGAGTAGAGATCCCAAAAACTGGGTTCAATGTAGTAATAACAAGCTTTCAGGTGAATTAAATGACACTATGAATTTTGTACTGATGCTTCTTGCATCTATGTGTCTATCTCCTGAGAAACCTATTAGTGTCATGACTACAAGTTAGCAAGAGATGTGTCTCTGAATGGTTTCAATTCTTAAGATATGATGCTAGAGGTACGTCCTTAGAGACTTCAAACAAATGATTGATGTTGTATAGGACACAATAAGGGAATTGGGTTGTTCACTGATATCAATAATGACATGTTTTATATGCATCACATTAATGCATCATATTTCTTTTCTTCCACGTCTTTGTTGTGTAGTTACCAGTTGATACTCTTGACCCTAAGGTTTAGGTTCAAGATTTTCTTTCACCTGATTTTTGTGGGAGTCAAAGTTAGATAATTCATGCATGATTTAAACCAAAAGGTACCTACTCAAAGTGTAAGACCCCTGACCAAGCTTTGTGCTTATTCTTGCTCGATTTGCATAATAAGATACTTGAAACCTTAATCTAATCATGTGATGTGGCTTAATAGCATGTGACATGCTTATTCTTTTAGTTTGGTCCAATTTGGATGT
Organism: Alisma plantago-aquatica; assembly: GCA_963693085.1. Lineage (NCBI taxonomy): Eukaryota > Viridiplantae > Streptophyta > Magnoliopsida > Alismatales > Alismataceae > Alisma > Alisma plantago-aquatica. The sequence continues at coordinate 1,523,980,202 of OY856409.1, forward strand.
TGTTTAAGCTAGTTATGCTAATGCTATATGTGTGCTTGTTTTGGACCAGGTTGCAATTTACCCAAGTTGAGGGTTATCTTGCAATTTTTCACATGTTGGATGTAACTCTTATGTTTTGGCCTCATTATAGAGAGAATTATGCATAGGAGTGCCTCGTTGTGCCTTAGTTTGATGAGGAGAGAGGTGATGACATCTTAAGTGTTGATGTTTCTAGGTTTTCTTAGGTGCCCTAGTTTGGTGTTGACCATGTGTTTTGACCATTTGAGTTTTGGTTTTCAAAAACCCATGTTGATGTGTCTTAAACCTTGGAACCTTTGGTCGATGAGGTTTTGAATGCACCTAGTAGCCTTGGTGATCAAAGAGCCAAGAAACCCTAGGAAGCATTCTATGCGATCAATGACCCTTTCTTATTTCTCTTCGACCATTTGGATTTGTGGACCTAGTAGGTCTCTGAAGTTGTCTTTGACCAATGGTCCTTTGCACCAAGTGAGTTCGCTGAACTTCCTTGGTTTTCACGATCTTAGTTGCATGCATGGATGATCTATGGCGGACAAGTGGCATGTTTGGTTGGACACCTAACCTTCTTTCCCTTTTTCTACCCTTGGGTATTTATACCCCATCTTTACATGAAATTGATCTCTTTACACTCTCTTAATCTATCTCATCCTTCTTTGGTATTTGGTGGAGAGGGATCTCAAGCTTGGAGCAAAGTGGTCGAACCCTTGCATGTGGTGATCTAGGGTTGGAACATCTCTCGTTTGTTGATCCTTTGGTGATATTTGATCTTAATAAGTGATCTATCCTTCTTGATTACATTTTTATTGAAACCCTACCCCTCTATTTCTTCTCTTGGATGAATCCATGGGTTTCCATGGTGGTGCTTCTTGAGAACTTCTCTCTATGTGGTTGAATCCATGGTTTTCCATGATAGTACCTATGTGACATGAAGATCTCCTCTTTCTCCTTTCTTTTTAGTGTAGGGTTTGTACCCTCTCTTCTTTGTGCACCTTTTGGTCTAGATTTGTTCTTCTTATCTTGAGGTGATCTAGCTTGGTTGTGGAGTTGATCCAATCTTCAATTTTCTTCTCTCTCTTAGAGCTTCTTGAGTTTGGAGTTGTTCTTCATCTCAAGGCAGTTTATATGGCTCTATCCTAAAGTATTGTCACACTTAATCTTACATGCAAGTTTATTTATCTCTAAAACATGATTCTAAGTTTCTTTGTGATGATATCATGAACTAGGGTTTTATAGATTAACTCTTTTTCCTAAACCCTAATTCTTGTACCTGAGATCTAATTGATGATGAAGTTATGGGTTCTTACATGCACCCTTTGGAACGATGATTTTTCCCATGATGTCTTGGTTCTATGTTCTCTCTTGGAGATGGAGGTTTTGGATGGAAGTTATGTTTTGAAACGTTGATATTTTGTCATGATAATAGTTTGGTTTTCCTAAGTTTTGGTGATCCAATTCTAGGGTTTTAGATGATGCTTTCCTTCATGAACCTCTTTTCATGATTTGTTTCAGTTTCATGGTGTTGATCACTTTGTTGATCTTGTGTTTGAGATGTTTTCTCTCTCTTGAGTGTTATGACCCGTATCAAAGTTAATTTGTAAGTATTATGATTAGTACATAATTAATTTAATTGAGATAAGTTAAGTGCTCATGTGGTGATTAGTGCATCATCAAGTTAATTAAGCTAAGCTAAGTGCTTAAGATGCGATTAGTATTTTGATTAGCTGAGACAAGCTAATTGGCATGTTTTTATGCCTTGAGGTTGTAGAGGATCTCGCACTTGAAAAGTTGCAAAATAAATTGTGTTAATCGGACCTTCGAGGCAAGAGTTATGACGTTTTCATGTTCCTTTGGACTTGGATGCAATTTTACCAGAATTTGATTTGCTTAAGTGGGTCGGTTGTTTTTCTTTCCTTTATCCTTTTTTCCTGATAGAACAGAGCAATCGCTCTGGCGGCATCCAGTAGGCTCGATCGGCCGACCTAGTTGAGAGACGGAGGGGCGATTTTGGGCGATCTTGAGCTCTATAGCTCCGATCCGCGGGGCCCTGCTTCCCCTTCTTCTTCCCTTTCTCTTCCTCCCTTTCCTTGCCCTACCTGCGCCCCCAACCACCTTCTAGGGTGCCGACTTGCAGAGATGCAACCAAGCTGTAGGGCGCCGGCCAGGAGCCGCTTTGGGAGCGAGAAACACCTAGGAAAAGGCGGCATCAAGCTCGGCCTTGAGGTTCAAGCTGGGATCCGCAGCTAATAGCCACGATTAGGCTCAGCTAGCTCTCCTTTCCAACTTGAACGTGTGTGTGTTGCTGCTTGCTTGCAGCAGGTCCGGCCAGGAGTAGCTACAACTGTGGCCTTGAGCCACCTTGGGCGTGAGGAAGCACCGAGGAACGATGCTTTGAACTCGTCTTTAAGGTCCAAGCACAAAGCAACATCGATCGACGCCCTACTTTGCAGCAGCCGTAACAGCGGCCAGGGGCTCTCTTGGGCATGTCCAAAGTCTCGAATCGACACCAGTGACTTCGGTTGGGAGCCTACTACTCGAATCTACAGCCATTAGTCATAGTTAGCACCTACCCCAGCCACCTTAGCTACTTGGCTGACGGCCAGTAGCAGTAGTTGTTCTTGCACGATGCAGCAGCTAGGCCACTCAGTGGCACCCAGCAACAGGGGATTTCCATTTCTGCACAGGTTGCACGGTGTGCAAATCAGTTTGCACGGCGTGCAAAGTTATAGAAAACAGGATAGAAAGTCGGCCAGTTTGTACGGCGTGCAGATCAGTTGCACGGGGTGCAAAGTTGTAGAAAAACAGAACAGAAGTGTTTCTGCCCAGATTGCACGGGGTGCAAATCAGTTGCACGGGGTGCAAAGTTGCAGAAAAGCAGAATTAGGCGTGTTTGTGGACATTTTCAGTGTATACGAACACACCGAATTGGGTGAGTATTATCTCACTTAATTATCAAGGTTTAACTCGTTTAATTGTAGATATTGCATATATGAAAATGATGTTTATGTGTATATGTGGGTAATAGAGATTACTCGGATGCCGAGCATAGTTAGCATCCTTAGACTTTTAATTTGCATAGTTCAAACGAAATGAAATGATTAGTAATATAAATGTGCATGCCTTACGTGTAATTTCAGTAAGATGCGAATAAATGTGATAAAGTATTTCAGGTTGAGTATTCCTTTCAATACAATATATTTAAATGTTCAGTAATATGAAATCAGTATAGAGACGTGGAATAGATATGAAATCTATTTACAGTGAACAAATCTATTTGCATGAAAGCATAGCTGAGTTATGAGTTATTGCGACATAAGAGAATAGTTGTTGCACTATATATATAGAAATGTTATGAAAGTTGAACTTCTAGTTTCAGCTAGTGAATTGCAGAATTACAGTATATTCCAGTAGTCGAATATGTGAGAGAGAGACACAATGTTATGAGAGTTTTCTTGTTATAATAAAATGTATATACACTAAGATGTTGAGATATAAGAGAAAGATTAGAACAACTAAGAATTAGTTGGAACTGATATCGGAGACCCAACATTGGGACCTCATATGAGCAATCCTTAATTAGAAATAAAGGAAAACAATAAGGGTCAGATTAAATTTAATGATTAGGTGAGAAATACCCTTAATGGTACTAATCAATAATGCATAAAAAATGCATGGATCCAATACATGATTAGTAAACCCTAGTTGAGGGTGTATCATTGCGATTGTTTATAGGCAACTTTATAAGTTATGCCTTAAACTAAGATAAGTCCATATCATGTGAGATAGCTGGACAATTCTAATGTGTGGCCTATGCATTATATGTAAGGGTGAGTATTCTGTGATGGAATGCATTAAGAGCGGAAATACCTTAATACAAGATAAAGTTGGTTAACTCAAGAGGGTCTGAATTAATGAGATATGGGGAACCCTAACCCTAATTTGGGGAAAAGGGGATGATAAGCCCTGTTTGATAGTGAACCCTAATTCCTGGTTAAGGAATGATGGTATTACTATTGTATCACATGATGTGATGAATATCTTGTATGACTGTTATCATGCCTAATAACCATGCAGGTATGATGAGATGATGAATATAGCCAAGTTTGGGCTGTGACATTTATATAATAAATGTTGATTGGCTTTTTGTGTGTTGATGTTGTTGTTGCTTAATAAAAGTAATAATGTGTTTGAAACAAAAGGAGAAATACAATATAAGTGAAGTGCGATATAAAATAAATTCTTACAGTAATAATAAGAATGAGGAATAATCTATTCTTACCTTGTGTGTTTCAATTTTTGGGATGTTTATTCTATAGAATCAAAATGAGAAGGATAAGTAACAAGAGGTAAGTAGCATAGAATGAGGAGAATTACTCGTCACATGATCTGGAATTAGTTGTTGTAGTTCATGCTCATAAGACATGACGTTACTATCTTTATGGTGAGGTGTGCCAGGTGTTTATAGATCATAAGAGCTTGAAATATATCTTTATCCAGAAGGATCTGAATCTTAGACAGCGGAGATGATTAGAATTGATTAAGGATTATGATATAATGATAGATTGTCATCCTGGAAAAGTGAATGTGGTAGCAGATGCCCTCAGCAGGAAGTTAAGTTCAACAGCTGATGCATTCTCTATGGCATGTTTCGAGAGAGACATGCTAGTAGAAATGTGAAAGTTGAACTTAGACTTAGAAGTGATAGAGCAGAGTGGTTTGATTGCACAGATGCAAGTCAAGCCTACTTTTTATGATTAGATAAAGGAACTTCAGCGGAATGATAGTGAGTTATAGTAGATCATGCAGGATATGACAAAGGGAAAAAGACTAAAGTTTAGGTTTTCAGATGATGGCGTGTTGTATCAGCATGACAGGTTGCGTGTACCTCGAGATAGTGATATGAAAGAACAGATTTTTTTTGAGAAAGCACATGCATCAATATACGCTATGCATCCTGGAAACACTAAGATGTATAGGAATCTCAAGAAGTTGTAATGGTGGTCAGGTATGAAAAAGGATGTAACTGAGTACGTGGCCAGATGTAGTGTGTGCCAGCAGGTTAAGGCTGAGCATCAGAAGCCCACATATACTTTGCAATCTTTTCCTATACTAGAATGGAAATGGGAACGTATCACAATGGATTTTGTGGTAGGGCTACCCAGGACACCTAGAGGTTGTGACTCAATATGGTGATTGTGGATAGACTGACTAAGTCTGCTCACTTTCTTCATATCAAGTCAACCTCTGATGTTCCGAAGTTGGCTAAGATATTCATGGATGAGATAGTCAGGTTGTATGGTATCCCAGTTTCAATTATATCTGATAGAGATCCTAAGTTCACATCCAGGTTTTGGAATCAGTTGCATCGTGCTTTGGGCACAAAGTTAAGATTTAATAAAACTTCTTACCCGCAAACAGATAGTCAGTCAGGGAGGACCATTCAAACTCATGAGGACATGCAGAGAGTAGTAGAAAGCTGCATAGGATAGGCAGAAGAGTTATGTTGAGATGAGACGTTGACCTCTTAGAGTTTGAGGTTGGTGATGAAGTGTATTTGAAAGTTTCACCATGAAGAAGAGTGTTGAGGTTTGGTAAGAGAGGCAAATTGACTTCTAGGTTTATGGGCTCATATCCTATCATTGAGAGGATTGGACCTGTAGCCTATAGGTTGGATTTGCCATCCGAGTTGCCCAATTTACATGACGTGTTTCATGTATCGATGTTGAAGAAGTGTTACCTTGGTACAGAGAAGATAGTGGACCTATAACCTGCTCAGCTCAGACCAGATGTATCCTATGTTGAGGGATCAGTACAGATAGTTGATTGGAGAAATCAAAGAGCTCAAGAATTGAAATACCGTTAGAAAAGGTTTTGTGGAGAAACCACAACTTAGAAGAAACCACGTGGGAGTTTGAGTCAGTAATGCATAACAAGTTTCCTTTTCTCTTTTAGGAATTTCGGGACAAAATTCTTATAAGGGGGGGAGATTGTTATGACCCGTATCAAAGTTAATCTGTAAGTATTATGATTAGTACATAATTAAGTTAATTGAGATAAGTTAAGTGCTCATGTGGTGATTAGTGCATCATCAAGTTAATTAAGCTAAGCTAAGTGCTTAAGATGCGATTAGTATTTTTATTAGCTGAGACAAGCTAATTGGCATGTTTTTATGCCTTGAGGTTGTAGAGGATCTCGCACTTGAAAAGTTGCAAAATAAATTGTGTTAATCGGACCTTCGAGGCAAGAGTTATGACATTTTCATGTTCCTTTGGACTTGGATGCAATTTTACCAGAATTTGATTTGCTTAAGTGGGTCGGTTGTTTTTCTTTCCTTTATCCTTTTTTCCTGATAGAACAGAGCAATCGCTCTAGCGGCATCCAGTAGGCTCGATCGGCCGACCTAGTTGAGAGACGGAGGGGCGATTTTGGGCGATCTTGAGCTCTATAGCTCCGATCCGCGGGGCCCTGCGTCCCCTTCTTCTTCCCTTTCTCTTCCTCCCTTTCCTTGCCCTACCTGCGCCCCCAACCACCTTCTAGGGCGCCGACTTGCAGAGCTACAACCAAGCTGTAGGGCGCCGGCCAGGAGCCGCTTTGGGAGTGAGAAACACCTAGGAAAAGGCGGCATCAAGCTCGGCCTTGAGGTTCAAGCTTGGATCCGCAGCTAATAGCCGCGATTAGGCTCAGCTAGCTCTCCTTTCCAACCTGAACGTGTGTGTGTTGCTGCTTGCTTGCAGTAGGTCCGGCCAGGAGCAGCTACAGCTGTGGCCTTGAGCCACCTTGGGCGTGAGGAAGCACCGAGGAATGATGCTTTGAACTCGTCTTAAAGGTCCAAGCACAAAGCAACATCGATCGACGCCCTACTTTGCAGCAGCCGTAACAGCGGCCAGGGGCTCTCTTGGGCGTGTCCAAATCCTCGAATCGACACCAGTGACTTCGGTTGGGAGCCTACTACTCGAATCTACAACCATTAGTCATAGTTAGCACCTACCCCAGCCACCTTAGCTACTTGGCTGACGGCCAGTAGCAGTAGTTGTTCTTGCACGATGCAGCAGCTAGGCCATTCAGTGGCGCCCAGCAACAGGGGATTTCCATTTCTGCACAGGTTGCACGGCGTGCAAATCAGTTTTCACGGCGTGCAAAGTTATAGAAAACAGGACAGAAAGTCGGCCAGTTTGCACGGCGTGCAGATCAGTTGCACGGGGTGCAAAGTTGCATAAAAACAGAACAGAAGTGTTTCTGCCCAGATTGCACGGGGTGCAAATCAGTTGCACGGGGTGCAAAGTTGCAGAAAAGCAGAATTAGGCGTGTTTGTGGACGTTTTCGATGTATACGAACACACCGAATTGGGTGAGTATTATCTCACTTAATTATCAAGGTTTAACTCATTTAATTGTAGATATTGCATATATGAAAATGATGTTTATGTGTATATGTGGGTAATAGAGATTACCCGGATGCTGAGCATAGTTAGCATCCTTAGACTTTTAATTTGCATAGTTCAAATGAAATGAAATGATTAGTAATATAAATGTGCATGCCTTACGTGTAATTTCAGTAAGATATGAATAAATGTGATAAAGTATTTCAGGTTGAGTATTCCTTTCAATACAATATATTTGAATGTTCAGTAATATGAAATTAGTATAGAGACGTGGAATAGATATGAAATCTATTTACAGTGAACGAATCTGTTTGCATGAAAGCATAGCTGAGTTATGAGTTATTGTGACATAAGAGAATAGTTGTTGCACTATATATATAGAAATGTTATGAAAGTTGAACTTCTAGTTTCAGCTAGTGAATTGCAGAATTACAGTATATTCCAGTAGTCGAATATGTGAGAGAGAGACACAATGTTATGAGAGTTTTCTTGTTATAATAAAATGTGTTGGACTTAGATGCCCTGACACCGTAGAACCCCTTTGAGAGGTCTGCATCTTAGGGGTGAAACTCGTGTCCAACATCAACCGGTTGAGTAATTCTGGTGGCACGAGGATTGATTGGCAGTGTTCAACAATAATCCGTACGGTGTCACGGTGGCACTGGAGTAAATAGGGGTTATTCAACAATAATTTGTGCGTGTGTCATGGTGGTAACCCAGTGTAGACTCTCCACCTGTGTGCTCAGGTTAGAGGAGGAGTCTAGAGCACTCGGAGTAGTGCAGTGAGGCCGGAGAGCCTGTAGGCCGGAGAGCCTGTGGGTCCTGTAGCAGAATAGGACTGGCAGTCAGACTTAGCATTTCCTGGGTGTGTCGCTAAGTCTTGTACGGTGGGTTCATAGTTCGCTACGAGACTTTATATGCAGAGTACACTGCATATGATCAGGGCATAAGTTAAAAGATGATCACTTAGAATTAAGGTAGATTAATAGGAAACTTGTGTATGTTCAGATTTAGAATTTATAATACTTGTTCTTTAAATGTTCAACATACTTTTCTGTGATAATTGCATTGTTTAATTAGAACTGTTCAGTTTGTTATTTTATTCACATATTCCTGTTAAATGTAAAATATGGAGTTATCCGATGATGGCTAAGTGAAATACTATTCACTGAGCGAGTAGGCTCATCCCCCTACTCAAACATTTTCAGGTCAACATCAGCAACAAGAATCAGAAGGATCTTTTCATCCTGACGCTTAATCTGTAGAAGGTATATGTAGTTAGTCTAGTTAGAGGTCTCTTAGTCCTTTCCTCTCGGTCCTTGGGACATGGTGTGGGTGAGAGAGAGTATGTATGGCGAATGTGTAAAAGATGTAAATATACTGTTATGTTTACTTTCTGTTAAACAATGTTACATATTGTAAACTCTGTTTATGTTCTCTAGCCAGGTTAATTGAAATGCTTCCGCAATAGTTTATTATGTTTTAGTTTACAACAATAATCCGGATATCATTATGAGGTTTTAAAAAGAAAAATTTCTCAGTGATTTGTTTATGTGATAATCCCTCCGTCGCGCCCTAATCTCGTGATTAGTGATTAGTGTGAGATCGGGGTGTGACATTGAGGGTCCCTAGTGATACCTTGTGTGGTCAATGATGTTTGGATGCCTTTGTGTCACTAGGTGTGGTCTTCTTTGGGTGGCCGAAGAGATGACCAATGTCCTTCAGTCGATGAGATTTTTTCCTTATATCCTTTGATCTCCATGCTTTTGTTTCCACATGCTTGATGATGGGTGGAACTCCCTCTTTAGACAATGAAGTAGTGAGGGTTCCCTTCGGTCGCATGACATGGTTTTATCTTTGATCAAAGGTGTGATGTGTTCCCTTCTGTTGACGGTGTGATGAACCGTCTCTTCGATCTCTATGGTTGATGGTGTCTCCAGTCGATGGGAATTTTTGTGGCTTGTTTCTCTTCAGTCCATTGGATTTGTGATCCCATGATTCCCTTCAGTTGATGAAAATTCTTGGATGTGAGCTTATCTTATATGGCTGACCTAATCCATTCCAAGAATGTGTGAAGTGGTGAACATTGGGGTATGGTGTTAATTACTATTTTGAAATCCTAAATCAGTTGACTATGGGAAACCCTAACCCCAATTTCCAGTACATGGTGATAATGCTTACTTGCTTGGGTGATTAGCATGTATTGAGGTATTTTCTTTCTCCTACTTGTGTAACCCTAATGTTGCAGGTTGAATGAATGCCATAGTTGATGGTTTTTGAGCTCCCAAATAAAAGGTTTTCTTTCCACCATTTCCCTCCTTCTAAGAACCTCATTCCCTATCTATTTATCTATGTAGGACCTATCCAAGGTAGAATAAGAAGGAGAATTTCTTGGTGGAAGCTCCTAAGGTTTTGTTTTGCTCTCTTTTAGGGTTTAAAAAGCTTCCTTCTAGTGATATTGACCTAAAAGATTAACAATCCCCTTGTTTCCTCCTTTTATTTCTTTTTTATCCTTCCATCTACCTTTCTCCAGGTCAAAACCTTGCTGTTCCATAGTAAAAATTGCTCTAAAGCTATAAAATGCTACCTTTCTTGCTCCTTATGCTTAGGGTTTGCTATGAAGAAAGGTGCTAGATGGACGAGTTCACAACTTATACTTGGATTTTCTACCCTACCTGCTCATGTTTTCTTTTGTTTAGGATTTTATATTCTAATTAGAGGCATGTTTTATAACTTGGTCCATGTTTATTGCTTACCATAAGCTTGCTAGCTCATGTTCTTGCTTTTAAATGATGACCCATGCACTAAAAATCTATGCTTGACTTGGATTTTGATTTTTACTATGTTCCCTATTCTGATTATAGTTTTAGATGAACCTGTGATTATGTGTACACTATTCATAAGTATAATATGACTTGTATCAGGTTTGTTTGAGAACCGATGGTGCTAAAAACCTATCAACCAATGGCCAATTTTAGGGGTTAAAGTTGATTTCTTCTATAAACACATGACTCAATGGTGGTACCATTACAACAACCGATGGCGTTGTCTTCATGAAAACTGATGGTGATGACCAAGGGTGTCAACTGATGTTCACCCCTTAGGTCAAGTGTTGGCCTAATTATAAGCTTAGTGATTAACAACTAAGTACTCTAATGATGCTATCAACCAATGGTGATATTAGTTTGATATTCGATGGTGATTAATGAATATAGTGCTAATCTAACAACCTATGGTGACTTAATGGTCACTACTGATGGTGGATCAGGTCTCCACAACCTATGGTGAATTAAGCATGTAGTTGTAGAATCAATAAAGACTTAAACTAATGGTTTCTTGGGTCATTTGATGCAATGGTCGAACCTATACTCCAATTGATGGTTTTAATATATGAACTTGACCAAATGGTTAAGATCTAATGTTTCTTAATCCGATAAATTGGAATGATTCCTAGATGTAATATGTTGGTCCTAATAAAGTGATTTAAATGGTTTCCTTTATGAGATCAACTTAAGAATATCATTTACTGATGACTTGTTTCAAATAAACAATCGCTTTTGGGTTTTACCCTACTCTCAATAGAACTTTTTATGTTGTTAATAAAGGGATGTCTAGCGTTATATGGTGACTCTTTCTAGAGAACAACTCAATGACTTCATAGGTAGTTTTTTTAAGTTGTTTACTTATGAAAACTACCAATGACTTTACCTTTTCAATATTTAACAGTTAGAAGTTGATGCCTCAATATTTCCATTATTTTGGATGAAGCCTATAGTGTAGTGTTATGATTCTAATGATGAGAATTTGATGGTTCAATGATTTAAACTTGTAATCTTACCCTTACCCTCATATGATTATGATTGATAATCACCATAACGAATTAATGGGTAACCCTAATGAGGTATTTCTTGTTATACCTAGCTTTAGTATAACTAAATGATGGTATTTGGCTATGAATAGTCCTTGAATGATTAATACAATCATGGATTACTCTCTTATTGTTGTTGAAACCTTAGTATGCTATAACCCGATGGTTACACCTTTATTTATGGGTGGATTCATACTTGAGAATAGTATGGAATGTGATGGTGATGCTTTACCTTATGCATCCATGATCTAATGGGGATGTCGTGAGTTAGGGTTTGGGTATACATGCTGATTAGTAACATTAATATAATTTATCTTGTTTAACCTAACTCTAATGCAAATAGATAAATATGAGTATTCATGTTTAACATTCTTATATGATAGAATGATGGTGAAATAACCTTCTTAATATGATCATAACTTTAATATGTTAATTGGTGGTTATCATAGCCACATGGTTGATACTTTCTTATGCTAAACAAGTGCATTATGAATATGAAAGGGTTAATCATATCTAGATTCCTTGCATGCTGCTAAAGGAATGTTCTTAATGTTATTACAACCCTACTATGATTGTTTATGAATATCTTCTAGCTCACTAATACAATATTGTGTTGATCCGGTGTATTATATGTAAGTGATGTTGTTGAGCCTTGTTATAAGGCATGCAAAGATAATGATGATCTTGTAGGGAATAGTATGATGGTCTTAATGACATTTGGGCATTGTTGAGCCCTGAATAAGGTGTAATACTCTTGTGTTGATAAGGGTTGATACCTTGTGATTGTGATAGTATGATGACTAGTGTAGTCTCATGAATGGCAAGTGAATATTACCATGTGATGATGAGATGAGAAATAATGTTTCACACATTTATATATATATCTGCTCCCTTTCCTTGAGATGCCAATATTGATAACCATGTTATGTTACTAGATTCATGATGTCAGGGATGTTTATGCTACTAGATTGTTTGTGTTGTTAGCAAGGAATATGATAATAGTCAGATTAATGATGTTGATTGTTATTAAATGAAGTTTGCTAAAATTTGAGTAGATATCTATCTAGAGAAATGATTTTATTTGTTACCTATATATACATTGATAATCATACTTGTTGCTAAGATTAATTTCTTAATCTATTTATCATACTTGAACTGTTCAATATATTCAACTGCTCAGTTATCTACTATTTAAAATGTTGTAGTCAATAAGAATTGTTGGAGGTTATATCTCTTGTTGGGACATGGGTCTCACCCTTGTGGTTCACCACATCTTTTTAGGTAATCAGAAGTGACAAAAATAAACCTGTGGCAGCAAAGAGGAGCTATAGTAATGAATCTTTGTGAAAGTTGATTAGATGTTTAGTATGTCCTATAGTTATCCCTATACTCTCAGGTCTGGGCACAAAATGTTTGTATATGGTGTTTTAAATGAATAAAAAGTTTGTTAGCATGTTAATGCTTGTTTGTGTGGAATATACAAGTATTATTCTCCTATGTATATATGTTGTGGCTAAGGTGATAGAGAAATTTGTATCAAATTCTTGTCATAGTATGGATACAAGAAAGATATTGGGCACTTATGCAAATGTTTTTGAATGGGTGTTGATATTGAAATTGATTTTAATTTACCCATATTTTTGAGTATGTGATTAATTAGTGATTGATTGCGTTTTATGTTTTGAGTAATCTCTTTTACTGTAATGACTTCTCACACATGTGGTGGATACCAAGGTGAGGAGTCCTAGTATCTAGGAAGCGTTAGTGGTATGTGGGTTTGAGGATGTGTTTCCCGATGAGTTTCTTAGTGTTCCCCCTCCTAGAGAGATTGACTTTGAGATCAATCTGGTTTTGGATACACATCTGATGGTGCATTCACCTTACATTATGGCACCAATAGAGATGTAGGAGTTGAAGAAGCAGTTGTAAGAGTTGTTAAAGTAGGGATTTATTAGATCAAAAACTTCCCCTTGGGGTTCTCCCATGTTGTTTATGAAGAAGAAAGATGGTTCTAAGAGGTCGTGCATTGACTATCGACAGTTGAATAAGGTGATGATTAAGAACATGTACCCTTTGTCGAGGATAGATGATCTATTGATCAGTTGAGATGAGATATAGTGTTGTCTAAGATAGATACGAGGTCAGTATACTATGAGTTGCAGATCAAGGCATATGACATACCTAAGTCAACTTTTAGGATGAGGTATGGTCCGTACGAGTTTATGGTTATGTTGTTTGGGCTAACCAATGCACTAACAACGTTCATAGACCTGATGAACAAGGTGTTTAGGTTGTATCTTGATCATTTTTTGGTTGTGTTTATTGACAAAATCCTGATATACTCCTGAGACAGAAAATAATAAGAGCAACATCTATGGAAGGCGTTGACACTATTGTGACACATAAGTTGTATGCTAAGTTCAGCAAATGTGAGTTTTGGCTGAAGGAGGTGTCTTTTCTTGGGCACATGATATCTTCTAGAGGTGTCTATATAGACCCAAAGAAAGTGGAGTCAGTGCTAGAGTGGGAGCAGCCTAAGACACCGATGGAGGTTTGTAGTTTCCTAGGCTTGGCATGCTACTACAAGAGATTTATCAAGAACTTCAGTGCACTGGTGTTATGCCTTATGAAGTTGACAAGGAAAGGTCACCATTTTTCTCAGATGATATGTGTCAGCGTTCTTTCCATCTTTTGAAAGAGGAGTTGACTAGTACACAGGCGTTGGTTTTGCCACAACAAGGGAGTTTTAAATCATCTTCTGTGATGCGCCGAGGAATGATTTGGGATGTGTGCTAATGTAGGATAAGAATGTAATTCCTTTTGCTTCATGAAATCTTAAGAAATAAGAGGAGAACTACCTGACGCATGATCTGGAGCTTGTAGATGTGGTCCATGCTTTGAAAATATGGAGACACTACCATTATGGTGAGAAGTATCAGATCTTCACCGACCCTAAGAACCTTTAGTACATCTTCTCAAAGTAGGAGCTGAACATGCGACAACGATGGTGGATGGTGTTGATCAAAGATTATGATTACACCATAGAATACTATCCAGGGAAGGCGAATGTGGTGGCAGATGCATTGAATAGGAAGTCTTGTTTGTCATATATAGAGAAGACATAGTTGTGTTCCTAGGTGTGCCATAAGCAAGACATGTTGGTGTCTCTTCACTAGATGAATGTGAAGATGTATGTATCCTTGTTGGTAGGCTTATTAGTGCAATTTTAGGTGAAGCTTGCATTTACATAGTAGATCAGAGATGCTCAAAAGGATGATACTATGATATAGTAGGTTTGTTTAGAGATAGGTAGTGAGAAGCGTGATGTCTTCCATGAGACATAGGAAAGGATACTTGTTTCCATGGTAGGGGAGTGGCTCCAGATTTTGATGATCTGAGGAAGTTGGTTCTAGAAGAGGCTCACTCTTCGATTGTATACTATGCATCTGGGCATCACTAAGATGTACGAAAAATTGAAGGATTTGTATTGGTGGCCTAGATTGAAGCGTGACATAGCAGAGTTCATTGCAAAGTGTCTAGTGCATCAACAAGTTAAGGAAGATCATCGAAAACCTGTAGGGACTTTGCGACCATTGCCTATACTATAGTAGAAATGTGATCATATCACTATGGCCTTTGTCATTGGTCTCAAAGGATAGACAAAGGTCATGATTCCATCTAGGTTATAGTGTACATGTTGACCAAGTCAACACACTTCCTTCTTGTGAAGATGGCGTATATAGCTGAGAAGTTGGCACATGTGTACATGGATGAGATAGTTTGTTAGCATGGTATTCCAACTACAATAGTGTCTGATAGAGGTCCTCAGTTTACCAGTCATGTTGAAATTCAACACATCATTTCACCCATAGATAGATGGATAGTCTGAGAGGACAATACATACATTGGAGGATCTTTTGAGAGCTTGCGTTCTACAATTTTTGGGTAGTTGGGATATACACCTCAATTTTTAGAGATTTCTTATAATAACAACTATTAGAGGAGTATCAATTTGTCACCTTATGAGGCTTTCTATGGGAGATATTGTTGGTCTATGTTGTATTGGTATGGGATGGACGAGTATCAACTTTTGGGTCTTGAGCTTGTGCAACATACTACAAAGAAGATCAAAGTGATACAACAATAGTTGAAGGCATCCCAAGATAGGAAGAAGTCTTACTCTTGATAATCATCTGAGGAATTTGGATTTCCAAGTGGGAGATAAGGTGTATCTCAAGGTCTCTCCTTGGAAAGGCATTTTGAGGTTTGGGAGGAAGGGTAAGCTGGCTCCCAGGTTTATGAGACCTTACCCCATGGTGGCACGTGTTTGGAAGGTGTCTTATAGGTTGAACTACCTCTTGAGTTGCACAGGTTGCATCCGATCTTCCATGTTTTAATGTTTAGGAAGTGTCACCTTGACAAGAGTTGACTTTGCAGCCTTTAGAGGTTGAGCTAGAGGAGCACATGTCGTATGTGGAGGGTCCTATGTTGATCCTTTATAGAAAGGTGAAGAAGTTGAAGAATAAGGATATAGTTTTGGTTAAGGTTTTATGGAATCCCCATGGTGTTGAGGAAGCCATGTGGGAGCTTGAGGATGAGATGCGTAGGAAGCATCCATCTCTTTTCGTGTAGGATTTTGGGGGAAAAATCCTTGTTGGGGATTTATGGTTGTACGACCCCTAACCTAGATTTGTGCTTGATCTTGCTTGCTTTGATTAATAAGATACTTGAAATATTAATATCATCATGTGATGTGTTTTAATAGCATGTGACATGTTTATGATTTTAGTTTGGTCTAGTTTGGATGATGTTTGAGCTAGTTAGCTGTATGTGTGCTTATTTTGGACCAGGTTGCAATTTACCCAAGTTGAAGGTAATATTGCAATTTGTTACACGTTGGATGTGACTCTTATGTTTTGGAATCATGATAGAGAGAATGATGCATTGGGGAACCTTGTTGTGCCTTGGTTTGATGAGGAGAGAGGTGATGACATCTGGAGTGGTGATGTTTCTAGGGTTTGCTTAGATGCCCTAGTTTGGTGTTGACCATGTGTGTTAACCATTTGAGTTTTGGTTTTTAGCAACCCACCTTTACGTGTCTTCAACTTCGGTACCTTCGGTTGATGAGGTTTTGAATGCACCTAGTAGCCTTGGTGATCCAAGAGCCAAGAAACCCTAGGATGCATTATATGTGATCGATGACCCTTGTTTCTGTTTGACCATTTGGCTTTGTGGACCTAGTAGATCATTGAAGTTGTTTTCGACCGATGGTCATTTGGACGAAGTGAGGTCACTGAACTTCCTTTGTTTTCATGATCTTACTTGCATGCATGGATGAGGTGCTTGCATGGATGATCTTTGGTGGACAAGTGTCATGTTTGGTTGGACCCCTAACCTTCCTTCCCTCTCTCTACCCTTGGGTATTTATACCCCCATATTTACATGAAAGTGATATCTTTACAATCTCTTAATCTCTCTCATCCTTGTATCTCATCCCTCTTTGGTGTTTGGTGGAGAACGAGCGAACCTTGGAGCAAGGTGGTCAAACCCTTATTTGTGGTGATCTAGGGTTGGAATATCTCTCTTTTGTTGATCCTTTGGTGATCTTTGAGCTTGGTAAGTGATCCATTCTTCTTGATTTCATTTTTCTTGAAACCCTACCCCTCCCTTTCTTCTCTTGGATGAATCCTTGTGTTTCCATGGTGGTTCTTCTTAAGGAACTTCTCTCTATGTGTTTGAATCCATGGTAGTACCTATGTGAGATGGAGATCCTCTCTTTGCCTTTTCTTTTTGGGCTAGGGTTTGTACCCTCTATTCTTTATGCACCTTTTGATCTTAGTTTTTTCTTATTCTCTTGATGTGATCTTGCTTGGCCATGGAGTTGATACAAGCTTTGATGTCCTTCTATCTCTGGGAGCTTCTTGGCTTTGGAGTTGTTTTTCATCTCAAGGCAGGTTATATCACTCTCTCCTCAAGTATTATTGTACTTAATCTTACCTGCAAGTTTATTTATCTCTAAAACGTGATTCTAATTTTCTTTGTGATGATATATTGAGCTAGGGTTTTTGATTATGTGGTGATCTTGTATAAATTAACTCTTTTTCCTAAACCCTAATTTTTGTACTCGAGATCTAATGGATGATGGATTTGTTGGTTCTTACATGCACCCTTTGGAACGATGGATTTTCCCCATGATGTCTTGGTTCTATTTTCTCTCTTAGTGATGGAGGTTTGGTGATGTTTTGGAATGTTGGTTTTCTCTCATGATCATAGTTTGGTTTTCCTAAACTTTTGTGATCGAATTCTAGGGTTTTGGATGATGTTTTCCTTCATGAACCTCTCTTCATGATTGGTTTTAGTTTCATGGTGTTGATCTTTTGTTTGAGATGTTTCCTCTCTCTTCAGGGTCCCTACTGATACCTTGTGTGGTTGATGGTGCTTGGATGCCTTTGGGTCATGAAGTTTGGTCTTTTTTGGGTGGTCGAAGAGATGACCAATGTCCTTCGGTCAATGATATTTTTTCCTTGTCCCTTTGGTCACCATGCTTGTTTTCAATGTGCTTGATGATGGTGGGACTCCCTCTTTGTTCTATAAAGTGGTGAGGGTTCCCTTCAGTCGCATGACCTAGTTTTCTCTTCAATCTAAGGTGTCATGTGTTCCTTCAGTCAAAGGTGTCACAACCCATCTCTTCAGTTGCTATGGTTGATGGTGTCTTCGGTCTATGAGGAGGGTTGTGGATTGTTTCTCTTCAGTCGCATGGATTTTTGATCCCAAGATTCCCTTTGGTCGATGAGAATTCTTGAATCTGACCTTACCTTATCTTTTTGACCTAATCCTTTCCAAGAATGTGGGAACCATTGAATGATAGGGTATGATGTTAATTACTATTTTGAAACCCTAAATCAGTTAACTATGAGAAAGCCTAACCCTAATTTTGAGTACATGGTGATAGTGCTTACTTGCTTCGGTGATTAGCATGTATTGAAGTATGTTCTCTCTCCTACTTGTGGAACCCTAATGTTGTAGGTTGAATGAATGGCATAGTTGATGGTTGCTGGGGTATCTCTTATGTGGCATAAATATAATGATGAACCTTGATGAGTCATGATGAGTTAATGATGTTCTTGCAGGGAACTATGTGAATGGTGTTATGACCTTAGTGATGGCTTTGTTCCTAATTGAGGTGATATCCTCTAATGATTTGATAAGGGATGTTTATCCCATATGATGTGTTGATGGCGATGGCCTTGTGTAAGGTAGTGAAATAGTCTCATGTGATGATGTGACAAGTTTATACCTCATACATTTTATATCTTCTAAAGTTTTTATACGACAATGCTTGCTAGAATGAATTCGGGTTTGTATGTCCACTTGTTTGATGTAGCCTTAAATTACCCAATTGAAATAATTAATCAAGTGAAACCCTAATCATGTAGTGCCCTGTGCCATCCATCTTCAGTGTAAGGACTTGCTGGATGGTGAAATGAGTATTCCTAAGGGAAAATCAGAGCACATACTATTGAGTATGTGTGGGTGCAAGTTGAGTGTATATCCTTTTCATCGAAAATTACAGGTTATGAAGGATGGCTATGGTCATGCCTCGACTGAAGAATGATTGTAGTCGTGTCTTGGATATTTGTGATATGTTAAAGGCATCAGTGGGAACAACTGCAAGATGCCTCATATAGAACAAGCATGTAAAACCTATTCTCTAGTGACATGACTTGTACTAAGGGTGGACTAGGTATTTTCAGCTTGACTATATGTCGCTGGTTTCAATTTGATTGATATGTTACTACAGTGTTCACTCATATTGATCGAGTGGGAAGAAGGCCTCAAGATTCTAGCTCTTCCTAGATCTTCAATGGAACTGAATAACACTTTTCAATGGTTGGTTGGGATTTGGGTGGTATGACTCAAATTCCCTAGGGCTTAATAAAAGACATAATACAAACGAGTAGTATATCTACTTAGGGTTAAGAATGATTCACATTGGATGTTTAACCTTGCCTTGTTTGTTATACTTCTTAGTTGTTAGATGTTATACATGCTCTTCATATTCCTTCTAAAAGTATATGATGATATACTTACCAGTTGTAGTTTCTTAATCTGCCTAATATGTATAATCAGTTTTACTTGTTCATTTAGCTAAATCATCTCATACTGTTCAACATGTTATATAAACCTTCTGTGCTAACAATAGTTGTTTTCGGAAAGTTATATCTCTCGCTGGGGCGTTGGTCTCACCCTATGAATTTTTCACATATTTTTAGGCGGTCCTTAGCAATAAGGTAGAGATCGTGCAGTTGAGGAAGAGAGGCAAGGAGACCAGTAGCTGTTGAGGTTGGATATGCTACTAGTGCTATGTAGTAGAGTCTTATTTGTCATCTATGTACTCTCGGGTTTTGGATGGGGTGTTTTATAGATGTTTTACATCGATATGACGTTTTGGCGGCATGACATGGTTTTTACACGTATGGCTTATGTATGTGAATAGGTTATCCTTTGTAACAAGTTTGTAGTTATATGGTTGCTATATAATGAGATCAACAAGTACATCATACACTTGAATTAGGGATAGGGTTTGTCATGATTATCTGATTTGGGTTCCCATCACAACACTTAACATCAAACCCTAGGTGCATTACTTCCCACATCCTTGGAGCACATTAGGGATAAGCATTATTACCATGAACAACCTCACATGTAGTGACCATTCTAGGTATCTTAAAACCAACAAACGATGGGTGTGTAGTGACCAACATAGTTGACACCTGATAACACCCAAATTCAAGCATCTATGCTAATCATTTATTAATGGTTTTGTGCCATTATAGCCTTAATATGCCCAAAATAACACTAGATTGTTATCTTTTAGTAATTCATGTCTTTTCATAGATAAAGTTGCTCAACTAGCAAATTTTGGGACTTGTAGGCACCAAACTTGAACAAACATCTATTCTCCAAGATTTCTCCCCAACACATGGTTTTGTAGCAGCTAGACTTCCATCCTCCACGACCGCGGGATGCGTTGTGACTACGGGATCCACCCTGACTGTGAGATGCACTGCAACCATGAGATCTACCCCAACTATGGGATGCACCATGACTTTAGTTATCACCACGACCGTGGCAAGCAAGACCATGACCTAGATCAACATCTCGACCATTTCTCCTATAAATACCCGCTGCTCTCCACCTGAAGAGGGGTTCTAAATTTTTGGAGGTTCCATGTGTTGGTTTCGACATTTGGAGGTTCCCAGAGCCCCATGGGAGGGTCCAGAGGTCTGATAAGAATAAAGTGCTCACCCTACGCCTATCTATTGAGTGTGTTTCCATCCTCCACCATTTTCCACCATCATCCACCATTTTCCACCATCATCCACCCATTTTCGCCCATTTCCCACCACCCACTGTCATTTTCCACCTCCATCCACTCACCAAGCTGCTGTTCAGGGTGGATCTAGAGAGAAAGGAGGCCAAGGTGTCCAGAAGATCAAGGAGGATGACCCAAAGGAGGAGATCTAGCCTATACAGAGGCCAAGGAGTGAGAGCCATTTCTCCTCTATGGGATAAATATCTTCTTCTTCTCCTTTCTTCTACTATTCTCCTATGTTTCTATACAAATGATGTTCTTCCATCTTTGTTTAGCGTCAACTATGCTTGTCCATGGCTAGTTGAGTTCCTTCTTGGCTATGTAGCCCATTTTGTGCATGTTTATGTACTTTTACCTTAAGCAAGTAGTTTTATTCCAGATCTTGTACGTTTCTTGTTGTATCTTCTCTTTCTAGTTATGATTGCTAGTTTGGTTGATCTCTTTCTTTCTTAAACTTTTATTTCTTCCTATATCGAAAAATTTGTTGTAGAAATAGATAAGAGAAGGTAGTTTGAATCGAAATCGGAAAGGAGGACGGTTCAAGGTGATTTGGGCCCACTACCAGGTTCTGCCCAGATTACACCTATTCCTAACATCTCAGAATATTCTAGACTTGAGAGGGTATCTAGAATATTCTAGGGTATTGATTTGTTATCCTTGAGAGAGGTTTCATTTCATCGATGGATTTTAGTCATGCTACGCAAAAGCAAGTGGGATGACCCCATAGGAACATACACCAAATTACATACCATGTTTGGCTATGGGTTGCTTGCTTGGGTGTTTGATGGTTGTCTACGCCTGAGAATGGGTGCATAGACTTCCCAACTTGTGGTTACATAGCTAGGAACTCCTTCTCTCTTATTAGTAGAATCCTACAGACTCCGTTTAGTTTTCTTTTCTTTGTTTTGTTTTATTTTGTGACAATTTGCTGGACTAGTTCTAGCTCCATACTTTTATCGACTATCGAATTGGCTTATCTGACTTAAGAGCAAGATCTTAAGCGTCCTAAGCATCCCCACGTCCCTGTGTTCGACCCCATATATCTACTTTGACCCCGTAATAAAGTTGCGGGGGTCCTTGAATGTTTTGGGTTATAAATTTAAGGTTCGATTCCTTCTGAGTCCGCCTCCTTTTTGGATGTATGATTTAGGCTGATCACTTTTTGGCGTCGTTGCTTAATTTGGATGTTATCTTTTTGTTCTTTGAGCATAGTTTTGCTTGAGGACAAACAAAGGTTTAAGCTTGGGGTGGTTGATAACACCCAAATTCAAGCATCTATGCTAAGCATTTATTTATGGTTTTGTGTCATTATAGCCTTAATATGCCAAAAATAACCCTAGATTGTTATCTTTTAGTAATAGACTTATAGGCACTGAACCTGAAAAGACATATATTCTCCAAGATTTCTCCCCAACACATGGTTTTTGCAGTAGCTAGACTTCCATCCTTCACGATCGCAGGATGCACCGCGACCGTGAGATGCACCACGACCACAAGATGCACCCCAACCACGGGATGCACCGTGATCATGAGATCAACCTCGACCATGGGATGCACCACGATCGTGGGATCTACTGCGACCATGGGATCCACCATGACTGTGGTCATCACCATGACCATGGTGAGCAGGACCACGACCTGGATCAACACCTCGACCATTTCACCTATATATACCCAACCCTATCCACCTGAAGAGAAGTTCCAAAATTTTGGAGGTTCCACATGTTGGTTCTAACATTTGGAGGTTCCCAGAGCCACGTGGGAGGGTCTAGAGGTATGCGAAGGCCTAAGTGATCACCCTATGCCCATCTCTTTAGTTTTCTTCCATCCTCCACCATTTTCTACCACCATCCACCCATTTTCACCCATTTCCCACCACCCACTGTCATTTTCCACCTCCATCCACTCACCAATCTTCTATTTGGGGTGGATCTAGAGAGAAAGGAGGCCAAGGAGTCCAGAAGATCAAGGAGGATGACCCAAAAGATGAGATCCAACCTATACAGAGGCCAAGGAGAAAGAGGCACTTCTCCTATATGGGCTAAATCTCTTCTTCTTCACCTTTCTTCTACTATTCTCCTTTGTTTTTGTACAAATGATGTTCTTCTGTCTTTGTTCGGTGCCAACTATGGTTGTCTAATGCCTAGTTGAGTTCCTTCTGGGTTATGTAGCCCGTCTTGGGCATGTTTATGTACTTTTACCTTAAGCAAGTAGTTTTATTCCAGATCTAGTACATTTCTTGTTCTATCTTCTCTTTCTGGTTATGATTGCTAGTTTGGTTGATCTCTTTCTTGCTTGAACTTCTATTTCTTCCTATATCAACAGATTTGTTGTATAAATATATAAGAGAAGGTAGTTTGGTTTGAAATTTGAAAGGAGGACGTTTCAAGGTGATCTGGGCCCACTACCAAGTTCTGCCCAGATCACACTTGTTCCTAGCATCTCAGAATATTCTAGACCTGAGAGGGTATCTAGAATATTATAGGGTGTTGATTTTTTATCCTTGAGAGAGGTTTCATTTCATCGATGGGTTTTAGTCATGCTACGCGAAAGCAAGTGGAATGACCCCACAGGAGCAGACGCCACAGTACGTACCATGTTTGGCTGTATGTTTCTTGATCGGGCGTTCGAGGGTTTTCTATGCCCGATAATGGGTGCATAGACTGCCCAACTTGTGGTTACATAGCCAGGAACTCCTTCTCTCTGATTAGTAGAATCCTAAAGACTCTGTTTAGTTTTCTTTTCTTTGTTCTGTTTCACTTCATGACAATATGCTAGACTAGTTCTAGCTCCATACTTTTATTGACTATCAGATTGGCTTATCTGAATTAAGAGTGAGATTTTAAGCATCCTAAGCATCCCCACATCCCTGTGTTCGACTTCGTATATCTACTTTGACCCCTTAATAAAGTTGTGGGGTTCCATGAAGGTTTCAGGTTATAAATTTAAGGTTCGATTCCTTCTGAGTCCGCCTCCTTTCTAGACGCCCGATTTTGGCCGATCAACTTTTTGGGCCGTTGATGGGGACGTGGTTTTCCACATTTACACGCTCAAAATATTGTTTTCTATCATCCATAAGCCTATATACATATGCATAGTTTTCTTTTTGTTTAAACAAACTTGTTCATACATATTGAATAGTTTTTCTTCATCTTATACATCTTTTTCAGCCATGGATCTTGCCTCCGCAAGTCAAGTTACCTTATCCACCTATCCTTCTGAGTTTTTCCACAGTTCTGACTGCTGGCAAATAATTGAAGGTCGTGCTCTACAGCTAGTCGAACTACAGGCTGTTCTATTTCTGGAACCCTTGCACCACCTCGAGGTGCACTAGCACTACTCTCTGCCACGTACTCATCATGTGGCTCTGCCATCCTTATGTATCTTCTTCTCCTGAGGAGCAGAAGATTCTATTAGATAAGGAAGAGATACTAAGGATAGACTCGACATCCTAAGTCCTATGCCTCTGTAGACTCAACGGACCTAGAGCTCTGATACCACTAATTGTGGGCTCTGATCTCCAAACCACGATATAAACATGATTTAAACTTAGCGGAAGCGAATCGATTAACAGCGGAAGACAAAAATCACGGGAAATTAAAACTTTTCGAGACAAGAGCTTGAATCCATAAAGCTTCATTCATAAAAGGAGATAAACTGTTTACATCTCATGATAATTACTTCTTGAGTAATTATATACAACAAGATACAAAATCCCAAGAACTCATAATCAAAAGACTCCAAGACCTGAGAGTACAGAGGACACATAGGACTGACTCTAACTATACCACATGGCAGGCTAAATCTCCACCTGAGATTTACTGCTGCTCCTGGTGCTACTGCTACTGGGACTGGTCACCTGTAGATCTGTTCCTCCGTCCTCGACGTCCACCTAAAAAGTTGAAGTCTACGGGGTGAGACAATTGTACATAATTGTCCCAGTGAGAGTTATAACTCTTCGCCAGAAGCTTTATTATAATATCAAAGAATAACTTAAGCAGTAAAAGCTTACAAAGTATTCAATAGCAGATACAGTTGTATACAAGAGCTCAACATTTATCAAGCATGAAGAACATATGCACTATACAGTGTAACATCAATCAATTAGCTCATAGTTACCTTTAACAGGTATACTACACTGTAGATTATGTTTTTCAAACATTCTTATTATTATTATTATTATTATTATGCCCTGTGGAGATGAGGTTTACCACTCATACCCCAACCAATCACTGTTAAGTGCCTTAGTATCATACTAGGTCATAGAAAGAGCCGGATTCTCATGACCTTCACCTTCCTCAGACAGTAAGAGGATCACTTGTAGGACATCTTGTGTCTCTACTATTATAGCTCACCAAGGTAATCTGGTCCTTCGCTATTTTAGAGTTACAGTGGCGTTCTGTACTCTCTTCGTCATCAGGAGATTTCATGTTTATCTTCATTGATACGGATATCTATGTTTTCCTCGTCATCAGGAGGTTTCATGTTTACCATCCACTGATACGGTATGAGTTTTGTAGTGAAGGATTGACGGATTATACATCTACATCAAATTCCTACACTAGGATGTAAGGTTCTACACATCCATATACCCCACATACTCAATAGTATGTGATCCAGGAGTTCCCGTAGGAAAACCTGTTTCACCATCATTTGATCTCTGACAATGATGGATCTATGATCAGGGCTCTACATTTCACTTGATTAGTTAGGTACATTCAGTATTCTTTCACATCATACATTGTTCTTCAAACAATAACAGTAGCATAACAGCTATGAAAGTAGAATACTAAATGTAACAAACCTAACTCACATCAATCATCATTTCTCAGTATACTCATCACAAGTCATCTCTAAAGCATGACCTTGATGGTATTCATAGCTCTTACAGCCCATTAAAACATAGGATGCCACTGACAAGGCATCAAGATATTTTACTATTCATAAATCTAACAACATGCTTTCAATGAATATAGTATCATCATTCATACTTGGATATGATCACCTTCATATCAGAACCTGCATGGTTAATTCAACTGATAAAGGTAATTCAAAACAAGAATATACTTTCAACTCTTGTCATAAGAGCTAAGTTCTCTGATTCTCATCAATTAGAGTTTGCTACTCATTTTGCATGTCATCACCCTTGAATTAGGGTTTACTATTCACATTATGGTGAATTGAACTCATAACATCATCATGTATGAGGAACATCATCATTTATGCTCTCAGATTAGTTTAAGATTCATCATTTATCATAATTAGGGTTCCATGATCTCACATAGGTGGATCATACCCTAATCATGCACATTCATGTGTATTGGAGGTACTTTACTTGAATTTCCATCATAAAAGGGTACTTTCTCTTTCTTAAGATACTTTCTCTCTCCTCATACTTGTAGATGGTGATAACACCAATCTAGATCAGGTTGGGTTAAGTCCTATTTGATTAACATAGACCAAATCACCACTATTGAGTGATTGGGGTTTGATTAGAACAATGTTTCACTCAATTGAACCTTTCAAGGTATTATGGTAAATTACACATTGATCATCATCATGGTTTAATTTACTAACCACTTGACCCTTAATGTATTTTGGTATCATTAGGGTTTAGGTTGAACAACCATTAAACCATTTAAGCCTTCATGGCATTAGGCAGACTTAACTTCAAAAGTCTCCAAGAGGTTTCACACCTTCAACCTTCAAACGATCCTGAGATCGTATAAGGTTGTAGAACGTTTAAGGTTTGGTTGACTTCAAGACCGTATAACACTCAAGACCGTTTACCCTCATTCGGTCTTGAGGTCGAATGGTCTCATTCGGTCTTGAGGTCGAATGACCTTATATGGTCTTGAGGTCGAATGACCTTATACGGTCTTGAAGTCGAATGACCTTATACGGTCTTGAGGTCGAATGACCTCAAAAGCTCAAGATCGTATGGACCTCCAAGGTGGTTCAAAGGGTAAACTCGATTAGGGTTTCCTATGTTGAAGCCTTCAATTGGTCTCAAGCTTGCTAACCACTTATCAATTGAGACAATTAGGGTTAACCTTAACCAATTGGTCACTCAATTGACCCTCAATTGATATCCAATTAGGGTTGGTGTTGGTTCAATTAAGGTCTATAAACGTTCAACCATCAACACTCAACAATGTGAATCAAATCGAAGTTGAACCCATCAATTGATCTCAAATCGGGCTCAAACTTGGCCCAAACGGTCTTGGGATCATTTGGATATACTCCAAACGGTCTTGAGACCGTTAGCCCAAGAATTCATCAAAATCTAGATTGATTTGATAGGGGTTGAACTTTAATTAAGTCAAAAATCAGCAATTTGATTATTTCAATAACCCATTGTAATTGGGCCCTCAATTGATCAAATTACTTTAACCCTAGACCTCCAAAAGGTCTTGGGTTGTCACCAAACGGTCTTGAGACCGTTTGGATGATTCCCCAAACGGTCTTGAGACCGTTTGGGCTAATCAACCCAAAATCTCAAATTAGCTCATTGTGATTTCAGCACTGATTTCAATTAGGGTTTGCCCTAGTAATCAACCTTCAACTCTTAACTCGTTTGGAATTAGTCCATCAAATTTGGTGAGTCATTAATTAACATCATTATGAACAGTAATATCATACGGTCAACGCTTAGTAAACCATCTTATACGGTCTTGAGACCGTTTGCCCAAAAAGGGCAAATTAAGCAGATTGAAAATCAGAACTAAATTCAATTGAATTTGCTAATTGTTTTACCTATATCTCACGATTCCTTTGGAGTTAACCTCTCAAATTTTGTGGGTGATTAACCTTCATAATTATGAACAGGATTCCCATACGGTCCATGCTTGGTCAACGCAGCCATACGGTCTTGAGACCGTATGCCTTCATACGACCTTGAAACCGTTTTCCCACCAAACGGTTTTGTTAACCGTATGGGCAATTGGTTGAGGTCGTATGGTAAAGTGGAAAACTGTGGATAAGCATAGGAAATAACGACCTCATCTTCTAGCTCAAGAATAGCAACAGTTCCTCACGGATTTTCTTGCAAGGAAGCAAGAGAAGATAGGGAAGAAGAAGAACTAGCAACTAAAAACATAGAAAAGATGTATATAACAAAGCATAGGTTTAGAGTTATAAAACCCGCCTAAAGCTTACTCCTTGAGCTCCAAGCTTTCGAGATCCAAGCCTTTAATGGCGTCCTAGAAGCTCCACAGGTCGGCCAAGGTGAATCCTCCAAGAAAAGTTGAGAAGAGATGGCTAGAAAGATAGAGCTAAGTGAGCTAGCCATGAATTTGACCTTGAATTCGAGTTTCATCCAAGAATTTAAGAAAAAGGAAGGATCCAAACCTACCTTGCACTCCCCTGGTCGTCCTCCTGAGCTCCAGAGCTCTCCTTAGTCGGTTTGAGCAAGGGGAACAGTGAAGGAAATGAAAGAAACATTCCTTTGCTAAGTGAGGAAAAGGGCTTATATACTTGGGGTGGAATTTCAACATAGGCACATAGGTTTTCCTCACTTTCAACTAAGTCCCTCCTTTCTTCTTTGCTCGTACCTTATTCTTATTTCTAAGGAAAACCTTCTTCTAAGGTCAAGAAATGAAGGCAAAGAAGATTAACCTATTACTAAAGCACACACATAAAAGGCTATAGTACTTACACCTTGGTTATTCAATCACAAAGGTGTTTTTCATTATATGATTATTCAATTGAAGTGGCTTCTTCATCATTTCTTCTCTAAATGATGACAAGAGTCTTAAAAGATTTTTTAGATGGTGTATTTTGCAAGTTGCACCCCTCAAATTGGGTAAATTGCACTTTACTCCAATTTAGGGTTTCAAGCACAGGGATTGCTTCCACAGCTGCACCTTGGTGCTCAAGCTTGGGAAATCCCTCAAACTTTACCATAATCATTCTTATGACGTATCAACACTAGAGGAACATTTCAACATGTGCAAATTGCAAGTTAACCCTTCTAACTGGGTAAATTGCACATAGGTCCCTATATTACAAAACAATCAATTCAACATTGTTTAAAAGGGACAGAAAAGGAAAAGTATGTTCCTCAGGAACTTAATTACATGCAAAAAGATGATCACCAGTATCTTAATTACATAATTAGGCAAAACACCTAGGGTTAACTCATAACCCAGGTCAGGGATGTTACACTACCTTTATAAGTTTGCACATTGCCATCCATGTCGGTCTTCTTCTTGAAGACCCACTTGCACCCTATGGGTTTTACCCCTTCGGGTGGTTCCATCAAAGTCCAAACTTTGTTGGAGTACATTGATTCCATCTCGGATCTCATGGCTTCAAGCCATTTCTCAGAATCTGGTCCCTCCATAGCCTCTAGATAGGTAGTTGGATCATCATCTATGATCAACTCACCTCCTTCCGGAGTCACAAGGTATCCAAACCTCTTAGGTTCAAGGCGTGTCCTACTAGATCTACGAGGTCCTTGTGTCACTTGAGGAGACTGAGATTCCACAACACCCTGTGAATCTCCATGTTCCTCTCGTACATCTACTGGTTCAATGTTTTCTTATTGGGTTTGAACCTCTTCAAGCTCTATTTGCCTCCTCCTACTTCCTTTGGAAATAAATTCCTTCTCTAGGAACACAACATCTCTGGCAACAAACACTTTGTTATCAGTTGGGTGGTATAAGTAATATCCCTTGGTTTCCTTGGGATATCCAACAAAATAACATTTATCAGATCTAGGGCCTAGCTTGTCAGGAAACATTTTCTTGATGTAAGCCTCACATCCCCAAATCCTCATAAAAGACATATTGGGACGCTTCCCAGTCCATATCTCATATGGTGTCTTTTGAACCGATTTAGATGGTACTATGTTAAGTGTAAACGCGGCGGTTTCAAGAGCATGACCCCAGAAGGAAATCAGAAGATCAACAAAACTCATCATTGATCGCACCATATCCAGTAAAGTGTGATTCCTTCTTTCAGACACATCGTTAGTGTTCCAGGCGAAGTCCATTGTGATACAATACCACGGGCTCGCAGAAGGTCCTCAAACTCTTGGCTTAAGTATTCTCCACCCCGATCAGATCGAAGTGCCTTAATACTTTTACCAAGTTGGTTCTATACTTCATTCATGAAATCCTTGAACCTTTGAAAGGTTTCTGACTTATGTTTCATCAGGTACACATAGCCATACCTACTGAAGTCATCAGTGAAGGTAATGAAGTACTGATACCCATTTCTGGCATTTGTTCTAAAAGGCCCACATACATCACTATGTATGAGTCCTAATAGATCACTAGCTCTCTCACCTTTACCTGAAAAGGGGGGTGTTGGTCATCTTGCCCAACAAACAAGATTCACATGTCTCTATTGATTCATAATTAAAAGAGTCTAGATAACCATCTTTATGGAGTCTAGAAATGCGCTTTTCATTTATGTGCCCTAGACGACAATGCCAAAGATATGTTTTGTTTGAGTTGTCGAGTTTTTGCCTTTTGGTGTTTACGTTATATACACTTGTCCCTAGATCTATCAATTATAGACCATAAGACATTGGGGCACTGCCATAAAAGACCCCATCTTTAGAAATATAACATTTTCCATTCTTAATAAGAAATTCAAATCCATCCTTGTCCAAACAAGAAACGGAAATGATATTCCTATTTATGGTAGGTACATAATAGCAGTTCTCTAACTCTATTATTAGCCCACTAGGTAGAGTTAATTCATAGGTTCCTACGGCACTGGAGGCAACCCTTTCCCCATTAGCAATGCATAGTTCAACCTCACCTTTCCCCAAAGGCCTACTTCTCTTAAGATCCTTCACATTTGAACAAATGTGAGACCCGCATCCGGTATCAAGTACCCATGACAAAGAAGTAGTAAATTTAATCTCTATTACGTATACACCAGAAGTAGAGATCTCTATCTCTTGCTTCTTCTTCCATCGTTCCTTCCATCCTCTCCATACAGAAGAATTCAGTTTGGCGAGAGAACCCTTCTCTCCCTCACCTTTCGTTCCATTGATCTCTATCAATGTACTTTCTTTCTTCTTAAGCAACACATTAAGCGTACATAGAGTGGATTCAAAGGCTAGCGGTATATCTGGACTGTGCAGAACACTTCTCACAATCCTCAACCAGTTATGGAATTTATTCTCAATTAATTTGCCCATTTTAAAAGATGATTCTTTTACCATTCTACAAGAGAAAATTGCATTTGTCAAAACTCCTTTTGATTTGATTTGAATAAAATTTGACGATAGTTAATTAGGCCTTTAATTAATTACCGCTCCCACTATTTTAATTCAAATCGACAGCCCTCACCATCAATTCGAAAGATTGCAGCACACAATCTTCTAGTGGGTCAAGATCCGTATTTCATCAAGTCATGAGTCAGCTTTGGCTGATCGTCCACAATCTTGACTATTTAGGTAGGCCATCATGCCAATTGCATTATATGCAACTCTTTATGAATGAACATGCGCAACTCCTTGCCATGAACATTCCATGCCTCTAGGCTTAGACGCTCTAAGAATCACTAGTTAAGTCTAACCCAAAAGCTGACACAGTAAACATGCACCCTGCTTTGGCAGAACCTGCATGTCTACCCTTCACACTTTCGCAAGATGGATGGCGCACCACGCTTTGGCGTAACCTATGCTTGGTCGATCGAGTTTTTCATGTGTGCCACTAATGGAAGGCGTATAAGACTTAATATTTAGATGAGGGATTTGGTTTTCATATACATATACATATCCAATCACCACAATATATAGTATGTATCATATACATGCTATATCCCACAGAAAACATGCGAAATGATAAAAGCAATGATTATGGCCATCCTATTGTGATTCCTTGAGCCAAGAGGAATCATGGTCATCTAGGTCTACATCACATGCAACCTGTACAAGATGAATTATGTGCTTTGCCTTTCTGGGTTTGATCAACTTATCTCCAAGATTGATCTGCTCGCCATCAGGTTGGTCGTTTGGGTGCCACCAGCCGATCGACTGGCGCCTCCAGCCGATCGGTTCACTGTTCGTCGTGCATCTCCTCAGGTCGCCACACGCTCGTCTCGCTCCTCGAACCGGTCGTCTAGAATGCCAACCGATCGGTTCATGCCTTGAGCCGATTGTCTCAGTCATCGTCAGGTCGTCTGCCGTTCTTTGACATAACAAGAAATAAAATTCTATCCTATTTTACAATTGAATTGTGAAACCCTGAGTTACATTCAGGGGGATTAAAGGTAGGAAAGAAATTTTGAATTATTTCGAGTTACATCAGAAATAGGAGATAGGGAATCGGTGCGCAGACCGAGATGCAAGCAACCACATACAACCATACACAAATATAGGGTTTATTGGCCATAACCACGCTACACATCCACCACAAAACTCGTTTAAGGGTGACGCGTATATAGTGCATTAATATTACATATCATATATGTATATTGGGATTTGTGGATTTAGGATTGGACATGCATAAAGCCAATTTTATTCGCATCGTATGCAATAAATAAAGGCGATAAACCAAAATCGATCACATCAATAATCCTAAAGTATAGAGCAGTTGATGTGGCTCTAATACCACTGTTGGGTTTTAGGGGAGGTAGAGAAGGCAGCGGAAACAAAAAAATTTCTCCTCCAAAACCCATAACGAAGGAATTGCGTCAACATCTATACAGTAGGAAAGATGGTTTGTAGAGGCATACTGATGAGTGCTATTTCAACACTTCTTTTTCTACAAATTATTAAGCTTGTCATATAGAAATACTCAATTCATCTTTTAAAATTGCACAAATTAATATTTTCTCATTTTTATTAGAAATCTGACAATCATATGTATTATATTACAGATTCAGGAACTGAACCGATCGTCTGACATCACTAACCGATTGTTTCACTATCACAAACCGATCGTCTCAGTGGTTCAACTGCTCGTTTTGCGTTCTGGCGTTGATCATTGCTCTTGACCAGACGACCAGCTAGATCGCCCGATTCCCAGTCCAAACGCTCGGCCCTAGCCCTATTGATGGGAAGAAACACACTTTTGACTGTTCCGCCCCCCTAATTAGGGTTGGCAGCCGATCACTTAGCAGCCACCATCCACCAACGTCCAGCCGATCGGTTCACTTCTGAACCGGTCGGTTGGCGGCCCGCAGACAACCAAAAAGCAACTGTCGGCCATTTCTTTTACCCTAAATCTAATGTATACCCCCCTCCTTCTCCTATAAAAGGAGGGGCACTTCCTCCTCATTGGGGCATCTGGGATTTCACTTTGTATGGGCATTCTGAAGCATTTCTATTCTTATGTTCATCTCTAGTTCTGCAATAAAGTAGATTTTTCTTCAAGCATTGTTCTTTCTTATATTGTTCTTGTCTCTTCATTCTGCTTTCAGTTCTAGATCTTCTTTTCTCCGTTCTTTAGTTCTGGAGCAAGGAATTAAGAACTTGGCCATTTTATTGTCTCTAGCATAAGGATTAACCTCCTAATTTTGGGCTAGACTATGGCTTCAGTACTTTCTTCCTCCATCTCCCCCTTCTCCTCAACTATGAGTGAGTAGTTCTTTATCGAGGCAAGGGGAATAGACCCTTAGCCATGGTTTGATCAGATTAATTTTAGTCGATTCCCTTAGATGGTGATTGGTTTATTAATTTGATAATCTAGCGAATTAATTACTCACTTAGATGTTTTGTTAATCCTGATGGATATGACCATGGAAATCCGTGTTTAGAACGATAAACCAATTTGCATAGAGATTTTGATGTGACCGCGGATTTATCTATTTTTCAGATGAAGAACTAGGAAACATGAGCACCAGGACCAATGGGCTCATGAGGATTTCATCTTTTGTGTTTCTTTTGTGATTCACATGCCGTCGTCTATTTATCGATTAATAATTAATTTGTGTTTTTACCATTGCTAAGGTGGTGAAAACCCCTAAAGCCTTGATTCTTCCCCTTTGATTTCAACCGTCGGTTTTCTTGTTTACTCTAGTTTTTAGTCTTTTAATTCATAATTGCTTTTTGTGCTAACAATAATTTTTGTTTACCTTTTACAGGGCAAATAATATTTTATTTAAGTGCAATTTCAATCTTAGCATTTTCCTTCTTGTTTTAGTGTAATCAACCAAACACCCATTCTGATTTTTACTTTCCATTTTAAATATGAAAATACCAAAATAAAATAAAATAAGTTCTTCAAATAATTGGGTTTTTAAGAAACAATCTTCAAAAGTTGTCCTTTGGGATTCGACCCTTCTATACTAGCCTTAACTGGAGAGTTAAAAGGATTAAACTCTAGGATTAACAATCTTAGTGATTGGTGTGTTAAGCGACGCATATCACATACCTTGTCCCAAGGCTTGCTCGGCGAAAATACATCACGGCTTGTGCAGTCTTCACCTCCGGTCTTGGATGGTGTCTGTGCAGCTCCTGGTCTCACTGGGACTGACAACTCCTGGTCACACCGGGACTATCAGGATTGACAGCTGTCCTCCGAGCGGAAGAAGTCTCCCGCCTCTGAAGGAGTCTACACGGACTGCCTGGAACTCTGATCTCCTTGTCCCACAAGAAATCAGAAGGAGTCTCACCCTCCTGTCAGCGTACTAGTCACAGACACACTCTCCTGGCACCAGTCGCTATTCTATAGTTGTCTTTCCCTTGCTGTGCCTCCCTTATTGGGGAGCACTTGCTCGGGCTCTGTCGGTTACCACAACCAGAGAGAACGAAAACTTTGTAGAGCAACTGGTGTTCTGAGTTTTGCTTCGAGAAGCCCCTAATACCCCTATATATAGGAGGGTCATGGGATAGGGTTCTCTATCCCAGGCAATGCGGGACTAAGTAGGAGTAGAAGGGTTTGAGATTTCCACAAAATCTGACAAACTGCGGCAGTTGAATCGATCGTTTCAACCCTGAAATGATCATCTGGACCCTCTAACCGATTGTTTGGACACTCCAAGCGATTGGTTGGAACCCTGAGCTGATCATTTGGCTACTCCAACTGATCGTTTCGCGGTCCTGGTCCAACTCAAATTGACTTTCCATGTTTGTTTCCAACTAATCAATTTTAGTCCTTGTCCAAATCGAATTTGACAAGTGAAGCGAAACACGGTCGTTTGGTCACCTGACCATTTCACCAAAGTGAACCGATCGTCTCATGACCTGAGCCGGTCGGCTCACCTGCCTGAGCCGATCGGTTCATCTCATGAGCCGATCGGTTGGGGTAGTAGATCAGTCAATTGCAGTTTCAATCAATCTGATACTCTAATTACTTGATCCAACACCTTGAATACTATGATTTTGAGCTATCAATTAATTAATTGAACTACTAAACTCCTTTAGTAATCAATATAAACATCATTTTGTGGATAAACTACTCTTCCAGGTTAAATCCTATGTGTGTGACCCTGCAGGTCCATTTCACATTGGTAGTGAAAGTCCATAACACTTATGACTTCACAAGCAAAGAGTGGTGCCTAGTCACACATCAGTGCTACCCAAGTGAAATAGAAAGTTGAAGAACAACTTTCAATCCTACAATCTGTGAATGGTGTTACAGTGAATGTATAATTCCTTTGTCACTGATGTCTTGAATGAACTCGAGGCATGGAACAGTCATCCTTTCAACGTTCATCCATTTCCTTGATCTCAGAGCAGACTGGGTGAGATGTGTGTGACATCAATATCATATATTGATTCACACGTGCATGCGCATGCCTTTCTCAATCCTACTCATCAAGTGGCCAAGGACATCAAACTCCCTCAGGAGGTACAAATCCCATATCTATCACTCACCCCTCAAAAGCCCCATGTGTCAAAGCCACCCAATCAACACCTTTATAACAACCCATGTTTCAGGATTGCGTTTGATGATGTCAAAGTGTACCCAACGACGTGTTGCGTGTAGTGATTTTAGGTCTAAGAATCACACTCACCACCATCACTGTGAGAGCTGACTGTGACTACCAGATCATGGTTCCATGTGTCACTCTCACGGTGGGTTTGTCTGGTACACTGTTCTCTAACAAGTACCTATGTGCTTGGTTTGATATCACTATATCATGACTAATGAGATTCTGTCATCAACCAACACACAATCTAGTCTTTAGTGTTATTGATGTCTATGGTTATTTCCACAATAACAACTGACTAGGGACTAAACAAGAATGTATACTCTTAACATCCGTATGACCTCATCGTTTAGGTCCTTAATCTAAAAGCATACGTCATTGAGTAAAACCATTCTTTAGACATCTTTCATGTTACACTATCATCTCAAAAACAGTTAAAACATATAGATTGGAAATTGCCTTTATCATTATTCAAATCATTTACAAAGTATCCCATTACAATCATCATATGACTTGCTCTATGGGTATACATACCAACAAAGACTACTCCAGCAAGTTCGAGGTCATGCGTAGGGTAGTTTTTTTCATGCTTCTTCAACTGTCTAGAAGCATATGCCACCACCTTGCCATCTTGCATAAGAACACAACCTAAACCCTTCTTAGAAGCATCACAATACACAACATAACCTTTTCCTATCCCAGGAAGAGTTAGGACTCAATTGTTGAAAGCTATGCTCACACTGTTTCGTCCATATGAACTGGACTTCTTTCCTTGTCAAACGAGTTAAAGGCATGGAAATAATGTTGAAGTCCTATATAAACCTTTTGTAATATCTTGCTAAACCAAGAAAACTCCTCACTTCAGTGGGTGTCTTGGGCTGCTCCCACTGGATTTCAGATTCTACCTTCTTAGGATCTACACAAATCCCTTTAGAGGAAATCACATGGCCTATAAATGCCACCTCAGATAGCTAGAACTTGCATTTACTAAACTTAGCATATAGCTTATTTTGTCTTAGTAAATGCAAAGCCATTCGTAAATGCTCCTCATGTTGCTCCCTATTTATAGAATATATCAAGATATCATCAATGAAAACAACAATGAACTGATTAAGGTACTGACGAAATACTCTATTCATCAAATCCATAAAAGATGCTGGTGCATTGGTTAGTCCAAACGACATAACCAAAAACTCATAGTGCCCATATCTAGTCCTAAAAGCTGTCTTAGGGACATCTTCAACCTTGATGATAACCTGATCGCAAATCAATCTTAGAAAACACTATTGCCCCTCTTAATTGATCAAATAGGTCATCGATCCTAGGCAAAGGATATTTATTCTTGATAGTGAATTTATTGATTTTCCTATAATCAATACACAAACACATTGTGCCATCCTTTTTTTTTACAAAAAGCACTGGTGCTCCCCATGGTGATGTGCTAGGTTGAATAAAACCCTAATCAAGCAATTCTTACAATTGCTTTTTTAGCTCTCTTAATTCAGCTGGAGCCATGCGATATGGTGCTTGTGCAATAGGTTGAGTGCCTGGAGTTAGATTGATCTCAAAATCAATCTCTCTAACTGGAGGTAATCCTGGTAGTTCATCGGGAAAAACATCACTATACTCTTTTACTATGGGTACATTAGATAAGATAGGGTTCTCAACCCTAGTATCCATTACATGTGCAAGATAACTTGTGCATCCCTTCCTCATCATTTTCTCAGCAGCTATAGAAGATATCAAACATGTAGATAGTACTTTCCTATCGCCTTGAAAGATCCAAGAAATATCTCCATTAGAGAAGATAGCTTCCTTGGTAAAGCAATCTAGCTTCACTCAATACTACTCTAAGCAATTCATGCCTATAATAATATCAAAGCTATGCACTTCAAGTGGTAATAAGCCCACTT
This sequence comes from Alisma plantago-aquatica, assembly GCA_963693085.1. NCBI lineage: Eukaryota > Viridiplantae > Streptophyta > Magnoliopsida > Alismatales > Alismataceae > Alisma > Alisma plantago-aquatica. The sequence continues at coordinate 1,524,017,593 of OY856409.1, forward strand.
GTATGCATTGTCCATTAAAGCTTAGAACACATCCTAGACAAACCTCTGTCACAACTGTAGGATATACAGTAGGTATCTCCAACAAGAAATCATAAGGCAGCTCCTCAACAGAAAGCTGACCTCTACCTATGACATCCCAAGTCACAAAAGAATGTGTAGCACCAGGGTCAATCAACACTGTAATAGGTATAAGAATGGATGTAACTAAACAAATCTGACCTATCACAACATGTGGAGAAACAACTCCCTCCTACTAAGTCAAAGCATAAGCACGGGCTATCGCCTGCTGCCTACCTCGACCTCGTCCTCTACCCTGATGTATTGTGGCTCCCTGAGTACTAGAACCTGCCTGTGATGCGTACCCTCTACCTGATCCTTGTGGTGACACCGGTCTCTGTACTCTAGTCATTGACTGTTGTTGAGTTCTCTGTGGACAATCCCTAACAGAATGTCCTTCCTGACCACATACAAAACAACCCTTGAAATTAGGGCCCCAACATGGACCTTTATGAAACCTGTTGCAGTATGTACATTGTAGTGGTGTTGAGTGAAAACTCATCCTATGAGGTCCTGTCATAGTTCTTGTACTCTGTGTCCTCTGTGGTGCTGGTCCCCTAGCTGTAAAAGTAGTAGTACCCTTGCCATATGGAATCTGTGGTGGTGCACTAGCTGACGTGTCTGGCTTCCTAGAAGGATATGTAGGTGGCCTATTCATCCTCAAATGTGCACTAGGTCCTGGCCTGCTCAACTCACCACCTGTCCTCTTGCGGGTCTCAAACTCCCGCCTCTGTTGAATGACATGCTCCACACGCCTGACTACATCAACAAAGGCATGAAAATCTGTCCTGGATTCTATCACAGCTATCCTCTCCTGCAAATCATAGTTCAGACCTTGTTCAAAATGCCTGATCTTATCCTCATCTGTGACACATAGTTGCGGACAAAACCTAAGCAAATCAAGAAATAGAAACTCATACTCAGTCACTGTCATCTGTCTCTGCCTCAACATCTCAAACTGACAAATCTTGTCACGTATGTATGTGGCAGGATAATAGCGAGACTCAAACCTCTTTCTAAATTTAGCCCATGTCAGACTCTATTTATCCATGTGTGTCTCTTCCATGCTCCACCAGTGACTTGCACTACCTTTTAGGAGATAAGTAGCATGGTTCACCTTCTCTACATTAGATACATGAGCTATTTTAAACACCTTTTCAGTTTCATATAGACAAGCATCTGCTTCTGCAGGATCAGTTGTGCCATAGAAGTCATATGCACCCATCTTTCTCAGCCTCTCATAAGACCTGCTAATATCACGCAATGGATCAGGAACACTTGGAGGAGACGGAGGGACTACCCCTGTTGCTGCATGAGCCATCAATGACACTAGTCTTTGTGCCATAGCATAGAGAGGATCAGTGGTAGATAAGGTAGTCACTGCATGGTGTTGGTCCATTACTTCAATAGGATCTTCCTACCCTGGTTCATCCCTAGAGCCACCTAATGGAGGTGCCACATAGCGACTCTGCACCTGTTCTTCACCTCTACCAGCCATGATCTGAAAGAAAAGAGAGCATGCCATACATCATTAGATAATTTGAAGGATTCAATAAGACTCATAGACTCATCTAATGTCCCTGTACATAGGGACTAATAATAACCTAGGCTCTGATACCACAATTATTGGGACCCCACCTCTAAGACCCCACGATGTTATCCATACTAACCACACTAAATCTCAAATTAGCAATTAAAACTTGGAATCAAGGAATTCTGTTATATGAAAAACACAAATAACTTTTTCCATTTAATTATAGATCTGACACAAGCAACTAAGTACTATTCATTTTCAATAGATCATATATAAGCAAGCATGATATGTAAGCATTATTTAAGATAAAACTCGAATACAACATGAAGTAGAAATTTACACTATTTCATTCACATAAGCATCCTAGATCAAGATAAAGTACATCACTACAAGCACACACACCCTCCCAAAAATCCCTAGTACAGGGACAACCTATACATATAACCTACAACAAGAAAACAGTTCTCCACCTCAGATGGTGAAGAAAAGATGACTACGGATGAGAAGCTCCTAGATGAATTGAAGCTGAATTAGTACCTATAAAAATTTGAACCACCACTTATCAGCACACTGAGTGAGTGGAACAGGTTCAAGACAAAACTAGCATTGAACTAATCTTTTTCTTTTAATCAGAGACAAGTATATTTCAGATTTAATCAAACAATTCTAAATATCATGCAGATAATGACAGATGTAAACTACATAAGATGAACATGAAATAACAAATAAAATTAACATGTAATCATATATTGATAATCAAATCTTGTTCTCGGCTTGTCAAGATTCATTATTAGGTTTGCCCTAAAATTACTTGATATGTACCTAATCAAGTAAAAGTCGCCACGCCAGATTCTCGTGTCAACGACTCACTGTCCACATCTTAGGGTTAACCGGAAACCCTAAGATAAAAAACATACTCTGGTCTGCCTCAGAGTTGCCAAACACTGGCTAGGTAAGAGCATAAAGCCTCTCTACCTTACAGACCTCATCTTGGGTACATGAGATAGGTTTAATGACATAAATGTCAAAGCTAGGGCATCACGTATGAGATACTAAACAAAGCTATCCCTACTGATCCCTTTCACATCAAGATCAAAATTTCCATAATAGTGTTTCAAATACAATGCATTTCATTCACTCAGCAACAGAGAATTTAGGTTAGCATCTCATCTTGAAATCTTTCCTAAATTCTGATGACCTAGCCTTCAAGGTCTAGAATCACACTCCGACATTCCTTTTCATAATCCAAGGACTATTAGAAGGAATCTGTCTCATTTCCCCAGTGCAGACCTTGGGGGGAAATCACAGTGTTCAAGGCTCCTATCTAGATGATTAGGTTATGATGGATATTAAGTGCATTTACTCACTTTAAAGAAAATAGGTGTTTATTATGTGGCACATATGTGACTTCACATTCTAATCCTAGGATATGTGGATTAGGGTTTCAGGTATACATATGTTTCAATTCAGATTACAGATACCCTACATATCCTTTTAACATCATATAAATTTGCATGAAATAATCACAACTCAAAAATTCACATATCATAGACAACACTCCATATTTAAACAATATGTGGTATTTACAATGTATATGTAATAAGAATATGCAAATCTGAATTCAATTAATTTTACATTACTGATGATCAAGATAATATAACATCCACTTAATTCATTTGCAAGGATCAATACAAGAATCAGATCCAAGGTCAATTAAGCAAACAATCCTATGCATTATTAGAGTTCTCAATTTTCCACCAATTGTAGTTCAATGAGGAGATTTAGGATTATAATTCACTAATAGTTTTCAAATGAACCTACACCACTCACCTCAGGTGTGAAACACTTGAAATTCATAGCCCAGCTACTACTGCTAATTCTTGAATCAAGTCCTTGCTTCAAGAAAACATAATCTTCCTGCTCCTCTTCACTCAAGAACCTAGAAGAAGAAGAATTGAAGAAGAAAGAATGAAAGAAGAGATTAATTTGGAATCTTTTGATCCAAATCAGGGAAGTGACGAGTTCTATACATAGGAGAGAATAGAAGCAAATGAACCTAGTAAAGATTAATGATCTATACATAATTTACCAACCTTGGAAAGAGAAAACTCAGAAATCTGAAATTTCCACTTCTGATTCTCCAAACCCTAAAATCCCCTCCTCTCTCAAGAATTACGAAGCTCTGAAGTGTGGGACGGAAATGAGATGTGCTTGGGTCGTAATAGAGTCCTATATACTCATTAAGGTGCTTGGAATAATTAATTATAAATATTTTTCAGTCTTTTTTATTTTTCCAAAAAAATCTGATCGGTCGAGTTTGTCTCTCTGAGAACTCGACCGATCATGGTTCTGTTGTGATACAAAACTTCTTCCAAAAATTCTGAAAATTTAATATGAAACTGAGTATTAAACATTTGGTTAAAATTTAAGCTTAATTGGATAGTCTAATAAATTATAAAAAATAAAACACTACACTGCTACACTTAAGCATGTATAGCATGATCGGCTGAGTTTTTCCTGGGGAAAACTCGACCGATCAATAGGTCCAGAAAACTCTAAAAATTCTGAAATTTTTCTCTAACATGCATAATTGAGTTGTACAATACATATCCAAAATTTAAATTAATATGAGTCACACATAAAATAATAAAAATCTTTTACTTACTATATACTTAACACCAAATTCATCATCACATTCTCTATTGATGATTTCACGCAACTAGGGTTTTAAATTTATAACACTACTAACCTAATCATTCATAACATTAATCTAACAAATATGGTTTATGTTTTTTATTAATATTTGACCTGATTAGGAGAAAATTAAATCAATAACTATTGATTCTTAGTAAGATCTAACTTTGAATTAAAGTAATTTAGGAACGAGTCCTTACAATATCTGTGATGTGTTTGTACTTGTGACATAATATATATTCAAATATCAACATATTTCACATATAAACCGGTCTACCATCCGAACCGCAGTCTGATCGGTTTTGGACCGGACCAGACTGCAAAGCGAACTCCCAAAATTTTTGACGTGTGGACCAGACCAAATTCAGATTGGTCTAGGACCGAACCGGACCAAAGTAAACAGTCTGATGCGATTTTGTGGTCTGGGCCGTCATTTTCTCACCCCTACAACATTGCATTAAAATTCCTATAATTCAGAATGCAAGAACAGTTGAACATGGATTATAACTCTAGATCGTAGTGTTGTAGAGGAGTTTTGCAAGCATGTTGCAGTTGTTGAATCTATATCAGTGAGCCTAATAGTACCAAGTTATGGCAAGGATCAAACATGAATATCTAACATTACCAAGTTATGGCAAAGTCCAAATATTTTAATGCTAATAAACCAACCCAAGCTAATATGATAAGATCCCATAATTGCCATCATGCATGAATTTATTTCTCTTTGATACATTGTCACTCACTAAGTTTGAGAATCTAAGAAGAAGAAAAATCCATATAGATCCTTATAGAACAAAATTTTCTAGAAGAGAAATACATACAACAAATCCAACTTAAAAGTCAAGTTACATCCATACAGTTTTGAGATTGTTTTGCAAGGCTATGTACATCAAACTAACAACCAAAATGACATACATTCAGTGGACTCTGGAAATTTTCATACATGATTTCTCAAAATAAAACAAACAAGAAATTGTAAAGTAAAGACTGGTGATACTCACTACTTGATAACAACTGTTTATTTTTGCAATAATTAAGTAACCAGAAATCCTTGCATCATCAGTGCAACATAATCTTTTGATGTCTATATTATTGTTTTTTATATTCTTAGTATTATTATCATCACATGTTCATAGACTTCCTTATAAGTCAATTAAAGATAACTACCAGGATCCAAAAAAATTGAGATGTTATTCAACATAGAATTTGAAATGATAATATTATGCATTCAAGGAAATGCAATGAAGAACATTGTAATGAGGGAGATAAATCCATACTAGTGTTTTTAAAAGATGACAATTTCCCATGGGCTCAATAGTAATACAAATTTTAAGATAATAATAAATATGCAATATCCATCTAATAAGGGGCCTAAGTTTATAGGTTGGATCTTGGTTTATCTTAGCTTACATGGATGGGAGTGGCTCAAGGGTTGGTGGATGGAAAATTCAAGGTGGGTTTGATGGATGGCGGGAGAGACGGAGACACACTTGTAGAAATTATACATGGAATTTATTATTAGGAAACCAAAAAAAGTTAAACAGTAATAATCAATAGTGAATACAACCACATTGTGTAAATTATCAATGAAACAATTTTTCACTTGTTGAGTCTATGTGTTAATTATTGGAGAAACATATTTAATTTGGTACATAATCAACATCAACAAATATTTGGTCAGAAGTGTAGAGGGTCAGATCTCCAACCATGTCCAGATGCATCAATTTCCTGTTGCAATCCCAATTAATGATATTTGATCTATTTATGATTTTCCCTAGTGACGACTCAAATCTTCATAAAAAATTCTTCACACAACCTGAGTTTTACTCCGTTCATCCAATTGTATACAGATAAACTCCTTCCTAACTCTCAAGCAATCTGCACTTCATAAATATTAGGTTTAGGTCAATTCCATTCTGCTTTAGAGTTGTCTACGCTAGAACACTTTAAGCTGTACACTGTCTTGCCTCAAGGAGATAAACATATCACTCTTAGAGCACACTAAGGAGTTCAGCTGTGCTTTGTTTAAGGCTGGTGTTGCTGATTTTCTACTTAGAGCATCAACAACCACATTGACTTTCCGTGGATGATAATCAATTGTACAATCGTAGTCCTTGATTAACTCCATCCAACGGCATCGCCTCATGTTTAGCTCTTGCTGAGAAAAGATATACTTTAGGTTCTTATGGTCTGTAAAAATCTGGAATGTTTCTCCATAGAGATAATGTCTCTAGATCTTCAAGGCATGGACCATAGAAGCTAGCTCTAAATCGTGTGTCAGATAATTCTCTTCATGTTTCTTAAGCTGTCGAGAAGAAAAAGAAATCACTTGTTTATCCTGCATCAAGACACATCCTAAGCCATTCTTAGATGCGTCACAGAAGACTATGTACCCCTTTCCTTGCTCAGGTAGCACTAACACAGGTGCACTGGTTAACCTTTCCTTCAGCAACTGGAAAGATTGTTGACACTTGTCATTCCAGACAAAAGGAATCTCCTTCCTGGTCAACTTTGTTAGGGGTAAAGCTATAGAGCTAAAGTTCTTAATGAACCTCCTGTAATAGCTTGCCAGTCCTAGGAAACTACGAATCTCAATTGGTGTCTTAGGCTGTTCCCATTGCAGGACAGATTCTACCTTCTTAGGATCAACACGAATACCTAAAGCAGATATTACGTGTCCCAGAAAAGATACTTCTGGTAACCAGAACTCACACTTGCTAAACTTAGCGTATAGCCTATGCTCTCTTAGCAAGGTCAAAGCTTGACGAAGATGCTGCTCATGTTGTTGAGCATCTCTGCTATATATTAGGATGCCATCTATAAAGACGACTACACATTGAATAAGAAAAGGTTGAAATATTCTATTCATGAGTTCCATAAATGCAGATGGTGCATTAGTTAGTCTAAACGACATAACTATGAACTCATAGTGACCATACCTTGTCTTGAAAGTAGACTTAGGTATGTCACCTTCCTTTATACGCAACTGATGGTATCCCGACCTCAAATCTATCTTAGAAAAGATAGTTGCACCACACAACTAATCAAACAAGTCATCAATCCTTGGTAGAGGATACTTGTTCTTTATAGTTATTTTATTCAATTGCCTATAATCAATGCATAACCGCATCGATCCATCCTTCTTCTTAACAAAGAGGACCGGAGCACCCCATGGTGAAGTACTCGGTCGGATAAAACCCTTCTAAAGAAACTCTTGCAGTTGTTAATAAATGTAACATTGTAATGTATGTGGGAACCTGATTACAAATCAAGTCATCACCAGTAAAAATGCAGAATTATTATAAACAACATAGAGTTAACAAAAACCACTAAAAATTAAAACTATTTTACACATAGGTCCATCTTTCATAAAACCCTCACACAAAGACCCAGGGCTTCATATACCCATGGTTCACATTATACATTCAGTGTTTTGTCTCTTTTCAGGGATAACAAGTACTAGTTGTTTTACTTTAATACACATAGTAGCAACATAAAAACCTCAAGATAAACAAACCAAAATCTCAAGTCGATCGTGAAAACCACTAAGACCATCTCCCAAGGACCTGAGAGTACAGAGACATACATAGACTTCTATCTACAAAACCCCGACATGCAGCGTACTCAACCTAAAATACTATTGATGTCCTTGCGACAACGATCCTTCTTCTATAGTCTGGTTTCTAGTCCCTCGTTCATGACCACCTAAAAAAATGTGTGGATCCCACGGGGTGAGACTATTGTCCCAGCGAGAGAGATATAACTCTCAACCAACAATATTATTATCACAGAATATAATATAAATTTAACTATAGGTAATCCATTGATTATAAGATATATCATTAAGCGCAAAGTATAAACATTAATAACAAATCTATAAATTATCTTCTGATTGAAAAGGAATATGGGGAACATGTATAACATCTATCTACTCAAATTTATAAGGGTAATACGACATCAACCAATGTTTTTATATTTGGTCCTTAAACAAATATACTACACGACTGATTACATGTTCTCATTCTTACTTATGCCCAGAGGAGATGAGATATACTGCTCATACTCCAACCGACCACTAGTAAGTCAAAATCGATACCATACAAGGCCAATGGCAGAGCCGGCTGACCTCTCCTTTCTCGGTCAGTACGAGAACACTTAGGTTTAGCATGGCATCTTATGTCTACTATAAGTAGCTATGTCAGGGTATAGCGGCATCCTCGTTATAGAGTTACTGTCGTAGCATGTACTCTCTTCAGGATAAGACCACTTAGCTTTCCGAGATTATCAGGATGACCACTGAGAGATCCTGTGTTGATTTTATTAGGAAGTACACTGAGCAACCTGATGTATTTGGGGGAGTCCACTAAGCACCCTTATTTTAGTTTTGGGAGTCCACCGAGCACCCTTATATTATCACATATTCAAAAATATGTGTTTCGAGTAAAACTCATTTCACCATTCAGTTAATGTTGACACTGAATGGATCTATGGTCTGGGCAACTATATGATAATATTCATCTTACTTAATTAAGTCCATTATTGTATCTTTTAGCATCAACCAAGTTACAAACAAGAATTATATAATATGCAACAAAGAAAAACATAATTGGATTTATCAGATACTTTCATATTCACTGAAACACATAGATTACTTAGAATCTCAGTCTCTTGTCATCATTATACTTGGGTATTCAAACCCTTCATTCATCATTGAGTACCGTCACCACTTAGCAGATGATCGTCACCTCTAGGTCATTAGACCTAGATATTTATACACATAGTCCACATAGCTGATTAGATTTACATCACATAGTCACATAGCTCATCAGATTTATATCACATACACACATAGCTCTTACTTAACCATGCTTATTGCCTTATTAGATAATTGCCTGATTATTATATCATGTTATCAACAATTTCAATATATGTCTTTAACCATGGATTATTAAGGAGCACATCCTCCTAATGAATTAGGGTTATATTCAATTGATTAGGGTTTCCAGATTTCATCAACATAGATTATACCCTAACTCATACTCTACTCATCTTAAGAGTATTAGTGTATGCTAATTGCATACTTATCTCTCAAGTCTTAGTTTCTCTCTCATCCTTACTAGTATATAACTTTCTTAATTCACATCTTCAAGGTTTACTAGTTCATGATTATCGAGTTGAACTCATTGTATCTTAATAGTGCATTTAGTCATAATTATCACTTAGGAAAGCTTACTAATCAAGGGCATGCCTACCATATCAAGTAACATGATGGACAATGTTATTCTCTTATATTTTGAAAATCATATATCCTCTTAGCAAGTATTCAATTAATCACATGGTGAAACCTCATTCTCATGTCGGGAATAGGGCTTATTCATTATCACCATATCATGTAACCATGTGGAGTTAGGTATCACTTTAACTTTTCTCATCTTAGGTCAACTTCATACTATGTATGGATTAGACCATTGTTCTTATATTGGGTATAGGAGTGTATTGGATTCTTATATCGTGTATTAGGGTTCACCATATCGGGCATGGCTTTGCCATATCTCATGCAAAAATATTATATTGGTTCTTCTCCTTAGCTAGTCATGTCCATTTGCAGTTTAGACTTCCATATTAGTCTTCCATCATATTGTCTCTAGGTTTACCATAGCGAGTTCCTTCTTGGATTATCATATCGTGTACCCTCATTGAGTGTCATCGTATATTGAGTGGTATCATACTTACCATCTCATGTTTCCATGTTAACCATCATATTGGTTTATATCATATCAGTTATATGTGTTGGACATCATGTCGTGTACTTGTATTGGGTATCATATTAGGTAATGCTTTGAGCATCATATCGGGTAATGCATTAAACATCATATCGGGTATCATATCGATTATATGTGTTGGACATCATGTCTTGTACTTGTATTGGGTATCATATCGGGCAATGCTTTGAGCATCATATCATGTCCCTATCATTGATAAGAATCTTGAACTCAAATCCTAACAAGATGGATATCAAGTTGTACTTTTAACCCAACACAAAGTAAGGTTTGAGGGGGTGTATCGAGTTTCTAAAGCTAAAGGCATATCGGGTTCCTAGGCTTTGACTCGTATCGGGTAAAATGTTGCTCTATCTTTGTGTCTTATTCAAAGTAATAGATGGGGATCTTCCTTATCATTCATAGGACTTATTATATCCTACCTTCATATTAGGTAGACACCCATATCTTTCTTCCCATATCGGCTTTCCAAAGTCCTCAACCCATATCGGGTTGTAAGATCTTCAACCCATATCAGGTTGCTCAAAAGTGATCAACCCATGTCGGGTATCCAATGATGATGTCATCATCATCGACCTCAAGATCATTAATCTAATTCAAAACTATGTGTAACAGTCCTAATTACACTTTGGAACTCGTGATTATATTAATTGATTATAGGAAAACCCTAATTTGCAAATAATCAACAAGTTGAACAACATTGAAGAAGGATAATAACATTGAAGGGTTTAAGTTATATAACCCGCCTCTTGAAAGTCTTCCAAGCTTCAAGCTTCACTCCACACGTTCCAAGGTTGAAGATGAGCCTTCTCCAAGCTCCAAGACTTGAATTCTAAGCTCTTGCACAATATCTCCAACCACCTTGGGCGATATCACCTCACTTAGTTGCTTCAACCTTCTTTGGCCGATATCTTCCCTCTTTGGCCGATACCAAGCCTTCACCACTCCACTCTCCTCACTATGGGCGACACAAGGGAAAGTGTTTGCACGATACAAGAGGAAAGGTACTTGCTTGATCTGAAAATCTTACCAACAAATGAAGGTCAAGGTATTTATACTTGAGGTTTATAGAAAAGAGTGTAATAGGTGTCATTTGCTTAAGGTACTCCATGCCACCTAGCCATGCAAGGTTGACACATGCTCTTTTTGCATGCCACTAATTATCTATCCATGCAAAAAGGATAAAGGAAAGGATAAGGGGCGGCTCTTGAGTTGTTTCCTAGGGCAAGCTCTCTTCCACTAACTTATTATTATATTCAACTCCATCATTTTCAAGGCAAAAGAAAATCAATGCCTCATTCTTTCTTGAAGTTCTTTGCCCATCATGGGCCAAGCCAAGGCTTCTATAAAATGATAAGAGGGTCTCCTTATGGTTCTATGGTCGATTGGGACTTCTACTCTCAAATCTACAACTCAATGTGGCTTATGCACATAGCTTTCAACTTATTCATTTGCTTGATTTCTTTATTATTAAGAGTACTAATACTTCAAGATGTTTCAAACATATTATCTCCTCCTTTCTCTCTCCTCTAGAACACTAAGTAATAGTAAAAACAATCTAGAGGTGGTAAATTACACATTAGTCCTTCATTTTGTATATATATATATATATATATATTGCAAATTGTACTACATTAATGTACCAAGCACTTAACATTATTTACACAAATCCTCACTTTGGATTTAGGCTTTGCACAAGCCACCACTTAGCATCATATTCTCTTTCATGACATACAAAACACTTAGAATTCATTCATTATGCAATATTCGCAACATAACCCCTCATCTTTGGTAAATTGCACTTTTCACCTAGACTATCATAAAATGCACACATAGTTTGCATATAAGCTAAAATTTGAAATTAATACATCAAAAAGGCCTTAACTACTTCTCAAAAGATAAGAACAAGCATGCAAGCATCTTACTTAGGCAAAACTTCTAGGGTTAGGTCATAACCCAGGTTAGGGGTGTTACAATGTAGGTCATTTTAGATCTCATTGTATTTAACTTCATACACAAGAAACACAAATATTTGGATGGAAGTATGCAATACATGGAAATAATTTATGTTTGTGCACTTACTTTCTTCAATTGATTAAGAGTATAGCCCCTTAACCGTGTACATATTTGGAGAAAGATTCAAATAATAATCTAAAACCTCCACATGGCTTGATATTTACCATGTTTCTTCAATTATACACACATAATCTCATTTATAACACTCATGCAATTTGTAGTAGATAAATGTTAGGTTTAGGTCAATTTATGTTTGATTTAGGTTTATCCAGATTAAATTTGATTAAATTACATGTATAAGGTAGGAAGCTTTAGGTCTAATTTAATTTAAATAAGTTTGTTTAGGCCAACTAAGAGATGCCTCAAGTTGAATTTATGTTGATATAGGTCATTTTCCTATGGGGCCAGTCAGGGAAAGGAAATTACTTCAAGAAGGTGGGATTTGAGGGTAATTTAATGTCATCCCCATGCAGTTCTAGGACTCACCATATGATCTTGACAATCTCTAACATCTAACTCTTTGTTGGTGACTTGGATGTAATTTCATAACACTTGACACACCTTCAGAGGGTCCGACTTGGCTTTGGGGAGATTCTAAGTAGCTTCTAGTTGAAGGAATTGGGAAAATATGTCAATTATTGTTCCATCTCGAGATGAAAGTTATGGAAGTGAGGCTGAATTGGATCTTGGAGGGTAGAAAGTTTAATCAGGTCTATGAGCATGGTGTGTTGCATCACAAACAGATCTACATATCATTATACTCTCACATGGTAGTTGGTCACTTGTATTAAATGGTGAAGATCATAACTATCCAAAGATTGAAAATTTCCTTGTTTCTTGACCATAAGGGTCAAGTGAAGGGTGTTTTAATGGGTTTAATTCTCCTCAATTGGTTTAGACAAACAAAAACATATTCATATCATTTACATACAAACATTAATTGATTGTCCATCTATAGAAATTCTATATTTTGCATAACTGTTGTAGCCTAAGATCATCCATGGAAAGAACTCTAGTACCAATTATCTGAGACAAGACAAACCCAATCAACCCTTAAATTTGTATACCGGTTTGTATTAGTTTTAACACTGTTGGTGTTTCGGTACAAATTTTGATATATTCAGAACAATAAGACAAGTTATTTCTTTAAGTAATTTTAGATCCAAATGGACAACCACCCTAATTGGTAGTTAAGTAGATAGGAATTGAAAAAATTGCAGACCATGAACATTCCTGCAGTAACAATGATGGCACAAAAAACATGTGGCAAACATGCAAAAGAAACAAAAGTTGTCTAAGCTCTTCCTCCATCTCGGAAGTTACTTCCTCCAACAGCTTAAAATGTCCAAGCATCAGTTCACTGTTATTGAATCCTTTGATCGCTCCAAAGAACTTGACATTGCTTATGTGCAACTTAACATATGAGAGAAATCACTTGATGTCATCCAATGTGCATCTCATGATTAAATCTCGAGTTAGCATTGCTTGCTTACTGGTTATAATGGAAAGAAGTAATGTGAGGTTGATATTCATATATGTTAATTGAGTAATGGCCAAACAATGTTGTGTTGGCAAAGAAAGAGACCAACCTACTGAAAGATGTAGACGTGGCTAAGAATGGTGTCTGTGGTACCCAAGATGAGGTATTGGCTTCTTTACTCCGCATTGCTTAGCCCAAGTTTCTAAATACAAAAGGACCCCATAAGCTCGTTGTTGTAGAACAAAACACCTGAAATAGGTGCATCTCGTAGTGACATGCAGATAGGCATTGGTCAATGGAGCCAAGCTTATGACCATGTGATCAACGACAGACTGGCTCTTCCATAGGAAATCCCTCAAGAAGCTGACCTGCACAGCCAGTTCAAGATCGTCTGTTGATGGAGCATCTTTGACGCCGTCCATCATGATATGTATTATTTATCTCTGGTCGCTAACAACGTTTGTCCCAGCAACAAACATGGTATAAAAGAGCCAATCAATCAATCCCGCTGACCAGAAACAAAGCAGTAGAGGACCAGCAGATATATTGTAGTTAAAAGTGCCGCATGAGCTAGTGCATCAGTAAGAACTTCCAACCGGGACGGGAAAGAAGGACCGTGTATAGCTGCGAGTGTGAAGGAACGATCCAGCTGGAAACAAAGAAGGGGGACGGGGTAGCAACTACGTGCACAATTGGTCACAGGATAGAGGAAATGAAACATGGCTACTAGAGTGATGGTTGTTGCGGTATGGCGGAGGGGCCATTGACACGACGGAAATGCCTATGTCATCTTCTTCTGCTCCAACTGCTACTCCTCGACCTCCTACACCTGCACCGCCTTCACCAATTTCGTCTGCTCGAGAGGAAGAGAAGAAACAGAACCGTGGGCGAGAACCTTGGAAATCCATATGCACATTCTCAGAGTGGAAAGTCGTCTCGGATGCCCTCCAAGCCGTGGCCTTTCTGGCAGTTTCGGAGGAGCAACAATCTCAACTACATCTGCAACAACTCCGACAGTAGCAGAGGCAAAGCCCGCAGAGCAAGCCACATTCCCCTCCTGCCCATCCTCTCTAGAAGCAAATCAATCGAATAAAATCTCTACCCAGTAGCACCTAACAAGCACCAAACCAGACCAACTACCAACAGCACCACCGATGCCGTCACGACATCCAAGTACCTCTACACTACCAAACTCGGACCTTGTACCCCGTTCTCTACGTCATACTACTACATCAACAACTCCTCAAAGATGACAGGTTATCCTCTGTCATATTAGCAACGCCACAGCAACAGCAAAGACGCAGTCAGGATTGCGTCTTGCATATCCAAATGTAGTTCACATGAAGGAGGCGCTGCTCCAAAAGGAAGTTAAGGCAAAGCATGTCCGATTTGGGAGCGTCGTGCAGCAGAACACGTCAAATCCTAGCCAGTCAGGTCAGTGCGGAGCCGGAGACACTTGCTCGAAGCTTCAGATGTCGTAGTTGCTCGAAGCCTTGAACCTTCTCACAACAAAACGGTATAAACATTTAAAGAAAAACATAGAGACGGAGAATTTCTCGGACGCCTCTCCCTATATAGAAGAAAGGATCAAATTCTAATTAGAAAAATGGATGCAAAACTTGCAGAAAACACCCTGAATGGACTTTCTTATATGGTATAGATGTAATATTTAGTAAAATTACTAATCTAGCAGTAATAGGTTAAGTGTCCAAATATTTGTTATTAATAAGATATGCATTTCAATCAAACTAATATTGGCTTATAAGGATTCTAGATCCCAAAAAGTTTTGGACAAGAAGGAACATAAAAATGCATGAATTCACAATCCTATACGGTGTGGACTCCGAGGTGTTTTTATACATATTTTGGAAATTTTAAATGACCAACATCTAAACCCCTAATTTTACAGGCAAACAAGGCATGAACTTGTTGAAATCAACATAGGGCAGCTTAAGTTCCGATAATGTTAGTGTGAGTAGCCACTCCTACGTTATATCGGTAAGCATGGCTTGTTGGTATGGTTGAATTCATTGTCTTAGAATCTCAAATTCAATGCTTCAACATGCATTTTTCTTCCAACATAAATTGTTTTAGTTTCCCCCATGTAAACTTTCTTTTACTCATTCATTGTTATGAAAAGTAGCTATATACCTTTATTTCTAGAAAATTGGGGTCAAATTATGTCCTACATCGTATAGGCATGTTAATTTCAGTTACATGCTTTACATGACACTTCTTATATTATGCATCTCTATGCCTACAAAGTTTGTTCTTATTGTGATGGTGCCTTGCATAATCTAGATGTTCCCTCATGATGATTATCATGCCTAACCATGTGCATACATGCATGCTACCTCTTGTCCACATTATTTCGTATATGCTAGTTTTTCAATGTTATCATTGTAGTTATGATTGATATACCAATACTTTTAAGAAGCCTAAGGGAGCTTATTGATGCACCTTATATGTTGTACAAGAGTAAAGTTTTCCCCCTAGTTTACACTGGTCTTGGAAACTGGTTGATATAGGTACCAAGAATGTGTATGGCGATACGGTGTGGATGATAGAGGGGTATTAGGGGATAGTACGATGTAGAAGCCCAAGTTAGATATGCCATAGTAAAAATGTGTTTACGAAATATTTTCTATGTTGCATGTTATATGTATGTGTCTCCTGTCATTTTTAACATGCATGGATACATATGATTACATAGAACATTTAGTTCTGAGATTACTCGACACTGATTTAAAACTCTTGAAGGATGATATGGACTCTTCACCTCCTCCTTCTTGGGATCTGGTTCCTCCTAAGGCGACCATTGGGATGGCCTCTAGATGTGATTCCTCTCTAGAATGGGATGCAAGAAGTGTTTGAATGAGGTACTCCATGTGGTTGCCCCCCATCCTTGGTTTATGTAGAGAGAATTAGGGCACCACTTGGATATGGATCGTCGAACCTGCCTTTTCTTGATCAAGGTCACTAGATAAATGTTGATGCAACCAATTTATCCTCTTTATTGAGCTTTAGGATTTCAAATATCGATAGCATCAACTTGGGTTGGGTGGTACTGAGAGGATTTTTGATGTTTCCTCTCCTTTGTTCTCGATCCTTCTTTTCTTCTTGATTTTCATCCTCTTTATGTAGGTGGTACCGAATTTCTTATGTTTTAACTCGATCAAGTCTGCAATAAAGTAACAATATATTAGGTCAATAACAAAATAAAGCAAATTCAGCCTAGATATGTGTAAAATGGATAATACTGATGCATAAGGACTATGTTAGGCAATTTAGGCAAAATGTTCATCAAACACATGAATATGACAGAAATTTTCCTTAAATCATGCCTAAATAATCCCCATTTTGGTAGAGAAATTATGTGTATCAAAATCTCCTAAACTTGAATATTGCTCGGCCTCAAGAAACACTACTTTGGATTTGGTTAAAAAAAGTCAACAGAGAGACACATATGTAAACTAGATCATTCAAATCAACCTTAACTTAATGGTTCCAAGGTTGTCCTTTCCAACCACAAAGCAAAGAACTACTATACAAGATACCAATTATGATAAACAAAATTCAAGGTTAGACCGTTTAATGCATAAGTCAAAGTAGAGAGATATCATGGAAATTCTAAGCTATATTGAGTGTGTCACAAGATCTCCCTATCTACACTGCTCCATCTAGAAACTTCTACCATGTATGCAGTTCCTTGAATATGATTGGAAGAAGGGAATAAATATTTTTGGTGGCCTAGATGTAGATAAGTGGTTGGATGGACAAGTTTGAAAATAAAAATCACACTTAATCCAAGTCATTAATGCAATGGAACAAAAATTGTATAAATATATGAAGGAAGGATTGAAAACGAAATGTATTCTACTTCTACTATGTTTTGTGGAATGATGAATGCTGTGGATGCATCATTCTAATGATGAATGAAGGTGGAAGGTGAATTAACATAGAATCCCACTATCCTATTCCTTAAAAAGGAGAGATATGATTTCTTCCTTCATCATTTTATTGCACTCTCCTTTTTATTTATTTTCTTTTCTCTTTTTTTTTTCTTTGCAAGCAAAATTAGCCATACATAATTGATGTATAGGCTATAACATTTTACAAACTCAGAAAGAGAGTGAGCATATTTTCATTTTTTCTCTTTTATTCTAAGAAGTATGTGAAAAACAAATATTGCCCCCATATGAATTCAATTGTGAAATTAAGAATTCAACTACATGGATTTTGGTATGCAAACTAACCTATATAGATGAATTACTAATGCGCTACTTTTTTATTTTCTTATGAAAATTGTACTACATACTACCTACTTGATGAGATGCAAGCAAAGAGAAAAGATGACTTGAATCAAGTATGAAGCCTGTGTTTGTAATGAACTGAAGTGATATTAGGGTGGATGAGATCAAGTGACTAATAGCTACACACTTCTCCAAAGCATGATATGTCTCTATTATATTGACTCATGTGCCAGGGTAATCTGAGATCTTATTTTTGAATTAACATAAAATGTCATACTAATGCTTGGTTAGATCAGACTTTAACATCATCTTTGATATTAAAAAATCAAGGCTAGAGTTATAGGTTAAGTTCACCACTTATGTATCTAAATTGACTAATTCCCTCAATTCCTCATGTAGTGTACTCTCAAACAAACAAAAAGACAAGATCACATAGAGACCCATACTTCAATGGATTCATGCTAGCTTTTTTTCTAAATCCACATTTGGCACTAGATAGATGTGGGATTGAAAATTTAGATTTGATATCATGCTATCAAATAACCTCTAATTCTAAAAATATGGTACAATATGAGCCTAATTACACTAGATAGAAATGGACCATGAAGAAACTATTGTTTGTGACAAAAAAATAGCTCTTAAGGGAAACATTGAACAAGTAACATTTTATTTGAGAAAATACGAAACAAATTCAAGATGCAAATTTTGATTTAGGATAGAGGTACTGTTCTATTCTACTTCCCCCTAAGCTTGAAAATGACATTGCCCTCAATGGAAAGTCATACCCAGAAACTCAGTATAAGCTTTCCTTATCACATAAAATAAATAGTGGAATAGTTGTACCTTTGAAGGAGAGTAACAAAGTAGGAACATGGTTGGATTTACTTCATTAAAAAGGAGTTGGATTAATAAAAAATATTCTAATAGTACCATGGACTTGTACATTTTTTAACAATTATAAATGGAAGTAACATGCTTCCCCAATGTCTTCCTTCATATTTTGTGCAATTAAAATACAACCCTTATTGGTGCCATTGACTTTGAAGTTGGTGGTACTGAGTTTTTGTTGTGGTTCCATGTTGTCATTTTGTTAATCAAGTTGATGCCACCGACACAAATCTTGATGGTACCGAGATACTCATGTAAACCTCAAGCATTTGAAAATATGTCAAGGTACCTTCTTTACTTGCATTAGAGTTAGAATCAAAATTACTCAACTATAAATCTAAATCTATAAAATGTGTGGGTTGCCTCCCATAATGCACCCTTAATTAAAGTCATACATAGTCTCAAACCAGTCACCTAAATTCAAGTGATACCTAAAATCTTGAGCTCCTCATAGTCAAATTATGGTACTGGTTTTGAAAACATTTGAACCATCACTAAATTCTATTATTTACAAAAGAAAGCTCCAAATTATTAATTGGGGTTTGGCCTCTTTTATTGCAATAGGAATTTTAATGGGGCATAGTCTATCCATACTAACAAATTTCCCCAATCAAATATTGTAGAAGTTTATCAAAGGTGAAACTATTGCTAAAATATCTTTGTCAATTGTGGTGTAATTTAATTTAGCATCATTTAAAGTTTGTGAATCATAATAGATCATTGATAGAGTGTGCTTCTTTCTATGGCTTGAAACGAACTTGACTACATAGTCAGTAGCATCACACATCAACTCAAGTGGTTGTCTCCAATCTGGGGCTACCACCACATTTGCATAAATTGTTTTTTCCATTAACACTCTAAGGAGTGTAAGTACCATTCATCAAATTCATAGTCCACGTCGGAGGTTTTATGGTTCTAGAAAAATATTTTATAAATATCCTAAAAAGCCCACATGCCCTAAGAAACTCCTAACCTCCTTCACTAATGAAGGTAGAGGAAGTTTAAATATTACTTCAAATTTTTATGGGGTCACTCTCCATTCCTCTATTGGAGAATTGTGTCCCAAAACTATCCCCTCATTAACCATTATGTGACATTTTTATCACTTTAAAATGAGGTCCAAGTCTTCACATATCTGCAATACACGATCAAAATTGAATAAGAAATCCTCAAAGATTCTTTATATACATAAAAATCATCCATGAATATCTCAGGCACCACTCCACATATTATAAATGATGGCAAGTGTGCACCATTAGAAAGTAGTAGACCCATTACAAAGTCTGAAAGGCATGAGGCAATAAGCAAATTTTTTGCAAGAGCAAGTGAAGGTAAACTTCTCTTGGTCCTCAAGCTCGATCAAAATTTGAGTATATCTTGAATAATCATGTCTAAAAAAACAACAATATGAGTGGCAGGTGTGCCGCTCCAGGACCTAGTCAATGAAAAGTAAATGAAAGTGATCTTTAAGTGTAATGGCAGTGACAGGAAGATATTCTATACAAAAATGCCATCATGTAACTAGCCTAGTAGACACTAACACATTCACCATATTGGTAGTAACAATGATGCCACCTTTCTTTGGAACTACATGTGTCAAACTTACCCATTTGGAGTTAGAAATCACACAAATTATATCTATTGACAAGAGTTTGGTTACTTCCTTCTTTACTACCTCTATCATGATTAGATTTAGTCTAATGTAGGGTTGAAATACTTGCCTGGCACTGTCATCTAGGTAGATTTTATGCTGGCGTATAGTTGGTGAAGTCCCTTTAATATCTTCTATGAACCACTCCAATGATGTGTGGTGGTTTCTTGAGAAAATGATTAATTACCTCTTCTGAGATGCTTAAGGATGAAGAAATAATCCTTGGAAGCTTTTCTTAGCTACTAAGAAGGTGCGATGACCTGACTTTTTGCTCTCATTGATTATACTCTTTCTCTCTCATCAAATGTCCATCTTACCCAATTTGAAATTAACTTCATTGTTGGAATGTGGTGATACTCTACTTTGGCCACATCAACAATCATTTTTATGATGTGTGACATTGATTTGCAAAATTGAGCTAAGTTCCACATTTTAAGATTCACCCTCTTGTGATCTAATTTGGGCCTAACAATATGATCATCTCACTCTATAATGTGTGTAAAATGATGGATCTTTCAATTTTGAATCCAACAGTACAAAATCCCCCCTAATCAGAGTTATAAATCAGAAGTTACGCCCTCCCAAAGTTGGTTGATTTTGCACTTGAATCAATTGGAATTTAGCCTTTCATACCTCATATTGGGCGTGACCCAGTCTATATGGGGCTCTGACCCTATCAGAAATCCTTGCATACATGACTCGACCAATCAGCTCTTGTCACTTTGGATCATTGTTGACCCTTGGGTCACTGACCCAAATCCACCCCCACAAATCGAACGTCCATGGATTTTTCTTCTTCCTCCTTACAACATTGATGGAGGTGGCACTGCTTCCACCTATCACCCCATGGAGCCCACCAATCTGCTCAATTCTAGCCTCTTTTGAGCAATTGACTAGTCAAACCTCCCTCATTCTTCATTTTTGGCTATTCCCCTCTCTTTTACATTATTTTCGTGCTAGGTTTCCCCTACTCCATGCCTTCTTCTCCTAGCTTCATCCATGGCAGCTCTGTTGGGATTCAGTTTTGGGGTTTCTCTCCCTAGACACTCTCTTCCCAAACTAAGGTTGTTGGTGTTCCCGTGGCATTAAGGGGGGCTGGGGCGACATCATCCTTGATGAGATCGGGCCTCATTTCCCACTGCTCGGCACCAACACAAAGTCGCGATGAGAAACAACATGGAAGGGCACCACATCAGGAATGGAGTGAGAAAATGAGGGAGGGTCAGACACGGAGTGGAGGTGGGCGATATCTAGCAACACATTGGTGGTCATCCGATGGAGAGCGATGGGGGCACCACAGTCCCAACTCACCCCGAGGAACAACAAGTAGAGAGGGTGTGTGGTCGGCTACCAACAAGGGGCTCTACACCAAGGGGAAGAAGGGCGGGGCCCTCTGCATGTAGGTGTGCAATCAAGGGTTGAGGATGAAACATTGATCGGCATCCAACATCCCTTTGTCAATCTTTAGACGGTCATAATATCAATCCTTGATATCCCTATAGTTTCTAAGTGAAAACTTGCAAAATTGTATCTTACTGATAGTACGGTCAAAATTATGAACCTATACATCAAATCTATTGTCTCAAAAAGATCTACAACATGATTATATTTTTAGACCCTAAAACTACTTCTAATGCCCATTTTTACTTAAAATGTGTTTTTTTACTATGTTGAACACATTTTAATGCATCCTTTTTATAAAGCTTGGAACTTTGATGATTATCTATCCTTCTAATAAGGAAATGTCCTTTTGTGCATCTTTGAGATATATGAGGATCTTATTACTCATGAATGACTCTATTGCTCACATGTGACTGGTTCATGACTTTAATGATGGATTTTGGTTTATATTGTTAAACTTGGTTCTAAGTGACATCTAGTCTCACCATAACTTTGAACCAATAACTTTATGTATCCCCATGACATTAATAGCAAACACTAATTCCCTATTTGCTTTATGTGTCTATATGGATTTAGATGCTTTGAATGTGGCCCCTTTATGGTGGTGCATGAAAGTACCCTAACAAATGTGAATCTTATTACTATGATATTCCCTCTCAATTCAGAGTTGATTATCTTATTCTTAATCACCTTGTTGTGGATGTCCACCAAAGTCTTATGTTGACCCCTAATGGCATATGAGATATATTATGCTTGCATATATGTTCAAATGTTGATACCCAAGGTTGGGAATATGATGCCTTGACTATAGGGGACATCCACCTACATTGGATTTTGTTTCTTATGACCTAATATTTCTGATATAAACCATATTTGATGCATGGTTCTTGTGTCTTCATGATCATGAACTTGTTTCCCTATTGTGATTCATTTGACCCTATATTGCACATAAGTGACTAAAACATTGAAATGATCATATGAAGTGCTTTGAACATCAAAATGACTTAAAACTTGATCCAAACATTCATGACGACATCTAATTAAATAAAAGACCATCTAATTTACTAATGATCAACCTTGAACCTAACTTGGCCAACACCCTAAAATGCATCTAGTAAGGGTTGATGATGAGAATCTAATGCATACATGTAATCTTATTCTTAATCAGGTTGGCTTGTGATCTATATGGTCAAGGATAGGTTTTGAATCTTTGAATCAGGAACGGGCTTTCAAAAAGTATATTACTACAGATTTCTTGCTTGAAATATGATGCATATGTATGCTTGTTTACTTTCTCAAATATTGTAATGTAGTATTCTAGTATTGTACTCGATATTTGTCTCATGTCGTTGTTTAATAACTTGCAAACATAATATTAGAAACTCTATTATACAAACCTTATGCACCTATCTGTATTTTCTGGGTAAGGACATGAGATTGGGCATCCTACTTGATTTGTCAAGATAGAGCGGACCATGTCAATAAAAATGTTAGCTCTTGGTGATGGCCTTGAGGTCCCTCACATAGAAAAGGGTTAGCTAATCTTGAACACCCTTACAGACTCTTCCAGTGGGAAGTTAGTCAAAAAGGCCTTATGATATACGATGTTGTTGGTATAAATGGAGTAAAATAATATAAAATATGGGCTCTCTCTTTGAGAAATACTTAACTTGTTTATTCTTATTTGTCTACTTATAAAACTCTTTTCAAATTATGCAAATCTTATATATATATATATATATATATATATATCTTTCAGCCCTGTACTCAACACCTCACGTGTTGACCCACATTGTTTCATGTATTTTTATAGGCCAGAGACAGCTAGAAGTTGATGGGATTGGTGAGCTATGTCAGGTGTACTTTTTGTATTTCTAAAAAATGTACTTTCAATATGTAATTGGAATCATGTAATAAATCATTGTTTCTTAATATATCTTGTTGAATGTTGAGATTATGTTGGCGCCTTTAACATTATTATATGTTCATATATTCTAAGCATTACTCTTATGCATTCTCACTTGAAAATACCATGCTAGGGATGGACGCCTAGGTACTATCTCCATTGACTTTATAGTCATGTGGAGTTAGGATTTGGGTAATAAATGGTTCCGCGACAGATGATATCAGATCATGAACAATAACTACACCAAACATTTCTCATGTGAAGCATGAACTAAGTTCAACCTTACATCTCAACCCTAGAAATTTAATGAGTTGTCCTTTGTGGACTAAGTTGACTTAGCCTCTAGGTTAGAACCTAGATTTCTAGAACTAGATGTAGACTTATGTGATCACTAGAATCTTTCTTTTCTCCTCCTTCTGATATATAGCATGGGATGTAGGTCCAAGAGGGTGAGAAAAGGGAGACCTTGCTATAACCCTAGACATATGTTCGTGATATGTTCTTAGGGAAGCTACACATGTGTGTCCCATGTTCTTGCTAGTTATCAAGGTGTAATGGTACTAGACTTCCTGATGAGTGTGGTACCTCATTTTGTTTTTGGTTTTATTTGAACAGAGTATGGGGGTTTGCATCGCATGTTCCAACATTGGAGAAAACCTATTTCAAGTATTAGTGTACATATGAAAATTGTTATCACAAGAAGAAAGGTAGTAAGTGTCCATGCAACCTAAGAGAAAGATATGTAACATCAGTCTAGATGAGGGTGTTTAGATGCTAGTTGTAGTTCCTATAATTGCCTACACTAATGATAAATATTAGTCTAGTATTAGCCTATAAGACCTATGATGATAATGATAATGACGTTGATGATGATGACGATGATTATGATGACGATGATGATTTTATGAGTTTATTAATGATGATATAAGTTGATGTTCAAGGATTCAAGTATTTTTGATGATATGAGATGAGTTTGACCATGCAACCATAGCTAAACCTAGCACCATGCATGGAACATATGACTTGGTTGATGTGACAAATATAGTTAGTGGATTGGCATGATGCTTGTTCCTGATCTTATATATGTTGAGATACAAAATGTAAGATTTGGTTTGGTACCAACATGGGCCTCACTCTTTACAAAGAAGGACCTCTAGCGTGGGACATATGATAAGGGTGACCTCTTGATATGAGTCGATCTGACACAGGAGAAGGTCAGAGTACCTGAACTCCAAAATATGTGAAATGTTGAAAAATATGAATGATGAAATACATGATGGTGAGTCCCTAACTAGACTATTTCTAAGTATGTGAGTTGAGACACCTAATATGTGGCCCCCTTGAAAAGGTTGAACCCTAAATTTCCTCTAAAAATATCTAGCCCTAGAGATGGAGGCAATCGAATATATGATCTTTTATATTTTAGGCGAGGTAGATGTACCAAGACCCTAATATGATGTACATGATGATTGATCTTCATGATGAGCCTCATACTTAGGTTAGTGGTTTTATGTAAAGAAATTGGGTGGTTTTTCTTATTTCTTGAAATTTGGTTAAAAGTTGGTATGGGTAGATTTTGGTGGTTAGTACATTTTGCCTTGACCTAGATAGGTTTTAGCTTGAATGGCTTTAGAATGTGGATATCTTTATAATAAAAGTGAGATAGTTACATAAATTTTATGCTTATGATAATCTTGTTCCTTAAATGATGCTTGATACATGATCTATACGTTAAACTTTAACATGTGTACGACAAGTCACTCTCATAAGCTAGACTTAATATGAAACTGTACCATACATGTAAATATGTCATTATGAAAAATGATGAACGCAATATGATGATGTCCTTGAATTCTTAACTGGAATAAACATGATGAATAAATTACTTGATTTTAGACACAATGCAAAGAAATGAACATGATTGATTAGAATTGGTAGAACTTTGAGGTAAAACTAAACATGCATGAAATCTAGTGTAGTGATGAAATACAAGTTCTATGTAACCCTAATTGAATGTCATGATGACACCTTAGATTGAGAAATTGATAATGTAGTTTTGAAAACACACCTTGAGCTGGTATGAATACATGAACAAAACCCTAACAAGATAGGGAAAAAGGTTATGGAACATTAATGCCAATATGATATCATAACATGATAAAACACCCGATAATATGTATATAATGGGGATGGGTACACCTTTGGTGATAACAACCTAAGTGTGCAACCCATAGTGGTGGTCTCCTTGACACCTAAGGTTGGATTCTTAGACATGACAGATATCAACTTTGATTCTTGAGTATGATCTCAGACAAATTTGAGGACAAAATTTCTTGATAACCTAAATTTTCCCTCTCATTGATTATACTCTTTCTCTCTCATCAAATGTACATCTTACCCATATTAACTTCATTGTTGGAATGTGATGCTACTCTACTTTGGTCACATTAATGATCAATTTTATGATGCGTGACATTGATTTGCAAAATGTAGCTAAGTTCCACATTTTAAGATATCACCCTCTTGTGATGTAATTTGGACCTAATAATATGATCATATCTCTCTCTACATATGTCAAAGGATAGGTCTTTCAAAATTGAATCCATCGGTACAAAATTCTCCCCGATCATAGTTATAAATCAAAAGTTACGCCCTCTTAAAGTCACTCAATTTTGCACTTGAATTAATTGGAATTTAGCCTTTTTAGGCCTCATATTGGGTGCGGCCCAGACTAGGTGGGGCACCGACTCTATCAAAATTCCTTACACTCCTGACCCAACCAATCAACTCTTGTCACTTTGGATCACTTTTGACCCTTGGATCACCAATCTCATATCCATCCCTCTAAATAAAACAACCATGACTATTTCTTCTTCCTCTGTACAAGATCGACAGAGGTGGCATTGCTGCCACCTATCACCTCATGGTGCCCACTAATCTGCTGAATTATAGCCTCTTTTGATCAATTGACTACCAAACCTCCCTCATTCTTCATTCTTGGTTATTCCCCTCTCTTTTACCTTGTTTTCATGCTTGTTTTCCCCTTCTCCACACCTTCTTCTCCTAGCTTCATCCATAGAGGCTCTGTCGGGGTTCAGTTTTTGGACTTTCTCTCCCTAGCCACTCTTACCCCAAACCAAGGTTTTCGGTGTTCCCACAGTATCATCCCTAGACTGATCGAGCCTCATTTCCCGCTGCTCAACACAACAGGAAGTCACGACGAGTAGCACCATGGCAGGGAATCACGACTTGCATGGCACGAGTGAATGAGGGAAGGGGGGACACAGAGAAGTGGTGGGAGATGCCTAGAAACATGTTGGCAGTCATCTGACAAAGAGTGATGGGGTGCCAATGCTGCAACTCATGCCTGGGAGAAGCAAGTAGAGAGGGTGTGTGGCCAGCTACAGCCAGCGGTAGTTGGAATGGAGCTCGGGTGGCCCTACACCGAGGGGAAGAAGGGTGGGCCCCTCTACACGTGGGTGTGCGATCAGGGGCCGAGTACTAGCCACTGATTGACATCCAACAACCTCTATTAATCTCTAAATGATCATGGTATCAACCCTTTATATCCCTATAATTTCTAAGTGAAAACTTACAAAAATCATATCTTACTCATCGTAAGGTCAAAATTTACTAACCTATATATTAAATTGATTGTCTCGAAAAGAAATACAACATGATCATATTTGCAAACCCTAAAACTACTTCTAATCTCCACATTTTGACTTAAAATGAAAATTTTGACTATGTTGAATACATTTAATACATCCTTTTGATAACGCTTGAACCTTTGATGATTATATATCCTTCTAATCAAGAAATGTGTAGCTTTTGTGCATCTTTGAGATATATGAGGGTCTTATTACTCATGAATGACTCTATTTCTCACACGTGACTAGTTCATGACTTTAATGATGGATTTTGGCGTATACTGTTAATCTTGGTTCTAAGTGACATCTAGACTCACCCTAACTTTAAAACAACAACTTTATGTATCCCCATGACAATAATAGCAACCACTAATTCCCTATTTTCTTTGTGTGTCTTTATGGGTTGAGATGCTTTGAATGTGACCCCTTTATGGTGACACTTGACTATACCCTAATCAAATGTGAATCTCATTACTATGATCCCCCCTCTCAATTCAGAGTTGATTCTCTTATCCTTTATTACCTAGTTGTGAATGTCCACCAAAGTCTCATGTTGACCCCTAATGCATATGAGCTATGTTATTGCTTGCAAATATGTTGAAATGTTGATACCTAATGTTGGGATTATGATGCCTTGACTATAGGGGACCTCCACCTACATTGAAATGTGTTTATTATGATCTAATCTTTTTTATCTAAACCATCTTTGATGCTTGGTTCTCATGTTTTGATGATCATGACCTTGTTTCCCTATTGTGATTTGTTTGACCCTATATGTACGCATAAGTGACTCAAACATTAAAATAATCATATAACGTGCAAGGAACGTCAAAATGACTTGAAACTTGATCCACACCTTCATGATGACATCTAATTCAGTAAAAGGCCATCTAATGTACAAATGAGTAACCTTCAAACTAACTTGGCTAAAACACTAAAATGCATATAGTTAAGGTTGATGATAAGAATCTAATGCATGCATGTAATCATGTTCTTAATCAGGTTGGGCTTGTGATCAAGATGGTCAAGGATAGGCTATGAATCTCTAAATCATGTATATGCTTTAAATAATTATATTACTGTGGATTTCTTGCTTGAAATGTGATACATATGTATGCTTGCTTACTTGCTCAAATATCCCCATGTAGTATTCTAGTATTGTACTCGATGTTTGTCTCCTATCGTTGTATTATAACTTGAAAACATATTATAAAAACTCCATTATACAAACCTTGTGAACCTACATATATTCTCGAGGTAAGGACACGAGTCTGGGTGTCCTACTTGAGTTGTCAATATAGGGCGGACCATGCTAATAAAAGGGTTAGTTGTTGGTGATGGCCTTGAGGTCCCTTACGTATAAAAGGGTTAGCTAATCTTGAGCACCCTTACAGACCCTTCCAATGGGAAGTTAGTCACGAATGCCTTATGATATATGATGTTGTTGGTATAATTGCAGTAAAATGAATAAAAATAGGGCTCTCACTTTGCTATATACTTAACTTGTTTATTCTTGTTCGTCTACTTATGCAACTCTTTTCAAATTATGCAAAGCTTATATATATGTATCTTTAATCCCATTACTCAGCACCTTGTGTGTTGATCCACATTATTTCACATATTTTTATAGGTTCAGAGACAGCTAGAAGTTGATGGGCTTGGTGAGCTATGTTAGGTGTACTTGTTGTATGATTCTATCTAGTATACATGAGCAGACTTGTAAAAATGTACTCTCAATATGTAATTAGAATAATGTAATAAAAATCAACGTTTCTTAATATATCTTGTGTTGATTGTTGAGATTATGTTGGTGCTTTTAACATTGTTATATATTCATGTATTCTAAGAATTATGCTTCCACATTCATACTTTAATTATATCATGCTAGGGACGGACACCTAGATCCTATCTTTATAATTGGAGTTAGGATTTGGGTAATATGTTCTCTGACAGAAGGTGTACTTCAGATGCAGCGACAATGGTTTTATTTCCATACTTGGAGAATGCTCAAATGTTACCAAGCAAGGTGGTGGTGGACCCAAATCCCCCAAAAGCCTCATATAGTGCACTAGAAACACCCTTAAAATAATGCACATTCTTTTATAAGATCCTCACAAATGGTTACTCTTGTCAATTTCATCAAATATGCATTGCGTGAGAGTGCTAGGTAAGAATTTTGTATAGATGCCTATACTTATTTAAAGATGTGAGTGGGCATAAGGAGGTCATTTTGCTGCTTTTAATACTTTACGGCTTTAAAAAAATGATATTATATACTTTCCTCCACTACCTCCACTTAGAGACAACCATTATCAACTTGTTGTATTGTGTGAGCCATGTCTAAGAAAGGTTTCTCCATAAGCACAAGAGAAACTATATGTTGTATTGCATGACATGTGTCTATTATGTCAACTTTTTTTGGCATGTTAGGTTTTTCTAGAAGCTTGAACTCCATTTTATCATCTTGAATGTTAAGTGTCATTCTTCTTCTCCTCATTACTAATGTAACATATACTATGTCCTGGAATCACTTTCCTAGAAGTAACTCAGATCCATGGTTTTTCTCCATATCCAATACTATAAAATCTACAAGGATATAAATCTATATACTTTAACCAGTACAACCTCTCAAATACAATAGGGAAATATAAAACAATTTTCTTCTAGCTAAATCGTCATCTTTTGTGTTCCTTTTATTCATCAAACTTGTCTTCTTGAAGGTGTTTAATGGCATCAGATTGATGCTTGCTCCCAAATCACACAAAGCATCTCTGGAATTGTGTTGGACTATGAAGCATGAAATGTTGAAGCAACCAAGATCTTCTCTATTCCAGGAAGATTTCATTGAATTAACATGTTGACCTATTCATTTAGCACCACCACACCATAATCTACAATCCTCATCTTTTTTGTAATGATATCCTTCAAAAAATTTCCTAGATGGGGATTTTCTTGAGAGTATCCACCAATGTAGTATTTACATGAAGTTTATGAAAGACATCAAGAAATTGGTGAAATTGATGGCCCTCTTTAGTCTTCTCAAGGCTATTTGAGAAGGTACATGTACTAAAATATTACTCTGGTGTGGTGGAATGAAGCCCTTGTTAGAGAGTTTTTCATTCCTTGGGTTGAGCTCAATTGGGCCTTCACCCTCCTCTTGGTCTTGGATTTGATCTATAACTCTACTTTACCCATGATTATTGCAAAAAGAATGGTCACCATTTTATCCCCTTGTACTTCCTTTTCCATCCTCTTCCCACTACATAATGTCACAACTTACGCACGTTGATGTCTTTGTGGGATATCTGGAAACCATTATTGAGAAGGTGACATCAATTATGTCAAATTTTCTTCCATCTATGATGCTTGGGCAGTTAGATTTCATATTGGAGTCCCCATGTATTGACGTTGTTATTCGATTCTTCAAATTATGCACCAAATTTGTTAATGAATCTACCAAGAACATCCATTGTCTCATCATCTTTCTTAGGGTATTGTTCTTATTGAAACAATCTAGGCCCTTTCTTCTTATGTTCATTATTTTATTGTGCTTGTGGAGGATCATTTTCAAAGTTATTGAATTCTTTCTATGAAGATTTTGAATTTTTCCTCCAAGAATACTCAATCTTATTCTCAAATTCTTTACTTGCTTGGCCACTTGATCCTTGAGTTTGATAACTTAATGTGATTCCTTGGCACTTTTAGCTGAGATGAAAAATTCACACTCTTCATGTCATGATTAGTTTCTGACCATATTCCTCAAGATCTCATGGCATTTGTTGGATTTGTTGTTGTAACACCCTTATTTTGGGGTTTCTCAACCAATGTAATCTGCATGTACCAATGGACCTCATGATCATCAAAACAAAAGATGAAGAAATTAAAGGATCATGTGATCAAATAATCTAGATACTTAATCATGTAGTATAGTAGACAGTTCAATCGCTTAGTTCATGTTTGTCAAAAGACCTTCCACTAATGACAGTAATGTCTATTAGTAGGTAATATGATATATGGAAATATTGTGAGGTGTTTTGGCAACCAATATTAGTTTATACAATCATGGTAACAAACCCTTAAATAAATTTGATGAATGGGTCAAACCACAACATATTGAGATCATGTTATCATGAGGAGCTATCCTTATTCTTGATTAAATAATAACAAGTTATGTTGTGATTTGCATATGTGTAGTGGAATTTGTGTATATGTCAATCTATAGAAGAAATGACTTGACTCATGTATGATATTTTAATGCTCTTCCCTTTATGACACATACATGTTTGTATATCAAATTTTAGACTTTGTATCTAAAAATGAATTGTGTATGTGAGATAATGACCAATAGGTAGTCACGTACGTGTAGTTAGGTCTTATCCAGATGCCAGAAATCATAACTAACCCATGTTTGAGTTAATCTACACTAGTGTACATGTAGATTATATGTTGTATACCCCAATGGACCCATGTAGTCGACTCCCCAAACATCAAAAATATCGACTTATTGCCATAGCTTAAGTGGCATCTCATCTCTTTATGTTATGTTACCCGTCCTCAGACACTTGTCGCATGACAAAACAAAATTGTATGCATCTTTGGATATGGTTGGCTAAAAGAAACCACATTGCAAAACTTTCAAATCAATTTTCGTAAAACTCATATGGTCTCCAACTGGGTCTGAGTGGCATTGCTCTAAAACAAGTTGGGCTTCTTCCTCAGTGATACAACATCTATAGAGATCATCAACACAGAGCTTGAAGAGGTACGATTCATCCCAGTGATATTGCCTCACATCATGCATGAATTTCTTCAATGCATTGCCAGTACACTCAGGGCGGATGACACCGGCTGCAAGGTAGTTCACATAGTCCGAGTACCACGGAGTAGCTTCTGAGACTTTCATAAGCTGGTCATCTGGAAGAGAGTCGTTAATTGGGATCTTCTCAGTTTCCAGAGTGTGGATTCGACCTAAGAGGTCTGCTACAACATTTTCTGTGCCTCTCTTATCTCTAATCTCAAGATCAAATTCTTGCAATAGGAGAATCCATCTTATTAGCCTTGGTTTTGCATCTTTCTTTTTTAGGAGGTAACAGATAGTAGCATGGTCTGTGTAGACAATGGCCTTCTAACCAATAAGGTAGGATCTAAACTTGACAAAGGCATACATGACTGCTAAAAGTTCCTTTTCAGTAGTTGCATAGTTCCTCTGAGCTTCGTCAAGGGTTTTTGATGCATAATAGATGACATGCATGATGTTTCTTCTCTATACATTGGCCTAAAACAGAACCCACATCGTAATCACTGACATCACACATAATTTCAAATGGGTGATCCCAATCTGGAGCTCGGATGACGGGTGTTGTTGTAAGGGCGTGTTTTAGATTGTTGAAACTTTTGATACATTCTTCGTCAAAATAGAAATCAGCATCCTTTAGCAACAAGTTTGTCATGGGCTTGGTTATCTTGGAGAAATCCTTGATAAACCTTATGTAAAAGCCTATATGACCAAGGAATGCACGAACTTCTCTTACATTGGTCGGGATAGTGAGTTTTGAAATTACTTCGATTTTTGCCTTGCCTACTTCGATCCTCTATTACTGACCCTATGGCCAAGGATAATGCCTTCCTTTACCATAAAGTGACACTTCTCCCAATTTAGCACTAGATGTGCTTCTTCACATCGTTTGAGGATGAGGGAGAGGTGTGTTGGTATGTGTGCCCTAAGAGCCAATCATGGGATGATTGGTGGGATACATTGAGATTGATTTGATAAACATCAAAGGCAAGCTTCCAATTCTTTCTGGTTCAGTCATATGAGATAGTGATAGAACAGATTGAATGTCTAGAGAATGACAGTACTCAATGATGTATGCCTTTAGGTTGAGGACCTGAACGATGAGATCATACGGATGCTAAGAGTTTGTACATTCTTGTTATGTCCCTAGTCGGATGTCATTGTGGAAGGTAGATAGACATCAATGACACACAATACTAGATTGCGGTGTTGGTTGATGACAGAATCTCATTAGTCATGATATAGAGATATTAAACCAAACACATAGGTACTTGTTAGAGAACAAGTGTACCGGACAGACCCACCGTGAGTTTGACACATGGAACCATGACATGGTAGTCACAGTCAGTACTCAAAGTGATGGTGGTGAGTGTGATTCTTTGACCTGAAATCACAACACTCAACACATGTCGTTGGGCACACTTTGACATCATCAAACGCAGTCCTGAAACATGGGTTGTAATAAAGGTGATGATTGGGTGGCTTTGACACATGGGGCTTTTGAGGGGTGAGTGATAGATATGGGATTTGTCCCTCCTGAGGGAGTTTGATATCCATGGCCACTTGATGAGTAGGATTGAGAAAGGCATGCACGCATGTGTGAATCAATATGTGATATTGATGTCATAACATATCTCTTCCAATCTACTTTGAGATCAAGAAAGTGAATGAACGTTGACAGGATGACTGTTCCATGCCTCGAGTTCATTCGGGATATCAGTGATAAAGGAATTATACATTCACTATAACACCATTCACGGATTGTAGGATTGAGAGTTGTTCTCCAACTTTCTATTTCACTTGGGTAGCACTGATGTGTGACTAGGCACCGCTCTTTGCTTGTGAAGTCATAAGTGTTATGGACTTTCACTGCCAACGTGAAAAGGATCTGCAGGGTCACACACATAGGATTCAACCTGGAAAAGGAGTTTTGTCCACAAACAATGTTTAGATTGATTGCTAAAGGAGTTTAGTAGTTCAATTAAACACTCAATTGATTGATAGCTCTATTTCATAATGTTCAAGGTGTTGGACACATTGATTGGAGTATCGGATTGATTGAAACCGCAATTGACTGATTCCGCACAATCTGCACTCCCAACCAATCGGCTCATGTGATGAACCGATCGGATGAGCTTGGTGAACCGATCGACTCAGGTTGTGAGTCGATCGGCTCATGGTCAGGGTGAAACGATTGCTTCAAGTGTTGAAACGATCGGTTCAACTGGTGCAACCGAGCAAGTTGGGAAAGTAGGATTGGTGAGAATTTTCCTTTCGTTTCACTTGCCCAATTTGATTGGAACAAGGATTGGTATTTGATACCAATTAGAAATAAAAGATGGAAAGTCAATCGGGAACTGACCAGGACCACCAACCGACCGGTTCAGAAGTGTACCGACCGGTTGAGGTGCCCCAACCGATCGGTTGAGGTGTCAGTCGACCGGTTCAGGTCCCCAATCGACCGTTTTAGTTGTGAAACGATCGGTTCAGGTTGCGAGTTGGTTGTTTTGTGGAAAATCTCGAACCCTTCTACTCATGCTTTTAGTCCCGCATTGCCCGAAATGGAGAACCCTGTCCCATGACCCTCCTATATATATAGGGGTATTGGGGGCTTCTCAGAGGACAACACAGTGTGCAACCAATTGCTCTGTAAATTTGTCATTCTCTCTGGTTTTGGTAACCGAGAGAGCCCGAGCAATTGCTACCCGATAAGGGAGGCAAATCAAGGGAAGGACAACTGCAGAAAGCGACTGGTGGCAGGAGAGTGTGTCAGTGACTAGTACATTGACAGGAGGGTGCGACTCCTTCCAATTCCTTGCGGGATAAGGAGATTGGAGTTCCAGGTGGTCCGTGTGGACTACTTCAGAGACAGGAGGTTTCTGCCGCTCGGAGGACAGCTGTCAATCCCGACAGTCCCGGTGAGACCAGGAGTCGTCAGTCCCAGTGCAACCAGGAGCTGCACAGACACCGTCTAAGATCGGAGTTGAAGAACGCGCAAGCCGCGAGGTATTGTCTCCGAGCAAGCCTCAGGACAAGGTATGATTCCACAAACCATCCTTTCCTATTGTATAGACGTTGATGCGTTTCCTTGTTTCGGGTTTGGGGGAGAAAATTTTTGTTTCCGCTGCCTTCTCTGCCTCCCCTATAACCCAACAGTGGTATCAGAGCCACGTCAACTGATCTATACTTTAGGGATTATCGATATGATTGATTTTGGTTTGTCTCCTTTATTTATTGCATACGATGCGAATAAAATTGGCTTTATGCATGTCCAATCCTAAATCCACAAATCCCAATTACATATATGATATGTATTATTAATGCACTGGATACACGTCACCCTTAAATGAGTTTTTTGATGGATGTATAGCGTGGTTATGGCCAATAAACCCTATATGTGTATGGTTGTATATGGTTGCTTGCATCTCGGTCTGCGCACCGATCTTCCTTCTCCTATTCCTGATGTAACTCGGAATAATTCAAGATTTCTTTCCTACCTTTGCTCCCTTCGAATGTAACTCAAGGTTTCTCTTTTTAACAATGTAAAATAGGATAGAATTTTATTTCCTGTTATGTCAAAGAACGGAGGACATCTTGACGGCAGCTGAGATGATCGGTTCAAGGCGTGAACTGATCGGTTGACGTTCCAGACGATCGGTTCAAGGAGTGAACCGATCGGTTGATGACCGGTTCGAGGAGCGAGACAAACGAGTGGCGGACATGATGACTTGCACGGTGACCAGGCGAACCGATCGGTTGGAGGAGCCAACCGATCGGCTGGTGGCACCCAGACGATCAGGCCAGAACGAGTAAGTCATTCATGTGATGAGTTGATCTACTCGGAAGGCAAAGCACAGAGTTCATCTTGTACAAGTTGCATGTGATGTAGACCTAGATGACCGTGATTCCTCTTGGCTCGAGGAATCGCATTAGGATGGCCATAATCGTCGCTTTTATTGTTTTGCATGTTTTCTATGGGATATAGCATGTATATGATATGTACTATATATTGTGGTGATTGGATATGTATATGTATATAAAAACCAAATCCCTCATTAAATATTAAGTTTTAGATGCCTTCTAAATGCGACACACGTGAAAAGCTTGATCGACCAAGTGTGGGCACGCCCTAGCATGGTGCACCGTCTATCTCGTGGAAGCGTGAAGGATGAATGTGTGGGTCTGCCCTAGCAGGGTGCATATTCATCGTGTTTGCTTTGGGTCGTACTTAACAAGGTGATCTAGATGGGATCTAGTACCTTGAGGCATGGAGGTGATCATAGCAAGGAGTTGCATATGACATCTTATCAAGATTTGCATATGATGCAATTGGAAAGAGTTGCCTACCTGAGAGATCTAAGTTGTGGGTGACAGCCCTAGCTGGTCTATGATTTAGAGGATTTCAGGATCTTGCCCACTAGAAGGTTGTACACTACAATATTCCAAATTGATGGTGAGGGCTATCAATTTGAACTAAAATAGTGGGAGCGATAATTAATTAAAGGCCTAATTATATCGTCAACTTTTCAAATCAATCAAATAAGTCAAAAATGAGTTTTTGGACTAAAATTGCATATTTTCCTTTTGTAGTACAAATGTCAACAAACAACAATCACTTCTCTTTACGATCGGTCCTTGAAAAGGACAGGCTAAATGGGACAAACTTCCACGACTGGTACAGGACATTGAGAATTATTCTCACTCAAGAGCGAAAGCTCTATGTCCTGGATACTCCAATTCCAGAGGAACCTGCTCCTAATGCACCAAAGACAGAAAGGGATGCTTACAAGAAGCATTCTGATGATGCCATTGATGCAAAGTGCTTGATGTTATGCTCTATGAACCACGAGTTGCAGAGACAACATGAGAATATGGGTGTCATTGAGATGATTCATCATCTCAGGAACTTGTATGAAGATCAAGCACGGCAAGAGAGATACGATGTCTCAAGGGCACTGTTCAAGTGTGTCATGACAGAAGGAGATCCAGTTGGTCCTCACACACTCAAGATGATTGGGTATGTGGAGAACCTGACAAGACTGGGATTTCCACTGAGCCAAGAGTTGGCTACTGACCTGATACTGCAATCGTTGCCAGAATCTTACAGTCAGTTTGTGATGAACTACAACATGAACAACTTTTATAGGCCACTGTCAGAGTTGTTGGGCATGTTGAGGACAGCCGAGACACTGATGAAGAAGGACAAGCCTAAGTATGTGATGGTGATCACAAGCAAGAAGGGAAAGTCCAAGCGCAAGGGAAAGGGAAAAGCTAAGAAAGGTTCTGATGCTAGCCAGGAGCCCAAGTCGTCTTCAGCTCTCAAGGCCAAGGGAGGCGTGACCAAGAAACGCAATTGCCACCATTGTCAAAAGCCAGGACATTGGAAAAGGAATTGTCCTCTCTATCTGGAAGAACAAAAGAAGAAGGAGGCGACAGATGTCTCTACTTAAAGGTGTCATGAAAGTAAACTTGTAAAACTTTTGAGGTATATGATACCAAGATGTAAAGTGTAAAGCACTCAATAAATGGGGCAAGTGTTGCCACCATAGATAGGAGTACTTTAGTTTATTTTCAGCCTAAAAGGCATGTAATACAGTTATGAACTGCTATTTCATATTTACCAATAGATAGAAACACTTTATTTTTGCATATTGTATGACAATAATGGCAATCAATAAAGAGATGTTTCAATTTATAAAGATATGATCTTTGTGGCAATGCCTTGTTTATCTTGTGGTATTTGATATGCATAAGATAAAATGATACCTAAAAGTTATAGATAACTCAAGCAATCAAATTAGCATCAATCATGAGAAATTCATTTCTAGTTTCCATGTGATGGATCAATCTAGAATCTTTTGGTTAGAGAACCAATAAGAGACATGAATATCTTGTACATGATTAATCAATCTTCACTAAAGGTAGTGCGAGAATGATTATCCTATTAGGTATGATACATGTGATGTATTTACATACCTATTGGAACAAATTCTAATACTTCAAATGGTGTTTAGAGAAATACCAATATGAATATCTTGAAGTGTTCAAGATTATCATAGATGAAGTACAAATTTGGTAAAGTGTTAATTCTTGATGAGATCAATGAATGAAA
This sequence comes from Alisma plantago-aquatica, assembly GCA_963693085.1. Taxonomy (NCBI): domain Eukaryota; kingdom Viridiplantae; phylum Streptophyta; class Magnoliopsida; order Alismatales; family Alismataceae; genus Alisma; species Alisma plantago-aquatica. The sequence goes on from OY856409.1 coordinate 1,524,055,810, forward strand.
TACTTGGACCAAATGTTTGAGATCCTTATGAGTGATTATGATAGTGTATCATAGTGAACTCATGATTAAGGCATGGTGATGTCTGAATCAAGAAGGAATCATGCTCTAAGGAGTTAGAGAATGATTATCAAATAACTGAATTCTTCTTAATAAAAGAATACCCCTGACTAATAATAGAATCACAAGGGTTGTGAATTCTTATATCCTTACACCTCAATTATCTATGTGATGAGTTGTTCATGTGATGAGTCAACTATCTAGATGAATATGAGGAACCGAATTTTGAGTTATGGCTTATGACCATTTCATCCTAAATGACCTCCATGTGAACCATAAGGTATGACCTTGATGGTAGCACCCATTGGATGAAATCCATAAGTGCAAATGAGTCTTAAGTGTTAAGACACATGGATAACATTTTGAGAAGGATGATGCTTGTTGATTGCAACTTAATGACTAAGACATTTGGCATATGGATACTAAAACAGCATTCCTATGAAGAATAAAACAAGGATGTGTACGTGACACAACCTATAAGGTTTATGAATCCACTAATGCAAATGAAGTCTATAAGTTACAATGGACTAATCAATGTGATTGATTGAGTACAAGCAACTCAGAATTGGATCTTTACTTTGATGATATAATCAAAGAGTTTGACTGATATGTCAAAGATAAAGAAGGGATCTGTGATTTAGTGGGAGTGTGTTCACATTGCACATGTTGATGTGAAATGGATATGTTCTAGAATGGAAATCCAAAAGTGGAAATTATCTTTAAGGAATATAGAGATGTTTCCTATGTGATAGGAATAGAGATATATAGAGATAGTTCTCGAAAACCTCTTGACCCAAAAAGAGAAAGCATACATTGGCAATCTGTACTGAAGGTTTAAGTATGCACAGATTCAGTGGGAGAAAACTTGTCCATGTTACATGGAGTTAGTAGCCCAAGGCCAACTGTCCAATTCTTATGAAGAATGGGAACACTGAGAATAGATGTGGATCTATCATGTATGTAATCATCCCATTATCTTGCATGTATTGACATGGCAAGAGAAAAATGCAGTCATCATCTTGTATGTAGGACATGGCAATATGATGTGCTCATCCTGATAACTCGTATGTGAGACATAATGAGTGGATGTCTGTCTACTTCCAGTAAGGGTTACTGGAATACCATGAGAACTTGATAAGTACTTGGGAAGTACTAGTTCTATGGAGAAAAGGAAGAGTTCAATGTAAAGAGTTACATTGATGCAAACTTCCAAAAGGACAGAAAATTAATCGCAAAATATATATAGGATATATATAAAAGTGAAAGTTTGTTGATAATTGGAAGCGTTCCAATAAAACCATTTAAAAGGATATGCCGAGTATCTATGTGTTGAAGGACAGTAATGGATACTATATGGATCTGGAAGTTCATGAGATGAACTTATAGATATTCTGCTCATTGATGACAAGTATGGAATCCTTGATCATGCAATGTGGCTAAAGGTTAGCAAAGGAATACTAGATCGCATATTACGGAAATTCCATCTCATACGCGTGACGTACAACGAAGAGATGAGAGACATGCAATTTATACAGACTTTGGCAAGGTGTTTCCATAACTCACTATGTTCATACTAAGAGAAAAGTAACATGTGAGACATGTTTGAAGTTCACTATGAATATGATTCAAGGGTGATTGGCTCACAGTACAAGTGGGAGTCTATTGGTATGTATGCCCTGAGAGCCAATCATGGGATGATTGGTGGGATACATTGAGATTGATTTGATAAACATCAAAGGCAAGCTTCCAATTCTTTCTGTTTCAGTCATATGAGATAGTGATAGAACATATTGAATGTCTAGAGAATGACAATACTCAATGATGTATGCCTTCAGGTTGAGGACCTGAACGATGAGATCATACAAATGCTAAGAGTTTGTACATTCTTGTTATGTCCCTAGTCAGATGTCATTATGGAAGGTAGATAGACAACAATGACACACATGACTAGATTGTGGTGTTGGTTGATGACAGAATCTAATTAGTCACGATATAGAGATATCAAACCAAACACATAGGTACTTGTTAGAGAACAAGTGTACCAGACAGACCCACCGTGAGTTTGACACATGGAACCATGACATGGTAGTCACAGTCAGTACTCACAGTGATGGTGGTGAGTGTGATTCTTTGACCTGAAATCACTACACTCAACACATGTCGTTGGGCACACTTTGACATCATCAAATGCAGTCCTGAAACATGGGTTGTTTCAAAAGGTGATGATTGGGTGGCTTTGACACATGGGGCTTTTGAGGTGTGAGTGATAGATATGGGATTTGTCCCTCCTAAGGGAGTTTGATATCCATGGCCACTTGATGAGTAGGATTGAGAAAGGCGTGCACGCATGTGTGAATCAGTATGTGATATTTATGTCATAACATATCTCTTCCAATCTACTCTGAGATCAAGAAAGTGAATGAACGTTCACAGGATGACTATTCCATGCCTCGAGTTCATTCAGGATATCAGTGACAAAGGAATTATACATTCACTGTAACACCATTCACGGATTGTAGGATTGAGAGTTGTTCTCCAACTTTCTATTTCACTTGGGTAGCACTGATGTGTGACTAGGCACCGCTCTTTTCTTGTGAAGTCATAAGTGTTATGGACTTTCACTGCCAACGTGAAAAGGACCTGCAGGGTCACACACATAGGATTCAACCTGGAAAAGGATTTTTGTCCACAAACAATGTTTAGATTGATTGCTAAAGGAGTTTAATAGTTCAATTAAACACTCATCTGATTGATAGCTCTATTTCATAATGTTCAATGTGTTAGACACATTGATTGGAGTATCAGATTGATTGAAACCACAATTGACTGATTCTGCACAATTTGCACTCCCAACCGATCGGCTCATGTGATGAACCGATCGACTGAGCTTGGTGAACCGATCGGCTCAGGTTGTGAGTCGATCGGCTCATGGTCAGGGTGAAACGATTGCTTCAAGTGTTGAAATGATCGGTTCAACTGGTGCAACCGAGCAAGTTGGGAAAGTAGGATTGGTGAGATTTTTCCTTTCATTTCACTTGCCCAATTTGATTGGAACAAGGATTGGTATTTGATACCAATTAGAAACAAAAGATGGAAAGTCAATCAGGAACTGACCAAGACTACCAACCGACCGGTTCAGAAGTGAACCGACCGGTTGAGGTGTCCCAACCGATCGGTTGAGGTGTCAACCGACTGGTTTAGGTCCCCAACCGACCGTTTCAGTTGTGAAACGATCGGTTCAGGTTGCGAGTTGGTTGTTTTGTGGAAAATCTCGAACCCTTCTACTCCTGCTTTTAGTCCCGCATTGCCCGGGATGGAGAACCCTATCCCATGACCCTCCTATATATAGGGGTATTGGGGGCTTCTCAGGGGACAACACAGTGTGCAACTAGTTGCTCTGTAAAGCTGTCGTTCTCTCTGGTTTTGGTAACCGAGAGAGCCCGAGCAATTGCTACCCGATAAGGGAGGCAAAGCAAGGTAAGGACAACTGTAGAAAACAACTGGTGGCAGGAGAGTGTGTCAGTGACTAGTACACTGACAGGAGGGTGCGACTCCTTCCAATTCCTTATGGGACAAGGAGATTGGAGTTCCAGGTGGTCCGTGTGGACTACTTCAGAGGCGAGAGGTTTCTTCCGCTTGGAGGACAGTTGTCAATCCCGACAGTCCCGGTGAGACCAGGAGTCGTCAGTCCCGGTGCGACCAGGAGCTGCACAGACACCGTCCAAGACCGGAGGTGAAGACCGCGCAAGCCGTGAGGTATTGTCGCCGAGCAAGCCTCGGGACAAGGTATGATTCCACAAACCATCCTTTCCTATTGTATAGACGTTGACACGTTTCCTTGTTTTGGGTTTGGGGGAGAAATCTTTTGTTTCCGCTGCCTTCTCTGCCTCCCCTATAACCCAACAAGGTTCTCAAGACACGAATCATATGAATCTCCATATATGGAGAAATCATCCATGAAAACTTCCATAATATTTTTGGTTAGACCAGTAAATATGGCCGCCATGCAACGTTGGAAGGTCGCAGGCGCATTACAGAGCCTGAATGGCATCCTTCTAAAGGCGTATGTTCCAAAGGGGTAAGTAAAAGTAGTTTTCTCTTGGTCATCTGGATGTATAGGAATTTGATAGAATCCAGAGTAACCATCAAGATAGAAAAAATATTCTTGGTGATCCATTCGCTCTAAGACTTGATCTAGAAAAGGCATTGGGAAATGATCCTTGCGAGTGGCCTTGTTCAACTTCCTATAGTCGATGCACATCCTCCACCCGGTCACTATTCAAGTGGGGATGAGTTCATTGTCTTCACTCCGTATCACATTAGTGCCACCTTTTTTGGGGACAATATGCACAGGATGGGTGAGTCAGATATAGGATAGATGATTCCGGTAGTGAGCAACTTAATGACTTCACGGCGGACTACTTCCTTCATGTTTGGATTCAACTTCTATTGATGTTCAACAGTCAGCTTGTGGTCTTCCATCATAGGGATCTTGTGCATGTAAAGTTCTTGACTGACCCAGGTGAGATCATTCATCTTGTAGCCGATGGCTTTCCTTCTTTCTTTTAATTCTTTTAGGAGTTTCTCTTCTTGTTCGGTCGTTAGATCGGAATTTATAATAACTGGACAAACCTTGAGATCGTCCAAAAACACGTACTTCAGTCCCTCAGGCAGGGGCTTCATTTCAGGGGCTTCTAGCTTCTCGCATGGCTCTTCAATTACGTCCATAGCCTTAACTTCCTTCAACTTAGCTTTAGGATCTTCTTCTCTAGAGTCGAGGTGAAGAACACAATCCTTAACTTGTTCATTGATGGAATTATCAGTAGATGGGTTTGTTAGAGCCACTTCCAAAGGATCGTCTTGTTCATACTCCTCTTGTGTGAGGAGTGGCATTTGCTCAATGCAATCAATCAAATATACTTATTCTTGCATGCTTGGTCCTCTTGCATGCTTTAAAAAACTTTGAACTCGAGGGTTTCTTTACCTAGTCTAAGCAACAAGGTTCCTGCTTCAACATCAATTAGAGCTCTTGCAGTGGCAAGGAACGGACGACCAAAGATAAGAGGGTATCTGGAGTCTTCCTTTATGTCCATGATGACGAAGTCACATGGGACATAAGAGTCTTTTCCATCCTAGACTGGGACATATTCAATGATTCCCAAGGGAAGAGTCATAGAATTGTCTGCAAGCTGTATGGTCATGCCAGTTGGAAGCAGTTCTGCAAACCCTAGCCTCTTGCAAAGGCTAAGTGGCATGATACAGGTGCTAGCACCAAGATCAGCTAATCCCTTCTTACATGTAGAGTCACCAATATGACATGAAATCCCAAAGGATATCGGGTCTTTCTGCTTCTTGGGCATCTTTCTCTGAATGATATCAGAAGTGGTTTCACTAACTTTACTGTCTCATATTCTTCAGTTATATACTTCCTTGTGAGGAGTGACTTCAAGTACTTCGTCCAGGCTGGTATCTCAGCCAAAGCATTAAGAAAGGGTATATCAACATGAAGCTTCTTCCTAGCTTCCTTGAACTTATTGAAACGAGTATCAAGCTAGGTTTTCTTCAAACAAGCTGGGAAAGGAGGCCCAAGCTTGTATACTGGCACATCTGGCTCAGGTATGTCTTTTTCATTATCAATAGGTTTTTCAAAACTTTCCTCATCTGTCTTATCAATAGTTACTATCCCTTTTTGTTGGGACTCAGGTGTTGTTGAGTCTTGGGAAATCACAGATTCATCCTCATTCGTAATAACCACAGGTGTCTTGACAGGAGGATCTGAATAATCTTTTCCAGACCTGGTGGTAACAACCTTTAGTTACTCGGGGTGCTTAGGATTGTTCTATGGTTAGCCAGCAAAGGCTCCAACTGGTGGTTTCATGCTAGCTGCAAGTTGAGCTAGTTGGGATTCAATAGCCTTCTGATGGGCTTGCTGGTTAGCTATCATAGTCTGCTATGACTGCAACATCTTCTCAATGGCTGACAATTTGTCATCGGGAGAGATGGGACCGGCTTTTTGCCCTTGTTGTAGATTCTGGTAAGGGACTTGGTGGGATTATGAAACTGAGAGTTATTTTGATAATTGTTGTAGTTCCTATTCTGAAAGTTACCCGTATAATTTCCTTGATTTCCAAAATTTTGTTTTTGGTTATACTGCAATCCTGGTGGGCCTCATTATTGATTATTTGAACCAAGTGGTTGAGAGTTTTCCGCTCCTGAAGGATTTCCATACTAAAAACCTAGATGGTTTCTATTCTGATTCGAGTTATAATATCCTTTCCCAGGGATGGTGTTGATGGCATTCAGATTTTCCATTTGACCATTATCCCCTTGGGCACAAGTATTGCCCAGAACAACATCATAGAGAATGTTACAAGTTAGAGTTGAATGATCAATTCCTTTACATGCTTCACAAAATAATGAAGCTGACTTGACTTGTTCTTGTTGTCGAGGGGACGAGCGTCTTCTTTCGTAGGTGGAAAAAGATGATTCAAGTTGGTCTTGCTTGGCAACTAGAAGCTTAAGAGACTCAGAGATAGACTTGTACTCCGGAGTAGCTTCTGCCATAGCAACCTTCAGTACTCCTTTAATTACGGGTCTACCCCAGTTAGCTTGGTTTTAAGCTCCAAGGGTGACAACCTTCCATGCACTATCGTAACTTTGATGCATGAAGTTACCTCCAGATGAAGAGTCTAAAAACTTCTTGATATCATCATCCACACCCCTATAAAAGATTTTGATGAGTTGATTCTTAGGAATGCCATGGTGTGGACACTTGCGCAGGAGCTCTTTGTATCTTTCCCATGCTTCAACAAGGGTTTCTCCAGGGAGCTGGGTGAATTGTGTTATTCAGCCCCTAATTTCATAGGTGAGAGAACGAGGATAAAACTTTTCCAAAAAAACATTTTGAAGTTGTTCCCAGGTGGTGATGGGTTCGCATTGCAAGGAGTTATACCAACTCATGGCTCTATCAACAAGAGAATACTTGAAGAGACGGAGTCTTATGGCATCATCAGAGACTCTATTTTGCTTTGTCATATCACATAGATTAATAAACGTCAGAAAATGTTCTTGACTATCTTCTCTTTGCTTACCATCGAAAGGGTTGTTCTGAAGCAGAGTAACCCAATGTGCTCTTATCTCAAAATTAGGAGCATTGATGGGAGGAGGTTGTACTAGGTCATGAACATCAGCAGCTTTAGGGATTGAGAATTCTCTAAGGTCCTTTTGTAACTTAGCTTGTTGAGCTGCTACTTGAGCTGCTTGGATTTCTTCTTGAACTGCAGCTCGGGCTTCTTGCATAAGCCTTTCTCTTTGTGCATTAAGGGCTTGAGTCACCCTTCGGGCAATTTCCTCCTCTTGTGCCATCCTAGCTTGGTTTTGTCTGATCTGACAACGAAAGGTTCTATCTATCTCAGGGTCAAAGCTAGTAGAGAGTCCGGGACTGTTTGAACAGTGCATACACTAGACTTTGTGGGTACCTAGGATGGAAAGATCTTTCGGTAGTGAGATGGACGGAGTAGAGTCAAATTCAAGTTGATGACCGATAGTATCAAAATTAAAAGAAAAATCCTAGATTAGTCTAAAAAGAACTAGATTTAACTAGATGATTTTGTTGTCCCCGGCAACGGTGCCAGAATTTGATGTGGAATAATATTGCACTAACAAACTCACTCAAGGTTGAAATCACTAAGTTTTTAACCAAAACCTTGTGGAATAATACCACCCGCAAGCGGATGGGTCTTATCACAGTATAGTTGAGGATCGAATCCCAAGGGACAACATTTTTAAGAATCTTGTACTAGTTGAATCCAGTTGAATCAAGACTAATATTTAGAACAAGGTTGGTTGATTTGATTTTAATTAAACTAAATGCAAGGAAAGTAAAGAGCAGGGTTGAAAGTTGATTAAAGATTTATGATATGGAATTGTTGGGATGGTCCCGAGTTTCACCACCACTACACATGCAAACACATCCAATCACAAACATCCAAGCAAGATATAACTATCCAAATAGAGCTGCTGCAAAACCCCCCATACGGGCGTCAGGTTCACATAAGCATCACTTTAGGTATCAGACGTCTCGTCACCATCCAGATCACATACTTATAGCTCCGAAGATATAGATATCCAACTAAAGTTGTGGGCCCCCCGTATGGGCGTCAGGCACACAGAAGTGTCACCGTGGGATAGATGTCTCGTCACCTCACAGATCACACACTTACGACTTCAGGGAATCCCTCTCTATTTCTAGTCAGGGAGTCAACCGTGTTAATTGACATTCAAATCCTACATGTTGAAGTTCTCGCAACATAGGAAAAGAACAAGATAAATGCAAGCAGGTGATCAATCCACAAGAACACATCGACGATTAACAATGAAATGAAAAGTTATATACATTGCCATGTAATGTTTAGTAAAAGGACATGTAAGCATGGGCAGCAGGACTAATCCCCACACCCCAGTGAAATAAAAATACTCACTCATGATGAGAGAACCAAGAAAAACAAGAGAGAGAGAAGATTCCGCCATGAGCATGGTGAAGAAGATGATCGTATCTCGGTGGAGAAACAGTCTTCTATACAACATCAAGGTAGATCTGGACGAGCAGGCAAGAACACCATGATAGATGGGGCAGATCTTCTCTCTCCACCTTCTCTTTCTTCTCATAGTCCTTGCTCGCAGTAGGAGGAGCAGCTTGTGGACGTGATGGCGGTGTAGAAATGGCATAGATGCAACAGATCTAGATCTGGATCTAGATCTAGATCTAGATCTGAATGGAGTGGCTTGCAAATCTGGGTTTGCGCCTTAGATCTGGGTGAATGAGGTACAAGACCACCATAGAGGCAGGCTCTTGGTTGTGGAGATCGTCTCCTTAGGCTCGGGACAGACCTACAGCCTAACGGCATATGGAGATCATGATTTGAAAGGTTGGGAGTCGTGTTCTATTCATAGGTAGGCTGGCACCGACTTACTTTCGTGACCTTGGAAATTTGCAACAGGTCACGGTTCTTGGGTTTTGTTGCCACAGTCGTGGCCTTTACATACCATGGTCACGATTAGTTTTGTACTAAGGTCGCAGTTGCCTTTTCTGCATGTAGGTCGCGGTTTCTTGAGGTCGCGATCATGCTGGAATCGCAATCGCGATCATGCTGGAATTGCAGTTGCGTCTATGTGTAGATGCCCGAAGTGTTGGTGTATGATGCGAGGAGGTCGCGGTTAGTAGAAGTGATGTCGCGGTCTTGATCCTGGCGGGGGGGGGGGGAGATGCAGGTCGTGATTAGGAAAGATTGCAGGCGCGGGTGAAGAAGTCGTGGTCGCGACATTGAGTGGAGATACCGCGGTTGTGGTTAGGGTTAGAGGGTGGAAGGGAAGACTAGAGGCACATTATTTAGAAAAAGACCGTGAGTTGAGCTCGGTTGATGAATTCGTCGACCGAGGGGTAGAATTATGGACAGGTGGAAGGCAGAACTGTGGTCACGGGTGGGGGCAAAAGCCAAGTTTCGGTCGGTCGACGACCTCGTCGACCGAGATGGTGCATGCATGAAGAGGATGAAATCCAATTAAAATCAAGATTCAATCCATTAGGCTAAGCAGGGATGTATGAGAAGATTTGGGCAATAAAAGCAATAGATCATAGCAAAACTGGGCCAAATATGGTGACTAAAACCATGATGAATATGCATTCATCAAAATACCCCAAACTTAAACGTTGCTCGTCCTCGAGTAACACAAAATCTGAAACAATCGCCAAATGAATACTTTCAACTCGTGCAATTGCCTCATCTTCACATCACGATTGTTTCTTTTCTGCTTTGTATGACTAAGCATCTCAACTTCCTAAGACCACTGAACACATCTTACCATATCTTCGTTTCTGAGTTTGTTTCCCAACATCACTTTCTCTCCACTTTTTCCAACATCAAGCATGTCTAAGAGTTTCATAACAGTCCAGAGACACCCGCAGAACAACAAGTGTGCACCTGATCTAACACTGGTGTTTTTCAGGATAAGGGAGGCATTCATTGTGCCTTTATGTGGAAAGGGAGTGAAGGGTGGTATGGAAGGAAGAAATAAATCTCTCCTCTATTCGACTCGAGATTTTTTTATTATTTGGTTGCAGTTTCATTGACTGAAACTCTTATTAAAAAAAATTGTGAATCTCTCCTCTATTCGACTTGAGATTGCATTTTTTGTGTGCACTTTGGCATCTTTTCTTGGCGGTACGCCCCTATTAATTTGCGAGGGGTATGGAAGAAGCGGATATAGATAGAGATGGTGTGCCACCCCAAACTTAGGGTTTGGCACTATTTTGGCTATTTTTGTTTCTTTTTGATGAACGGAGGGGTAAGAAGATGATAGAAGAGGTGTAGAAAAGAGTTTAGATCAAAATGCAACTTGATTTACAATTCAGTGCACCGAGTTGTTCTCCTTATCTTACTCTGCTCAAATAATGACTTGATGAGGATCCAGTGGAGATTCCATGCTATTGTTCCACTAGTCAGTTAGGAAGCACAATGTGTTTGATCCCTCTCGGTTTGATAGATACTTGCCATATTTACTGATCATGATGTTAGGATTCATAAGCTTCACACGGTGATTTATAACCATCGACTGGTCTCAGAACTTGTCCCCCTTGAGGCTTTGCTTCGAATAAGGAGGGTATAATGATTCAAAAATTGCATGGAAAAATGGGATAGCCGGCTAGGTAATGGCTTTGATTGAAACACAAGCGTCAAAACTTCATCAAGTTTCATTACAAAATACTTTGAAAACTTTAAAATTTTGAAAATTTTGAAAAAAAATTGCTTAAAATTGCAACGATGAAATCTTAAGTCTGAAACAGATAGGAGTGGGTGGAAAGTGAAGTATGTACCATCTACCCTCCACCTGAACTTAGAAATTTTATCATCCCGAGCAAACTCTAAATCCGAGATGGAGGGGAAGCATTGTGCCGGTTGGCCCATCAGATGTGGTTGCATTCCTTTCCGCGACGCGTCCTCCATCTGAAATCTCAAAAATGAAAATTATCAGAACATAAGACTGCATCTTGCGATGCATTGTCTACTAGGTGCAAAATTTCCTAAAAAGTAAAAAAAATTAAGGAAAAGTTCTAATTCAGAATTAAAAGTAAAAGCAAAATTATTGATCGGGTTGCATCCCGACAAGCGCCTTTATTTTACGTCGATGGATCAACGTGGTTTCTTCAGTTTTCTGGTAGATATGTTAGTTTGGACAAATTCATCAATTCATCAGTACTAGTATCAGCTGTGGTGAAATATCTCTTCAAGCGTTGGCCATTTGCCACAAAATCGCCTGACTTCTCACTCCATAAAGTAAATGCACCATGTGGATAGATGCTCTTGATAATGTATGGCTCAGATCATCGAGAATGGAGTTTCCCTGGGAATAACTTTAGTCTTGAGTTGAACAACATTACTTGGTCTCCCACTTGAATGTCTTTCCTCTTCAGATGACCATCATGCTATAACTTTGTATGTTCTTTATAGATTCTGGCATTCTCATAAGCTGTCATCCTTAGTTCGTCTAGCTCTTGAAGTTGCAGAATCCTGGCTTGTCCAGCTATCTTCATGTCAAGATTCAGCTGTTTGATTGCCCACCAAGCTTTGTGTTCGAGTTCAATGGGCAGGTGACATGACTTTCTATATATTAATATAAATGGTGTTGTTCCAAGAGGAGTCTTGAAAGTAGTCCGGTAGGCCCACAAGGCGTCATTGATTTTCACTGACCATCCTTTCGGTTGCAGCCCACTGTCTTTTCCAAGATAGCCTTGAGTTGACGATTTGAAACCTCTACCTGCCCACTTGTTTGTGGGTGGTAGGGGAAAGCTACCTTGTGCGTTACACCATATTTTCTTAACGGTGCTTCGAAGCTTCTTTCCTGAAAATGAGAACTCCGTCGGATATCACTGTGTGTGGAACTCCAAAATGGGGAAATACAATGTCTTTGAACATCTTGATAACTGGTTTGGAATCGCTAGTGACGGTTGGTATGGTTTCTACCCATTTAGAGACATAATCCACCACAACTAGGATGTAGGAAAATCCATGTGAGGATGGGAATGGACCCATGTAGTCCACTCCCCAAACATCAAAAATCTCGACTTATTTCCATAGCTTAAGTGGCATATCATCTCTTTTCGTTATGTTACCTGTCCTCTGAAACTTGTCGCATCACATAACAAAATTGTATGCATCTTTGGATATGGTTGGACAAAAGAAACCACATTGCAAAACTTTCAAAGAAGTTTTCTTAGAACTCATATGGCCTCCAACTGGGTCTGAGTGGCATTGCTCTAAAACAAGTTGGGCTTCTTCCTCAATGATACAACGTCTATAGAGACCATCAACATAGAGCTTGAAGAGGTACGGTTCATCCCAGTGATATTGCCTCACATCATGCATGAATTTCTTCAATGCATTGCCAGTACACTCAGGGTGGATGACACCGACTGCAAGGTAGTTCACATAGTCCGAGTACCACGGAGTATCTTCTGAGACTTTCATAAGCTGGTCATCTGGAAGAGAGTCATTAATTGGGATCTTCTCAGTTTCCAGAGTGTGGATTCGACTTAAGTGGTCTGCTACAAAATTTTCTGTGCCTCTCTTATCTCTAATCTCAAGATCAAATTCTTGCAATAGGAGAATCCATCTTATTAGCCTTGGTTTTGCATCTTTCTTTTTTAGGAGGTAACAGATAGCAACATGATCTGTGTAGACAATGGACTTCTAACCAATGAGGTAGGGTCTAAACTTGTCAAAGGCATACACGACTGCTAAAAGTTCCTTTTCAGTATTTGCATACTTCCTTTGAGCTTCGTCAAGGGTTTTTGATTCATAATATATGACATGATGTTTCTTCTCTATACATTGGCCTAAAATGGCACCCACATGGTAATCACTGGCATCACACATTATTTCAAATGGGTGATCCCAATCTAGAGCTCGGATGATGGGTGTTGTTGTAAGGGCATGTTTTAGATTGTTGAAACTTTTGATACATTCTTCATCAAAATGAAAATCCACATCCTTTAGCAACAAGTTTGTCATGGGCTTGGTTATCTTGGAGAAATCCTTGATAAACCTTCTATAAAAGCCTGCATGACCAAGGAATGCACGAACTTTTCTTACATTGGTCGGGATAGTGAGTTTGGAAATTACTTCAATTTTTGCCTTGCCTACTTTGATTCCTCTATTACTGACCCTATGGCCAAGGACAATGCCTTCCTTTACCATAAAGTGACACTTCTCCCAATTTAGCACTAGATGTGCTTCTTCACATTGTTTGAGGACGAGGGAGAGGTGCTCAAGACACGAATGATATGAATCTCCATATACGGAGAAATCATCCATTAAAACTTCCATAATAGTTTTAGTTAGACCAGCAAATATGGCCGCCATGCAACGTTGGAAAGTCGCAGGCGCATTACATAGCCCAAATGGCATCCTTCTAAAGGTGTATGCTCCAAAGGGGAAAGTAAAAGTAGTTTTCTCTTGGTCATCTAGATGTATAGGAATTTGATAGAATCCATAGTAACCGTCGAGATAGCAAAAATATTCTTGGTGAGCCAGTCACTCTAAGACTCTATCTAGAAAAGGCATCGAGAAATGATCCTTGAGAGTGGCCTTGTTCAACTTCCTGTAGTCGATGCACATCCTCCACCCGATCACCGTTCGAGTGGGGATGAGTTCATTGTCTTCATTCTGTATCACAGTAGTGCCACCCTTTTTTGGGACAACATGCACAAGACTCACCCTTGGTGAGTCAGATATAGGATAGATGATTCCGGTAGTGAGCAACTTAATGACTTCGCGGTGGACTACTTCCTTCATATTTGGATTCAACTTCTGTAGATGTTTAACAGTCGGCTTGTGGTCTTCCATCATAGGGATTTTGTGCATGCAAAGTGCTTGACTGACCTCGGTGAGATCATTCATCTTGTAGTCGATGGCTTTCCTTCTTTCTTTTAATTCTTTCAGGAGTTTATCTTCTTGTTCAGTCGTTAGATCAGAATTTATAATAACTGGACAAACCTTGAGATCATCCAAAAACATGTACTTCAGTCCCTCGGGAAGGGGCTTCATTTCAGGGGCTTCTATCTTCTTGCATGGCTCTTTAGTTACATTCATAGCCTTAAGTTCCTCGAACTTAGCTTTAGGATCTTCTTCTATAGATTCGAGGTGAAGGACGCAATCCTTAACTTGTTCATTAATGGAATTATCAGCAGATGGGTTTGTTAGAGCCACTTCCAAAGGATCGTCTTGTTCATACTCCTCTTGTGTGAGGAGTGACATTTGCTCAATGCAATCAATCAAATAGAATTCTTCTTGCATGCTTGGTCTTCTTGCATGCTTTTAAAAACTTTGAACTCGAGGGTTTCTTTACCTAGTCTGAGCAGCAAGGTTCCTGCTTCAACATCAATCATAGCTCTTGTAATGGAAAGGAACAGACGACCAAAGATAAGAGGGTATCCGACATATTCCTTTATGTCCATGATGACGAAGTCACATGGGACATAAGAGTCTTTTCCAACCTTGACTGGGACATCTTCAATAATTCCCAAGGGAAGAGCCATAGAATTGTCTGCAAGCTGTATGGTCATGCCAGTTGGAAGCAATTTTGCAAACCTTAGCCTCTTGCAAAGGCTAAGTGACATGATAGAGATGCTAGCACCAAGATCAACTAATCCCTTCTTACATGAAGAGTCACCAATATGACATAAAATCCCAAAGGATCCTGGGTCTTTCTGCTTCTTGGGCATCTTGCTCTGAATGATATCAGAAGTGGTTGTCGCTAACTTTACTATCTCATATTCTTCAGTTATATACTTCCTTGTGAGGAGTGACTTCAAGTACTTTGTCCAGGCTGGTATGTCAGCCAAAGCATCAAGAAAGGGTATATCAACATGAACCTTCTTCATAGCTTCCTTGAACATATTGAAACAAGTATCAAGCTTGGTTTGCTTCAAACGAGCTGGGAAAGTAGGCCGAGGCTTGTATATTGGCACATCTGGCTCAGGTGTGTCTTTTTCGTTATCAGTAGGTTTTTCAAAACTTTCCTCATCTGTCTTATCAACATTTATTGTCCTTTTTTGTTGGGAGTCAGGTGTTGTCGAGTCTTGGGCAATCAAAGAGTCATCCTCATCCGTAATAACCACAGGTGTCTTGACATGAGGATCTGAATAATCTTTTCCAGACCTGGTGGTAACAACCTTTAGTTGCTCGGGGTGCTTAGGATTGTTCTCTGGTTGGCCAACAAAGGCTCCAGCTAGTGGTTTCATGCTAGCTGCAAGTTGAGCAAGTTGGGATTCAATAGCCTTCTGATGGGCTTGCTGGTTAGCTATCATAGTCTGTTGTGACTGCAACATCTTCTCAATGGCTGACAATTTGTCATCGGGAGAGATGGGACTAGATTGTTGCCTTTGTTGTTGATTCTGGTAAGGGACTGGGTTGGGATTTTGAAACTGAGAGTTATTCTGATAATTGTTGTAATTCCTGTTCTGAAAGTTACCCCTATAATTCCCTTGTTTCCAAAATTTTGTTGTCGGTTATACTGCAATCCTGGTGGGCCTCATTGTTGATTATTTGAACCAAGTTTTCGTGAGTTTTCCGCTCCTGAAGGATTTCCATACTAAAAATCTGGATGGTTTCTCTTCTGATTCGGGTTATAATATCCTTTCCTAGGGATGGTGTTTATGGCATTCAGACTTTCCATTTGACCATTATCCCCTTGGGCACAAGTATTGCCCAGAACAACATCACAGAGAATGTTACAGGCTAGAGTTGAATGATCAGTTCCTTTACATGCTTCACAAAACAATGAAGCTGACTTGACTTGTTCTTGTTGTCGAGGGGGCGAGAGTCTTCTTTCATAGGCGGCAAAAGATGATTCAAGTTGGTCTTGCTTGGCAACTAGAAGCTTAAGAGACTCGGCAATAGACTTGTACTCGTGAGTAGCTTCTGACATAGCAACCTTCAACACTCCTTTACTTACGGTTCTACCTCAATTAGCTTGGTTTTCATCTCTAAGGGTGACAACCTTCCATGCGCTATCAGAACTTTGACGCATGAAGTTACATTCAGATGAAGAATCTAAAAACTTCTTGATATCATCATCCACACCCCTATAAAAGATTTCGATGAGTTGATTCTTAGGAATGCCATGGTGTGGACACTTGCGCATGAGCTCTTTGTATCTTTCCCATGCTTCAACAAGGGTTTCTCCAAGGACCTGAGTGAATTGTGCTATTCGGCCCCAAATTTCATAGTTGAGAGAATGAGGATAAAACTTTTCTAGAAAAACGTTTTGAAGTTGTTCCCAGGTGGTTATGGGTTCACATTGCAAGGAGTTATACCAACTCATGGCTCTATCAACGAGAGAATACTTGAAGAGACAGAGTCTGATGGCACCATCAGAGACTCTGTTTTTCTTTGTCATATCACATAGATCAATAAACCTCAGAAGATGTTCTTGACTATCTTCTCCTTGCTTACCATAGAAAGGGTTGTTCTGAAGCAGAGTAACCCAATGTGCTCTTATCTCAAAATTAGGAGCGTTGATGGGAGGAGGCTGTACTGGGTGGTGAACATCAGAAACTTTAGGGATTGAGAATTCTCTAAGGTCCTTTTGTAACTCAGCTTGTTGAGTTGCTGCTTGAGCTGCTTGAATTTCTTCTTGAACTGCAGCTCGGGCTTCTTGCATAAGCCTTTCTCTTTTTGCATTAAGGGCTTAAGTTACCCTTCGGGCAATTTCCTCCTCTTGTGCCATCCTTACTTGATTTTCTCTAATCTGACAACAAAAGGTTCTATCTATCTTAGGGTCAAAGCTAGCAGAGAGTCTGGGACTATTCGAACGGTGCATACACTAGACTTTGTGGGTACCTAGGATGGAAAGATCTTTCGGTAGTGAGATGGACGGAGTACTGTCAAATTCAAGTTGATGATCGATAATATCAAAATTAAAAGAAAAATCCTAGATTAGTCTAAAAAGAACTAGATTTAACTAGATGATTCTGTTGTCCCCGGAAACGGTGCCAGAATTTGACGTGGAATATTATCGTACTAACAAACTCACTCAAGGTTGAAATCCCTGAGTTTTTAACCAAAACCTTATGCAATAATACCACTCGCAAGTGGACGGGTCTTATCGCAGTATAGTTGAGGATCGAATACCAAGGGACAACATTTTTAAGAATCTTGTACTAGTCGAATCTAGTTGAATCCAGACTAATATTTAGAACAAGGTTGGTTGATTTGAGTTCAATTAAACTAAATGCAAGGAAAAGTAAAGAGCAAGGTTGAAAGTTGATTAAAGATTAATGATATGGAATCGGTGGGATGGTCTCAGGTTTCACCACCACTACACATGCAAACACATCCAATCACAGACATCTAGGCAAGATATAACTATCCAAATAGAGCTGCTACAAAACCCCCCATACGGGTGTCAGGTTCGTATAAGCATCACTTTAGGTATCAAATGTCTCGTCACCATCTAGATCACATACTTACGGCTCTAAAGATACAGATATCCAACTGAAGTTGCAGGCCCCCCATACGGGCGTCAGTAGGGATGGTAAAAGTTGGATAACCGTGTCCATCAACCGCTATCTGAACTGTTCCGTTCACGCAAAACTGAAATGGATTATCCATCCATATGGTTAGGTTTAGATGGATGCTCGGGAACAGATATCCATGGGGGAGCAGTTTTGAATCTGAAACCACAACACTGCCACCAGTCAGCCAACCCTCTCCCATACAGCTCCTACCCTACATGAAGTACATGATCCCCGATGGCGGAAGAAACAACGACGACCCACCGTGCGACGTCCCTGGCCAGTGTGCACCACCAGTTTGGCTAGCACGGCGAGCGAGTCGGAGTATCGACGACCACTGATGACTCCCCTGTTGACGCTAAAGCTGGGGTGTTCGGGCCATATCCTAGTAGTCAGCCGTGGTCGACAGGACCCCAGCGCCAATGGCTGCTGCTCTACCTGGGACTCCGTCAGCTGCACAGAAAACCCTATCAGCTCCGTCTCGTAGACATAGAGCAGCTCGGGCGGCGGCTCGGCTTCCCTATCATCTTTGCCATTGGAACTGATTCTATCATGACGTTGAGGATGGCCTCCTACCACCGCTTCCCCGTCCCACCTACCCGCGAGGCATCCATGACCATCAGGGTGATGGAGTCCGACATGATGCATGGTGTGTTTGGCCTGGACCAGAGACACAGGGACACCGGGGATGCAGAGGCGTCGGGGCCACCGTGAGGGTCAGGCTACACGAAGATGCTGTACATGGAGTCCAGTGCAAACCCAACGCTGGCCGTCGTGGATATCGTCGAAACCGCCTGCGTGGGTTACAAGGCCAGCTCACCATTGTAGTTGACAGCACATTGGCACCCATGGTCACATCACATGCAAAGCTTAGTTATGATTTCGTCATGCACAACCTGTCCAAGTTCATTCGTGGCGGAGCTAACATCATAGCCGGCAGCAAACTGGTCATCCTCGTCCTCTTCCTTCAATTCTATGGGCTCTTACTTGAATTCACCCTCATGTCTGCCATATTCTCATGTGAAGGAGGATTAAGAGAAGTTGTCATGGTTATTGAGCAGCAACTTGGTTACTTGTCTATAATGGAGATCGCCATCTGCGCACCTGCCACAGAAGGAAATAACTAGCTGGAGATGACACTTCCAAGTTATAACTAGCTGGAGACCAATTTGCAAATCCTTGTTCATGCTATTTTGACCAAGAATGGGACCCACCGAGTCTTAAAATGCAGCGTAGTGGATAAAGATTCTGTTAATTTTTTGTAATTCAACCGTGATTGGTTGTATCCATAACTGACCCACATCCACGCACGTAAGATGGACATGCAGTTCATTATCCAGTCACACAGTGGACAACCTAGAGATACAGGTGAATGGCTGTGGATGACCACAGATTCTGGATGTAGCGGATGAAATTGCCATCCCTAGGCGTCAGGCACACAGAAGCATCACCGTGGGATAGATGTCTCGTCACCTCATGGATCGCACACTTAAGACTTCAGGGAATCCCTCTCTATTTCTAGTCAGGGAGTCAACCACGTCAATCGACACTCAAATCCTACATATTAAAGTTCTCACAACATAGGAAAAGAACAAGATAATTGCAAGCATGTGATCAATCCACAAGCACACATCGACGATTAACAACGAAATGAAAAGTTATATACATTGCCATGGAATGTTTGGTAAAAGGACATGTAAGCATGGGCAGCGGGGCTAGTCCCCGCACCCCAGTGAAAGAAAACTACTTGCTCATGATGAGAGAACCAAGAAAAACAAGAGAGAGAGAGAAGATTCTGCCACGAGCATGGTGACGAAGATGATCGCAACTCAATGGAGAAATGGTCTTCTACACAACGTTAGGGCAGATCTATATGAGGAGGCAAGAACACCACGGCAGACGGGGCAGATCTTCTCTCTCCACCTTCTCTTTCTTCTCGTAGTCATTGCTTGCAGCAGGAGGAGCAACTTGTGGACGTGATGGCGGTGTAGAAATGGCATAGATGCAAGAGATCTAGATCCGGATCTAGATCTAGATCTAGATCTGAATGGAGTGGCTTGCAGATCTGGGTTTGCACCTTAGATCTGGGTGAACGAGGCGCAAGACCACCACAGAGGTAGGCTCTTGGCTATGGAGATCATCTCCTTAGGCTCAGGACAGGCCTGCAGCCTAACGACATCTGGAGATCATGATTTGAAAGTTTGGGGGTCACGTTCTATTTATAGGCAGGCTGGCACCGACTTACTTTTGCAACCTTAGCAATTTGCAACAGGTCGTGGTTCTTTGGTTTTGTTGCCACGGCCATGGCCTTTACATACCGTAGTCGTGGTTAGTTTTGTACTGAGGTCACGATTGCCTTTTCTGCCTGTAAGTTGTGGTTGCTTGAGGTCGCGATCATGCTGGAATCATGGTCGTGATCCTGCTGGAATCGTTGTCACGATCATGCTGGAATTGCAGTCGCGATCTATGTGTGGATGCCCGAAGTGTTGGTGTATGACGCGAGGAGGTCACGGTTAGTAGAAGTGTTGTCGTGGTTGCGATCCTGGTGGGGGAGAGATGCAGGTCGCGATTAGGAAAGATCACGGGCGTGGGTGAAGAAGCTGCGGTCACAGTGTTGAGTGGAGATACCGCAGTTGTAGTTAGGGTTAGAGGGTGGAAGGTAAGACCGCAGGTGCGGTATTTAGAAAAAGATCATGGGTTGAGCTCGGTCAACGAATTCATTGACCGAGGGGTGGAATAGCGGACAGGTGGTAGGTGGAACCGCGGTCACGGGTGGGGGTAGAAGCCAAGTTTCAGTCGGTCGACGACCTCATCGACCGAGATGGTGCCTGCATGAAGAGGATGAAATCCAATTAAAATCAAGATTCAATCAATTAGGCTAAGCAGGGATGTATGAGAAGATTTAGGTAATAAAAGCAATAGATCAGAGCAAAACTGGGCCAAAGATGGTGACTAAAACCATGATGAATATGCATTCATCACAAGATATATTTGATTAAGATACATGCTAAGGGTTTTAGACCCAATCTCAATTTTGTAATTGATATTATTCATAATCAGATGTAGTTTAAATTCAGAGTTCAGTACATGTTCAGTACTCATTAGTTAAGTTTAGATTCAGAATTTAGCAAGCTTAGACTTAAGATAATTAGTTCAGAACTTTCACATGGTACATTATATGACAAGTCCTCATTCAAAGAGTCCTGGGATGACTTAGAGGCTTATATTGCCAATTCAGAGGAGTGTTTACTCCATTTCAGAGGGCACATTATGAGAATAGAGGGTGTGTTGTATCATAGAGGACACTTCGGTGTCAACAGAGGGCATGTTGTGCCAACAAAGGGTGCGTTGAACGATAGAGGAAACTTTGGTGTCAACAAAGGAGAACTTATTGTATAATGGTGGCCACGACTCAGATAAAAGTTGTAAATAAAAGATTCCTTAGTTCATAGAATGTACATAATCTAATTTATAAGTTTTGTAAAAGATATTAAGATAAGAGAGACATAACTCATGCCCTTTGTGCAAGTCATGTGGCCCAGGCACCAGAGTGCAAGCCAATTCAGAGACATAACCCAGGCCCAGATTGTAGGTTATGTGACCCAGGCACCTTAGTACAGGTCATGAGACTCAGGTACAAGAGTACAAGTCTCCAGAAAAGATAAGTAAAAATATAAGGACTAAGTTGAAGTAATAAATGATATTTATGTTTAGATTTTGTAAAGTTTTTAATGTTAATTTTTAGTATATAATGTTTAAGAATAGTTTGCAGTATCTTATTTCATCAAGTAATGTATATGTTAGAATACTCATGCCACTTATGCTAACAATCATTTTTCCAATGCATGGTTGGGGATGAGATGTCTGGAGGTGAGAGTAGGAGCAGAGTAGATCCCGGATAATCAAGTATAAGGATAGAGAAGGACTCAATCTAGTGGGGTGCCAACTATAAGATGATGCTCAGGTTTATAGACTCATCTATATGTTCTAATGTTTATCATTTTATAGTAGAGACTCAAGATGTCAAATGAGTTTTCCATGTAATAACATTTGTGTTCCTTTTGTAAGAACAATGATGAGAATTTGTATTATTTAATTCTTGTGTGATTGATTATATTGTTGTTATGAATGTCAATTGTATGTAATGCCCCCCTGAGTGCACAAATTATGGATAACTTAGTGTTGCTTCCTATATGTGCAGGTGTGTGCTTAGGGAGGGTGTTATAGTTGTTTAGAGAGAAAGAATGCACCAACTCTGTCAAACATAGTTTTCTCTTCATACCCAATCCATTATAAAAAGTTTTAACTTATCCCTACAAGTCAATCCCATGGTGCGACACTTTATTTAACATGTTTTGGAATCTTTTAGGACTCTATAAGATTCATTTGCAAGTTGTTTAAAGCCATAAATTTTACTAGCCAGATTATTTGCCTTTTAGGAGGGATTTACTTCTTAGAGAATACATATATCATTACTTCTCCTGACCTTATAGATTCAGAGGGAAAACTAAAAAACTATGTTTTATACCTATTTGATAAAGAATTCGAAAATAGTTTTAGATAGATGATAGTGACAAAGATGCATTATACTTTATTTATATAGCATCTTTCTATTCAAATTTTATATGCTGCATTGGTTCCTCATTACTGTGCTAGTGAAAATCTTATGACTTTATAAGTCTAACAAGGTCAAGATCTTTCTTATAACTTCCTGCATTAACTGTTTGTCTCTTATGAGACCTAATTGTGTCATAGCATATGTGAAATTAATATTCTCCCATACGGTTTTCTTATTGCTTGAGACATCCACATCCTCCTTGTTCTCCCTATGGTCAACCATGTCATCTAATTCTACCACTGGTTGTTCTAGAATAGCCTCCTTTGCTATGGATAGTGTACTACTGCACACTTTTGATATCTATGGATACATAGATGGATCAGAACCAACACCAACTCGGTTTGTTCAAGATGCTCCCTTTCTCCCAAGAAATTCATTGGTTGACTTGTGCATCTGGTGGGTTACATGTTCTATCGTGATACGATTTTAGGGCATCCATTACAAGATGGACCGCATGAGATCAAGATTGTGCTCAACTTCTGGATTTCTCTCAGGTGGTGGTGAAGAAGACCTACCTTAGTTCATACTTTGTGTGTGGACCATGAAAAGGTGTATGGAAAGAAAATTGGATTATGACAATCACAAAAAACTTATCAATGATATAAAAAATTGTAATAAATCTTTAATTGAAAAAGAAATTAACATAAAAATAAAATTTGTCCTAGAGTGGCCAATTTCAACACTCATATTATTGGCATTGAAAACTTCTAGCAATGGTCCCAAAAACTTGGCACAACTTAAATGTGCATGCTCAATACAATTTTACTTGTCAAAGTAGTAAATGGACTTGATGAGGCCCATATATCAAACTTGGGGAATTGGGACAACTAAAAACTGCTACTAACTAAAATAGATCAACTAAGGCAAACAAAAGAGTGGGTTGTTTGATTAAACTAAGGATGAGAATTCAACATTTTAGAGAACTAAGTGAAAGGAAGATAATATGGAAGGATTCTTTAGGATACTAGTTTCACCACAATGCCAACCTATGCATGCATCTTATTAGATCAACACAACTTAATTTACTTTCTTAGATTTAATATGTGTAGCTTATACTACTTACTTTCGTAACTTAGTACATTGTTTATTGTAGTTACTAATCCACTTTTGCAGTATCAATATAAGAGACTAAATGATAAAGACTATCTCTGGATGATTACTTCACAATTGTAAACATGCTTTCACAGTATGATATTGACTATGATTATAATGACTTCTCTAATTGTTAACCATGTTGTTGTAGTAGTTTTCAATCCATGTGAACAATCATAAACATAAAATTCTTTTCCTAATTATTAACCCCACTTTGCAGTAGTTAACAATCTCTTACAAACTTATGGCAATCAAATATAAATAGGACAATTAAGTTTTTCTGTTATCAAAATCCAAATTAAATGATTATATTGTGTTGAATTAAGATATGAACATGTACAGAGTCAACATCACGCTACTCCTGGGTCTTGCATAATGGGGTTTTAACCCCTCATGCTTCACAAAGAATCATAAAAGGGAGGAAGGTGAAGAAATCCATTGACAACTCCTAAAGTGTTGTTGGGGACTCTTTATCTCATCCTTCTGGTGCTTTGGTTCCTCCCAGGATGATCGTTGGGATGGCCTCTGGATGAGATGCCTTTGCTTTAAAATGTGATGTGAGAAGCGGTCGGATAAGATCCTCCATGTGGATTCCCCCCACCTTTAGTTTATATAGGTCAATACTTGGTTGTGGATCATTCAGATAAGCCTTGTCTTGATCAAGGTTGTCAGATAAATTTTGGTTCCACTAATTTCCTCTACTTATTGCACTTTAGGGTTTCAATCTTTGTGCCACAGACTTTTTTCATTGGTACCAAGAAAATTTTGACACTTCCACTCCTTTCTTCTCAATTCTTCCTTGTTGTTGGTTATCATACTCATGTTGGTGCCACTGAAAAAGTTGGTGGTACCAACTTTCTTCTGTTTTGATTTGCTCAAGTCTACAATAAAGTAGAAGTATACAGGTGTTGTTGACTTTCTTCTATTTTGACTTGGTCATGTCTACAATATAGTAATATATTAGGCCAATAAAAAATAAAGCAATTTTAACCTAGCTATTTGTAAAATGAATAATATTTATGCACATGGACTGTTTTAGGGGATTTAGGGAAATGTTCACAAAACACATGAATATGAGATAAATCATCCTCAAATCATGCCTAAATAGTCCCCAATTGGGGTAGAGAAATCATTTGCTTTAGGGGTTTGGCATCAAACAATTATGTGATATGAGTAAAACATATCTTATTCATAATATATGGAAGATATATGCTAAAAGGTCTCAGTTCAATTAATATAGTTAAATGGAAAATATATATTATAAAGAATTTTGTTCATCTATAAAAGTAAGCAATGTTGTATCTTGGATGGGGAGGGATCTGCTCGTCTATATGCATAATTCTTCCACCCATTTCTGCTTGTATTAGAAAAGGGAGTTCTATCACCCTATGGATGGGCTGGCTCACTAACAATACATTCCTAAGAAGTTATGTAAGACACATTAATATGCTTAATGTTGGTGGTAGTTAATAATGGATCCCTTGATCACTTACTTGATGATCATCCTTAACGAGAGGTCTTTGAGTGAGTTCAAGAATCTAGTAAATGGTTTGAATGCCTATCTTTGCAATGAGGATACCTCATGCTAAATAATATGACCAAGATCAATCTCAAACTCTTTTTGAATTTTGTTAGAAGTGAATCGCCTATTTTATTGTCATGCTTGGCTCTACATCCACAATACCCCTAAAAGTTTCAATTAAAAATGGTTGGAGGGTTATTCTAGTTAGATAAGATACCCATGAAACTTTAAGAAGGTTTGATCTCTATAGTATATCTCTATGATTTATTTGTAAGAAAAGGTATGAAGATACTTTGCCTCCATTCTTCTACTACAATCTTCTTGAAGATGTTTGATTTATATCTGATGAAGCATGCTTGATTGCTATCATTCCTACGAATGTTGTTGATTGTTACAACTATAAGAGAAAAAGTAGTCACCTTATTTGCCTTACTATGATGCATCACATTTCTTTATAAAGATATTAAAGGTGCTTCCACAAAAAATCATCCAATGCCTTTGATTGTTGTAGGGATATTACATCTAATTTTTATAGTGTATACAAATAGACATTATTAGCTATAATGTATATGTATATATATATATATGTGTGTGTGTGTGTGTGTATATATATATATATATATATATATATTCTTTCTACCATACTCTTGTGAATGATTGGTATCTTATATTTTCTTTCTATTTGGTTGTATGAAGAGGTCCCAAATTTACTAAAGAAGAAAAAACCCTTCAAACAAATACCAAAATATTCCATAAACATTATTAATATTTGGTGAGTTATTGAAAGGCTGGCTGGTATTCTCTAAAAGGTAGAAGAGAATACTACACCAACTAGAAAATTTCATTGTTTCTTGCCATTAAATAAATTAGAGAAATACATTTAATGTATGCATGTATGCATGCAATTTAAACGAAGTAATTCAATAGAAAGAAAAACTAAATGTATTAGTAGTACCGTTTAAATTATGTTCTAAGTTTGTAGTCATTTAATATACAAACTAGAAATTATGTATGAAGTGGTTGATTCCAACCTTTACCAGTTTAATTAGTCCATTTTCACTAAAAACAAATACTTAACACTAATTTCCCATGATCCCATAAATCATATATATGAAGTGAGAGATACTAGAGCTAAGTAATATGATGCAATATACAAGCATCAAGGGTTACATCTTAAAGACCAACTGAAACACACCTCAATAAACCACAAGGCCATGACGTTTATTTTTAAACTCTATGGTATACATCAAACAGCCTTGTTCAGTGGGTATAAAGTACCTCAACTATACAAATCACTAAAAATATTCCTGAGAGATTTCCTAAGTCTTTTCTACTTTACCAAGTGAATGTGGAGGGCCATCTAGAATCAATTTCTTAATGATACCAACCACTAACATGTTACCCTTGGCTACCCAACAAAAACCAAACATCTACTAATTAGAGGGCATCGACCTCTACTCTCTTTAGAAAAATAGGAGAATTTTATTGAGCTCATATTTTCCCAACATAGGTTACCTCATCATAGACACATGATAGTTCGTAGCACATTTCCCTTTTTTTCATCCTAGATACATGCTACATGGTAACCCACTAACCTTACCAAAATGTACCTCAAGGGAAGTATATATGGTGTCGAAGGGTTAGATAAATTCTTATTGTATCGATTTCGTGATAGATTCTCATCCACACTTCCAGTTCTTACATGCAATTTTTGTATTGCGCTATTCCTAAACTGAAGTATTTTTATATCCAATGAGAAATAATGATATTAGATATTCTATAAGACCTTATTTTTCTTGTATTTTTCATTTTTGTGGACGTTGAGTGGCTAAAATATGTGAATGTCATGTCATATTAGTAAATAATGGGAAACATGGGCTTATCGGTCAGTTAACATGCTTTTCACTTAAAATAAACTAGTAAATAATGAGGCACATGGGCATGTTCATCAATAAATAAAATTTTTCTTTTAAATAAACCAGTTGATGTTTTGAGTGACTAAAAATGTGAACGTCATGTCATGTCATGATAGATTGGTAGATAATAAGGCACATGGGAATATCAGTCAATTAATATGCTTTTTATTTTAGTATAACTTGTATATATTTTAATCTTGTAAAATTTATAGTAATCATCAATTAATTAGAAAATAACAATTAGATGTGTTTTGGAATAAAAATACACTCTTATTTATTTGGATTTTGTGGTCTATTTTCTACTCTTTAAGTAATGCAATATTAGTGTTTAATCAATTAGTGTATAATATTAACCCTAGTTCGCATATAATGCATTTAGGTGCTTGAAACTCCAAAGGTATATGCGTGCCTTGTATAATTAGTCTCAATTATGGAGGTGTTTGTACACTACCTACTTTTATTTGGGTGTCTATTGACTAGAACATCAATTCCAATATTGAGGCATAACTTGTAATCTCTTCTTACATCTTCTTGAGGAATTCTTTGAGTTATCAATTTCACCATCAAATTCTCTTATGAATATTATAATTGCTATTTTATTTTGGGTTTGTAGACCAACTTGCTGTGTTCAAATTTTATGTTCTCTTTTAGATGTTATGTTGATAAAATATTGAACTATGAATCTTGCTATCCTATTTTCATGTATGATGATTAGGTTAGTTATCTAGAGTACTAGTGCTTCTACATAACCATACACATGGGCACACTATTTCCACCCATTGTGTACATTTTTCACTGACACACACACACACACACACACACACACACACACACACACACACACACACACACACACATATATATATATATATATATATATATATATATATATATATATATGTGTGTGTGTGTGTGTGTGTGTGTGTGTGTGTGTGTGTTATAGCATTTAAATTCTATTCCCTTGCAATCGACTCAGGATCCTATGGTGTCTTGGTCATACTCTATATATTTTAATCATTATATAATCTACATGTTTCTTTATAATTTTTGTGAATGATTTGAAAAATGAACAATCTTATACTCATTGACTATCTCTCTAAGTAGTATAATACCTCATTCTCTTGACTTCAATATCTACTAGTTTATATCCCTTTCTTGACTGAGAATAACTATCTTGTACTTAATGTTTAAAGTCTAAGAAAAATTCATTGCACATATACCATTGAAGCGACACATACTATTTCGCTTGTTTTCCATCTCTAGATATGCTCGTAATATACCAAGAGTTTGACACCATGACAAACTATTTAGGAAGGACTTACTCAAGCTTAAAACATCAAGGATTTTTAGATATGTTTAGATTTCTCTCTACAAGTGGTCTTATATAGTAGTCTTTTATGAATTTCTTTTTTCTTACCACCCATTTAGGTGAGGATGAGAAACTTTAATTTGGTCATTGTTAGTTTATATTTTCGTTGCTAATTTAAGTTAAGCTTTATATTTGTGCATTTGAGTTGTTAATATTCACCTTTTCTCTAGTATATATCTTGAATGTTGTTTGAATTAGGTTGTTATCTTATTCCATAGGTAGTTAGTAGATCTCTTCTTGGGTCCCAGTCATTACAAGTATGGCATCAAAGCAATATCATATGATAAATTAAATATCTTAGAATATCATGCATGTTTTCCTTACATAAGATCATTTTATAGGAGGAATAACTTATTTGAGGTTATGTAAAACATGTCCTCTCAGTCATATACTACCCATGCATGCTTCCCCATTTCTCAAAACCCACAACAAAACATACTAGGTATGGACCCTCCTTTGTCCATCACATCCTCCTAGGTTAAATTTGAGAATCAACACCTCACTATAGTGCCCCTC
Source organism: Alisma plantago-aquatica (assembly GCA_963693085.1). NCBI lineage: Eukaryota > Viridiplantae > Streptophyta > Magnoliopsida > Alismatales > Alismataceae > Alisma > Alisma plantago-aquatica. The sequence goes on from OY856409.1 coordinate 1,524,084,472, forward strand.
AAAACTACATGCAACTCTTCAGGATGAATTTCTCATGAGTATGAATGGTCCCTTCTTTTCTAGAATTATTATTATGATGATGATGATGATGATGATGATGATGATGGAAAAGATCAATGCTAGTCCCATTTCTAGCCATTACAAGGATTTTGTGTTGAGAAAATTCATCAAAGTTGAACCACACTACTTCAAGGGTGAGAGAAAAATGAAAATGGTGTACAAGGTTGATGATTGGGGTTTGCATGCTCATTTCATGAGAAGGTTCACTTTTCTCCACATGTGTTGGAAAACCCAACATGGTTTGATGGAACGACGTCACCTATATGTATGATACATGTACCATGATAGAGGAGCAGTTCCTCATGTTGTTCAATGAGAAGTATGTGTACTCTTTTATCTCGTAGAAGAAGAATATGAGTTTTACCTCGTGATTCAAGGCTCCATGTCCGTCTTTGACTACTCTTAGAGCACTACTCCACTTTTGAAGAGGCATATTGAGGCACCCTCTTCCTAGAGGACCATAATTACAATGTTAACCGCACCTTAGTCATGTAGATTCTACTGACCTTCCAGTATATCATGGACAAGGTGCTCACATTGGAGGCATATACCAGATTTCAAACCCCATCATACAACAACAATAAGTGGAAGAATCATAGAAATGGCCAGGTATGTGGAAGTGAAACCACTAATCTCATCACCATTCCTAGGGTAGACAACATCTAGGAAATCCTACAACTTAGAGAATAGGTAGATATCCAATCTGTCACCAGTATGGATAAGAAAGACCATTAAGACCAATGTTGTTAGCTTTATCAGGGAGCATCCCAACTCCACCTGCCCAACAGTAGTTGTAATAGAAATAACATTATCCCTAGAGAAACAACAACGACAACAACCAATATGGTCAAATCCAGTTGAGAGGCGCGCAAGATGCCTTTATGCCCTCAATGCCAAAGATGTTGGAGAAAATAATTAAGTGCTAAATATAGTATACACTAGAACTTGGATCATATTAAAGCTCTATTTTATTATAAATCATCAAATAATATCATTATGCCCAAACTTGTAATGATGTTAGAGTTAGAATATATACATGGACCATATTCTTGGTGTACAAACCCCTGGTGGTAGGATCTCCTCATCTTGTCTTAAGACCCTCTTGTTGGCCTATATATCCATGTGGATGTTGTCTTCAAACTTAATCCTCCTAGACATGATAAGTTTTATTTAATTCTTGGTATGGATTGGTTAGTATAGTTTGATGTGGCTTTGTTCGGTGGAAAGAAGAAAGTATATACTAAACCTTTGATGCTCAATGCCGCACAAACAAGAATACTCAAAACTAAACACACAATCAACCACTAAACATTCAACACAACAAAAAATGGATAAATTAAAACTAATTTCATATTTCCATCATGCTCAAAAACATATTACATAAAGGCCCATCAACATGTATCACATCATATACCATATCAGGTATTTACATATGTTTGGTGGCATCAACCAGAACCTGTATACAAAAGATCATGTTCTCATATACATGCCACATATACAAACTATAGTCATAATGCCAAAACCACGAGTCAATATACATCATATACAAAATGAAACCCTTCTCGGACCTAAGAGTGTAGAGATGACACTAGGACTGTAGTACACAACTAGAAACTATCCACCTTCTGTGTCTACTGATCTTCAAGATGCTCTTCTTCAACAACAAGATCCTGACCATGCCGTTGATGACAACCTCAAATGATGTGATAACCCACGAGGTGAGATCAACATCCCAACAAGAGATATAACTCTCAACCAATAAATATTGATACAACAAATTGTATTACCAGGTAAATTAAGAAGTTTAAGCAAGATAGGCAAACTAATCAGAATAAGCACAACAACATATATGACTAGAAGGAGTATGAAGAACATGTAAGAATATTATCTACTGAACAATTAATTTCTCTTACCACATAATGTAACAAATAATCAATATAGGAAACAAGGCAAGGGTAAAAATCCAATGTGAAGCATTTTTAAGCCTAAACAGATATGCTACACAAGTAGATTTCATGTTTTATTAAGCCCTGTAGAGAGTGAGGTATACCACAAACTACAACTGACCACTGTGAAGAGCTATTTAGTTATGTACAAGATCTAGGAGTACCAATGTCCTAAGATCTCCCACCCTCGGTTGGTACGAGTGAGATGTAGTGACATAACAGTCAAACTAGATGTAGTGACATACAATCAAGCTGCTAATACCATCCCATCCTTGGTATAAAGGTCACAAGGCTCAAAACTAGGGTATCCACAACCCTATCATCTGAGGTACAACCACGATTGTCCTCAATCACATCACATATATAATTTCTCAAACTGAGGCATGACCGTAACCGTCCTCCATAACTTTGTGATCTAGACGTCAAGGATGTACACTCCCTACACCCCACATACTCAACACTATCTGCTCCAAGTTTTCCTTAGGAATACTCATTTCCCTATTCAATAAGGTCTAACATCAAATGGTTCAAAGGCTCAGGGCAATACATGATTAGGGCTTCACTTGATTAAGTAAAGCCAATTGGGTATATTTTAGCTGCATCAATCAAGTTACATACAAACCCTAAAAGAGTTATACAAAGATAAGGGTGGATTGAAACTTTGAACACTACAAAACATAGAAAGTATACACTTGTCACATCATCACATGGTACTATTTGAATGGCATACATGTGACCATCACTGTCATCATACCACCACATGACATAAATCCCTTGTCACAACACACATAGGATATCACCTAAATTAGGGTAACCAACCCTATCCAAGGTACCTCATCTCTCCATACCTCATCAAAACTTATCATACTATCACCATACATGTGCCACATACAATATTGCATTTTTTTTAAGGAAAGATAATGTTATATATTAAGAAAAAACACATCAAGCAAGCGAAAACCTGCTTATGTGAAGTACCAACAGAGAGTTTGAGAAGAGAAAACAACAGCAGAAAGAAAAAAACTGAAAAAAGCGTAGGGAGGCATAGTTCAGCTAGTTGGGGGGAGGCACCCCTTAAGACAAACCTCCTATCAAAAAATAATGTTTTTGCATCCTAGAGATTTTCCTGATTTGAACAGCCCTTGATTTAGAAATGAAATCACAGAAGTTGCTACACTAAGCTGACTCCAGCCTCGTCGTCCACCATAGCTTTAAGATCACAGAGAAAAGCTGCTTCAGATTCACCATCTTCCGATTCATCCATTTTTCCTGCTGCTATTTTTCCTGTAGTTTAGTAAGGATGTGAAGATCGGCATCTATTTGTGTTATAATAATTCTTGCCAATTTTTTGGTGTTGTTGAAAGTTCTATTGTTCCTTTCTTTCCAAAGGTTCCAGCAGATTGAGATGAAAAGATCATTGCTTTTGAAATTTCTGTAATGTCTTGAAGGTGTTATTTGGATGGGAAAAATGACTTCCTGGAAATCAGGAAGGCAATTCCGCATGAAGTGTGAAAAGATTGTTTGAGAAAAATGTGCATTTAAAGAAGATGTGGCAGACCGAATCACTATTTTTTTCACAGAGGGCACATCTAAAAGGTCCAATGAAACCCTTTTTTGTGATGTTTTCACCTGTAAGAAGTTTATTATGTAAAAGAAGTCATAAGAAAGTTTTGTATTTTTGTGGCCATTTTTGTTTCCAAAGCTTTGATGAAGATGGGGAGATACCTCTGAATGAGAGAAAGTTGTAAGCTAGTTTGACCGAATACTCTTTCCCCCATTTCCAAGTGATGTTATTTGAGGTGTTGTTTTCCAAAGAACTAGTGAGATTTTTGAATTCATTTTGACTTTCCTGGGAAAGGATACATCTTTTGAATGAGTTTGATCTGTTACTAGTGATGAGCGAAAGGGCTTTATCAATTGTTAGGTTGAGGAGTTTTTTTGGAATAGACCAAGATGTTTTGAGATTTGAAACAGAGCTGTTTGCATACCACGGATCAGACCAAAAGGAGATGTTTTTGTGAGAATGGGGAGGTGTAATTAAGATCTGTGAAATCGTTTTTATATTTTTATTGATGAATTTCCAGAGTGAGGAAGCAGATTTCCGCTGAATTTGGTGCCAAGGGGGTGAGTTATGGTAGTATTTGTTAGTGATGAGATCAGACCAGATTTTTTTTTTGGGTAAGACAGTCAATGATTTTGGCAATGAGGCAGAGAGAGTGTGTTTCAATGTTTATAATACCCCAACCCCCTTGATCAAGAGGAGCTGAAATCGTTTTCCAATTAACTAGATGATAGTGTTTCCCAGGTTTGTCTAGTTTATGGACATTGTTCCAAAGGAAGCTCCTTCTGATTTTGTCTAGAATGGATTTAGTTTTTGAGGGTAAGGGTAAGCAGCTTAAGAAGTGGGTTGTTATAGGTGTGATGACACTATTTAGCAGGGTGAGCCTCCCCGAGAGATTTAGGAAGTTGTTTTCCCAGCTGGTGAGTTTAGTGTTTATTTTTGAAATTATGGGTTTCCAAATAGCATTTGAAATGTTATATGGGGTGATGGGAAGACCCAGGTATTTGATCGAGAAATCTTCTATTCTGCATTTTAGGAAGTCTTTTAGGTTCTCCAAAGACGATTGTTGAATGTTTACCCCAAAAATGGAGGATTTTTGAATGTTTACTTTCAGCCCAGAGATATAAGAGAATATACCTATGATTCTAAAAATATTCTGAACAGAGGATATATCTGGAGAGGAGAAAATGATGGTGTCATCAGCGAATTAAACTCCATAATTCTAATTACAACCATCATAAGAGAAGGCAAAACCACGATTAGTGAGAGAGGAAAAACCATCATTTCCATAGACATGCAAGGACCAAAACTTCCATCACCAAGCAAGATTGGTATCAAGGTTAGGTCTCATCAAAGGGGAGTTAACTATTCAAGATTACCAAGTAAACATAAACCCTAAATCATAGTTGTAATCTTTATACTTGTAACCACATTTTTAGGGTAGATTAGGTACATGCAAGATAAGTGTAAGGAATAATTGGGGAGACTATTTATATAAATATCCTTGGAGATGATGAAGAACTCCAAACAGCAAAGGAATCTCGAAGAAAAGGGGAAGAAAACCCTAGCTTGATCACCACTCTCAGACAATCTAGCCCCACCTCCAAGTAAGAAATAGACCCTAGGTCAAGAAAGCAAGAAGGAGAGAAACCCTAGGTTGAAAAGGCAAGAAGAGAAGTTCTTCAAGCTCAATTCAAGCACTACCATGGAACACCTTGGGTTCGGCTAAGAAGAGAAAGAAGAAGAGGGTAGAACATCAAGAAACATGGAGGAAAGATAAGGATCTCACTCACCAAGAAGAAGAAAAAAGATGCACCAAATGATCACAAAGAGGGTTGCTCCAACCCTAACTCAACATGCAAGAGGGATGAACCTCCTCTCCAAGCTTGAGTTCCTTCCTTCACCACCAAGAACAGGGGGAACGATCTCCAAGGGAAACCAAGGGAGAAGAGAGAGGAAACTAGGGTTGTAAAGAGGGTATTTCACGCAAGGAGAGAGTTTATATAACATGGGGTTGGAGAAAGAGAAAGAAGGTTAGGTGTCATGCTAACACATGTCACGTGTCCACCAAAACTCGTCCATGCAAGCACCACACACAAATGCAACTAGGGTGATAAAGACAATAAAAGAAAATGACCAACTTGGTCTCACAAATACCATCGAGTGTTGAGAATCAAGAGAGCAAATGGTCACTAAAGATTCATAACAACCCACAAGAGAAAAAACTCAAGCGGTCGCTTAAAACTAAACCGTAGGGTTCTTGGAGACCTAGAAGGTTAACAAGCCTCATCGACCGCCAAGACTAGAAGCACACTCCAAAAAATCATCGACCGCCAAGAATCATGGATTGCAAGATACTTAGAGACCATCAAAACATAAGCTCATCGGTCAAACATACTTCAAGGTCAACCATCCACTTTGGGTATCCATGCAAACTGTAATTCTCAACACATGGTGTCACCATATCAAACCAAGGTGTGAAAAGGTTCCCCAAAGCACCAACCTCACCAACATGATGTCAAAACATATGAGGCACAACAAGCATGTGACAAATTGTAGAAAAACCCTATATGTGAGTAACTTGCAATTAGGTCCAAGATAAGCACATAAAAGCATAATTAGCTTAAATAGCATCCAAACTAGACCAAAGTGGAAACATAAGCATGTCACTTGATATTAAAGAACATCATAAGGTTAGATTAAGGTTTTAAGCATCTAATTATGCTAGGAAAGCAAGATCAGACAAAAATTTAGGTCATGGGTTTTACAACCATTAACCCCTAACAAGGATTTTGCCCTCAAAATCCTACACGAACAAAGATGGGTACTTCCTATGAATCTCATCCTATAAATCAAATGCGGCTTCCTTCACACCAAGGTGATGCCACAAAACCTTAAGACTATATATTTCATCTACAACTTCTTCACCCTCCTATCCAATGTCAACACAGGACCGTCAATGTGTGACACGTCCTCCTCCAACTCGACCTCCACTGGTTGCAATGTCAACTCTTTACCTGGGTGACATTTCCACAACAAGGAAACATGAAAGACGTCATGCAACTTGTGCAACTATGGTGATAGTTCCAACTTGTAAGCCACCTTACCAACACGATCCAAAATAGGGTATGATCTCATGAACCTAGGAGCCAACTTACCCTTCCTTCTAAACTTCAACACACCCTTCCAAGGGGAAACCTTAAAATATGCTCGGTCTCCAACTTGGAACTCAAGGGGTCTATGATGGTTGTCTGTGTAAGACTTCTATCTATCCTGGGATGCCTTCATTTGTTGGTGTATCACTTTGATCTAATCTGTAGTCTGTTGCACTAAATCAGGACCCAAAAGCTAATACTCACATGTCTCATACCAACAGAGTGGTGATCGAAAACTTCTTGCATACAAAGCCTCATACAGTGCCATATTTATACTCCTTTGATAACTCTTGTTGTAGGCAAAGTCTATCAAACTTAGATGCACATCCCAACTACTAAGAAACTACAAAAAAAACTCATAATAGATCTTCCAACGTCTGGATGGTCCTCTGAGAAACCATATGCCTGTGGATGAAAGGCTATACTAAACCTCAATTGTGTCACCATGGTTGTGTGCAGACGTTCCAAAAAACAACTGGTAATTGTGTACCTCTGTTAGAAAATATGGTAGATGGGATACCATGCAACCAAACTATCTCATCAACATATATTTGCTCCAACTTCTCTATTATATACGTCGTCTTGACTGGAAGGAAGTGACCTGACTAGGTCAACCTGACAACTATCACCCAAATAGAATCATGACCTTTGGTTGTCCTAGTAAGACCAACCACAAAGTCCATAGTGATATGATCCCTTTCCACTATGGTATTGGCAAATGTTGCAATGTTTAAGCATGCTTCTGATTCTCAGCCTTGACCTGCTGACAAACTAGACTTCTAGCCACGAACACTACCACATCGGACTTTAGACCAGGCCACCAATATAGATCCTCCAGGTTATGGTACATCTTGGTGCTACCTGGGTGCATCACATACATCGAAGAGTGAGCCTCTTCTAAAATCATATTCCTCATACCATCCGAATCTAGAACCATTATCCTATTATGGAAGAAAATTGACTCGTCATCTGTCTCATGAAAAGCATCGTACTTCTTGTCGCCAAACTCTACCTTGATATTATGTATCACAGTATCATCTCGTTGTGCATCTCTGATCTGTTGCATCAAGGTCAGCTTCACTTGTAGCTGTACTAACATGCCTTCCAATAGGGAAACCTCCAATTGTACATTCATCTGAAGAAGTGACACCAACATATCGTGCTTATGGCACAACATGAGCATAATTGTTCCTTCTATGTAGATGATGATGAAGATGACTTCCTGCTCAATGCATCATCTACCACGTTTTCCTTCCATAGATGGTAGTCTATCATTGTAATGACCCCACCTCTCGGTAACCCCAATCAAGGGAGACCAAAAGGTTAGAGATGCTATCCCAATAATTCAGGATCCATGGTTTGACATTTAATAAAAAATAATTATCAAAATCTACTATTTCTAAACTGAAAAGCTGGAATAAGAAGAAATCTTTTTACATACCTTGAAAATTCGGGTTTAGACTTCTATCCACCGAACA